>JAXLNO010002288.1:122117-156172 GCA_038087875.1 Malacoraja senta | reverse complement strand
CTGTGAACACACACAGATGACGCTGTCATCTCCTGGCAGAAAAGAGAGTGAGGGGGGAAGCGGGTGAAGGGCGGGGGTGAAAGAGAATAAATAAGATTAACATGAAGTGGATTCTCACCATTAATTGAACACTGGAGCTCGACTTCCTTTTCTGAACAGAGACCCGATACGAGAAAAAAAGGAAAGAAAACAAGAAAAAGGTGATTTGTTGCAGATGTGGCAGCTTTTGCTAACACCAGGTAGACTGCCCTAAAGACTAGTTCTCAGGGTCAGTGGTTTTTTAAAAGGACATTGTCAAGAACATAAAATGCCTTGGCATCCTGAAAAAAGTGCAAATCAAATGACTTAACAAGCAAAGTTTCAAAGCTGCAGTATCCCTTTCTCTCTTTGCATTCAATCCCAGTTCTGAAGGGTTTCCAATGCCTGGTTATTTCGTGATAGCCCGCATTGTAGGAGAGATCTCTGGCACCCTTGGCACTCCTGGAACTTGTGTCTCCTGCCAGGCTGGAGTGATGTTCCCTCAGGTTTGTCCGCTTGGACTGGCCTTGAGGTGGGAGGGGAGGGAGCGATTAGCTCAGGAGTGATCTTTAAGGTGAGGTGGGGGAAAGAGTAAAGAGGAACCTGAGGGGCAACCTTTTTACACAAACGGGTGGTAGGTGTATGGAACGAGCTGCCGGAGGAAGTAGTTGAGGCAGGGACTATCACAATGTTTAAAAGACATTTGGACAGGTACATGGATATGGGCCAAATGCAGGCAGATGGGACCAGTGTAGATGGGACACCTTGGTTTGGCTGGGGCAGGTGGGGGCCAGTGTAGGTGGGACATCTTGGTTTGGCTGGGGCAAGTTGGGGCCAGTGTAGGTGGGACATCTTGGGTTAGCTGGGGCAAGTTGGGGCTAGTGTAGGTGGGACATCTTGGTTTGGCTGGGGCAAGTTGGGGCCAGTGTAGGTGGGACATCTTGGTTTGGCTGGGGCAAGTTGGGGCCAGGTGTAGGTGGGACATCTTGGTTTGGCTGGGGCAAGTGTAGGTGGGACATCTTGGTTTGGCTGGGGCAAGTTGGGGCCAGTGTAGGTGGGACATCTTGGTTTGGCTGGGGCAAGTGTAGGTGGGACATCTTGGTTTGGCTGGGGCAAGTTGGGGCCAGTGTAGGTGGGACATCTTGGTTTGGCTGGGCAAGTTGGGGCCAGTGTAGGTGGGACATCTTGGTCAAGAGCCAGTTTCCATGCTGTATGACTGTGACAATGGAGCGATGAACTCATGAGTGATGACGTGAGTGGGGAGGGGTGGAAGGGCAACAGGCGGACCAGCCCCAGCTTGCAGGGTGCCCTGTGGTGGCCAGGCAGTACCAAGTGGCACCAAAGATTCAGCTCTTGAGTCCGTTTTGTGGTTCGAACTCCACCGCTGTGCTTTCTGGCAAAGAAGGCTGAAGACTGAAGGGCCAGGTCAGGATTGAAGAGGGAAGTTAGAGTAGCAATGGGAACAAGGGCCAACTGAGATGAATGGGGGCAACAAAATGAAAGTTGTGTTAAATGGACTGAGGTTGGTTTTGTCAACCAGGGTGGCACAGTGATGCAGCAGTACAGCTACTGCCTCACAGCGCCAGAGACCCAGGTTCCATCCTGACCTCGGGTGCTGTCTGTACAGTTTGTTCATTCTCCCTGTGACTGCGTGGGTTTCCTCCCAAAACCGTGCGGGTTTGTGGGTTAATTGGCACTCTGTAAATTCCCCCCTGGCATGTAGGGAGCTTTAGTTTAGTTTAGTTTAGAGATACCGCGCGAAAACAGGCCCTTCAGCCCACCGGGTCCGTGCCGACCGGCGATACCCGCACATTAACACTATCCTACACCCACTAGGGAGAATTTTCACATTTACACCAAGCCAATTAACCTACAAACCTGCACGTCTTTAGAGTGTGGAAGGAAACCGAAGATCTTGGAGAAAACCCACGCAGGTCACAGGGAGAAGGTACAAACTCCGTACAGACAGCACCCAGGATCGAACCGGGGTCTCATTCGCTGTAAGGCAGCAACTCTACCGCTGCGCCACCATGATAAGAAAGTGGGATAATATTGAACGAGAGTGAAGAGGGTGATTGATGGTTGCCGTGGACTCAAGAGGGCCAAAGGGCCTGTTTCCATGCAGCATCTCTGAACTAAACTAACTAGGCAATGTGTCCATGTAACATGCTGGCTACCCTCCCTCTCGGCTACCGGTTTAATGGCCAAGCGTTTGGTCTCTTGACTGAATGTTTGTGGATGGTCTGTTGGTAGCATTGGGTGCCACAGGAGGGGGGAAGTTGAGGCTTCTTTGGGAAGATGATTGCTGCCTTCACCTGCACCGACTCCTCCATCCCTGCTACTGTGGGGGTACCCTGTCTGGTATCTCACCAGCCTCTCGGACATCTGAGAGCATAGGCAGGGTTCATGTCAGGGTGCCGGGGTCTATAGAATAGCATCCTCCGGATGGTTTGAGTTTTACAGCAAAAAAAAAGGATGCTGCAGCTTTGTGGCATCAATTACATTAAATCAAAGAACAGAACAAAAACAGGCTCGCTTCTTCCACCCTTTCATCAGCTCAGTGACTTTGAAATCAAACGTGACTTGCTGAAAGGTTGAGTTTTAACCTAGGGGGCTGCTTTTGATAAGATTCCAATGCCCCCTGCAAACCTGGGCAGGCAGAATGCCAAATCCAATTGTATTCGGGGAAGAGAACATTTTGCGTTCCTGATTCAAACCGAGATGGTTCCTGTTGGTGGCCACTCAGAGGCAGCTTGTGCTGGTGAAAGGGTGCGTTCCGTACTTAGGTAGAATGCTCAAAGGGAGGTTGGTGAACATGCATGCACTTTGGAGTGAACTATGACATTAGTAGAGCTGTTTCAGTCATGCATTTTACAGCAGGCATCACCGAATCATTTTTTAAATCCTTTCCTCGCGCCCCACCCCTCCCCCGCTCTCCACTGGCACAATTGGTGAATCATCTTTGCGTTTGTGTGACGTTTTCTATTTCCCTCTGCTCCTTTCCCGTCTCTGCTGTCCTGGCCCTTGGGGTGGTGGTGGGGGTGTGGCTAGTGCCTTGTGGAAGCAGGGGTGGGGAGTGGTCCTAGCTGGGGTGGTCCTGCTGTCCCCGTCCCTCTCTCCCCTCCACACCACCCCTAGGGAACATGCAAAGCAGAGCGTGCAGCAAGGTGGGGGGGGGGGGCAACAAGTGAGATGGGCGGTCTGGCCACACTCAGGCCACTCCCTTGCTAACCTTCCACGACATAAACACAGCGCTAACTACAACCACCTCTCCTGTCCTTATCCCTCTAGTGTATGTATCTCCATCAGCCTAAGTCGTGTGGCAGAGCTGGAGAAGAACAACCCTGTATTTTCTCTTTTGCCTCCCAATGACAGTACTTGCACACTGATGTAGTCTTTGAACATTCTACCCAATTGCAGTTCAAAACAAAGAAGATCAAAAGGCAATGTTCCAAAGCCTGAGAGGAATCTTTGAAATGGTCCAAACTTTAGCATTTCAAAGGTGTTAACATCTCAACTCCATCAATGGGCTATTACTAGTAGAGCTTGGGTTGTACGGAACTCAACTCTGAATGATGGTTTCTCAGCTTAATACAATGGAAGATCTTTGAGGATGTCATGGAGAGGAAGGAGCAGCTCACTGCTCCATAAGTCATGTTGGATGTCTTATCTGGTTGCTCTGGTAAGATATTGTGCTGAGAATGAGATGCAAGGGCTGTCTCCACTCTGAACTAACCACCCTTCTGGTCTTGCGCATGGGGACCTATCCACTAGTTGACCCATAACTCAGCACTGGTGCATCTGCACATAAGGTGCTCACACCTTCCCTGGGATGGCGGGACTGTCATATGAGAAAAGATTGAAAAGACTAGGCTTGTATTCGCTGGCGTTTACAAGGATGAGGGGATATCTTATAGAAACATCTAAAATATTTAAAAGGACTGGACAAGCTAGATGCAGGGAAAATGTTCACACTGTTGAGCGAGTCCAGAAGCAGGGGTCACAGTCTTAGAATAAAGGGGAGGTCATTTAAGACTGAGGTGAGAAAAAAACTTTTTCACCCAGAGAGTTGTGAATTTTGTGGGAATTCCCTGCCACAGAGGCCAGTGGAGGCCAAGTCACTGGGATGGATTTAAGAGAGAGTTAGATAGAGCTCTAGGGGCTAGTGGAGTCAAGGGATATGGGGACAAGGCAGGCACGGGTTATTGATTGGGGGACGATCAGCCATGATCACAATGAATGGCGGTGCTGGCTTGAAGGGCCGAATGGGCTCCTCCTGCACCTATTTTCTATGTTTCTATGTCTATGTTTCTATAAGTACGGGCAAACCCTGACAGCAAGCTCTCCAACATCGACTGAAGGTGGTGAAGGGACAAGGGACCCGACTCAAATGATCGCCTATCCAATTTCTCCACACCCCTCACCGGCTGAGTTACTCCAGCATTTTGTGTCTATCTCCAGAGTCAAGAAGCCTGACCCCAAATTTAACCTGGGTTTTATCTGTAAATATCTCACCCGAAATAAAAATTAAGAGACCTTATGTGTTGGGGAAATACATCTTGTGCAGCTGTGCCCTCACTGAGTTACTCATGAGGTGTTATTTTAAACTAAGGTTCATTTGGTTTACAGTCAGAAGAGAACTTGGTCTGAGAGAAACTTTCTCCCCACCATAAGAATCTCGATGAAGCCTTCTGGGTGAGCAAAGGTTCTCAATGTCGGAGTAGACTCGATGGGCCGAATGGCCTAATTCTGCTTCTATGACTTATGAAACATGAGGTGCCTACAGGGCAAGTCTTGGAGAGGGTTGACCTTAGTTCATGCTAATTCCTTGACGGAAAAGGTGGGATAGCCTCAAGTGGTGAGTGATTGTACTTGGGGCGGCACAGTGGCGCAACTGGTAGTCGCCGCTGCCTCACTGCATCAAAGACCTGGGTTCTATCCTGACTTCAGGTGCTGTTTGTGCAGAGTTTGCATGTTCTCCCTGTGACCGCGTGGGTTTCCTCCAGCTGCTCACACATTCTAAAGCCGCGTGGCTCTGTAGGGTAAATGGCCCTCTGTAAACCGCCCCCCTAGTGGCTAGGGAGTGGATGTGAAAGTGGGACAACGTAGAACTAGTGTGAAGGGTGATCGATAAAGGTGGGCCGAAGGGCCTGTTTCCATGCTCTAAACTAAACTGGTGTATGCTTGAAACTGCTGTCCCCACCCAACTGACCTTCAAACCAGGGAAGAGACATCAAAGCCTGCAGGAGAAAGTTTGGCCCTGATTCTTGAAATAAAGCATTCAGAAAACGGGAGCAGGGTGCCTACGGCTCCGCATCTTGCCGATGGGTGAGATCACTCTTTAATGTTGGTGCACTCCCCCTCACTACTTCTATAGTATTGGACCACTGTTTCTCCAAATTTCAGTCCCTCCCTACGCTGAGAGGGAGGCAGGAGCAGAACCCCACTGTCGGGCAAGGGGGACTAGACAATAGACAATAGGTGCAGGAGTAGGCCATTCGGCCCTTCGAGCCAGCACCGCCATTCAATGCGATCATGGCTGATCAGTACCCCGTTCCTGCCATCTCCCCGTATCCCCTGACTCCGCCATTTTTAAGAGCCCTATCTAGCTCTCTTGAAAGCATCCAGAGAACCTGCCTCCACCGCCCTCTGAGGCAGAGAATTCCACAGATTCACCACTCTCTGTGAGAAAAAGTGTTTCCTCGTCTCCGTTCTAAATGGCTTGCTCCTTATTCTTAAACTGTGGCCCCTGGTTCTGGACTCCCCCAACATCGGAAACATGTTTCCTGCCTCTAGCGTGTCCAAGCCCTTAACAATTTTGTATGTTTCAATGAGATCCCCTCTCATCCTTCTAAACTCCAGAGTGTAGATGATATATCTCGCTGCACTGTCCAACTGCATCAGTGCTGCCTGACCTGCCGAGTTACTCCAGCAGTTTGTGTCCCCTCCATTGTATTTAGGTATGGTACGTCTGATCTACTTGGAAGGCATGCAAAGCAAAGCTTTTCACTGTACCTTGGTACATGTGACAACAATAAACCTAAAGCTGGTGCAGTCTTCTTCACTGCTTCTCACCTGCATGGGCTTGTCCTACCGACAGTGACACCTGTCTGCTCCAAGGCCTCAGGCAGGGTGCGATCACTGCATCCATCTAGTCACAAGGTAGGAATCATCCCCATCTCCTTCTCTTCCCTCATCTGCAATAACCTTTGTATTACGGGAAGCATAAGATCATAAGAGATAGGAGTAGAATCGGGCCATTCGGCCCATCAAGTCTACTCCGCCATTCAATCATGGCTGATCTATCTCTCCCTTCTAACCCCATTCTACTGCCTTCTCCCGTAACCACCGACACCCGTACTAATCAAGAATCTATCTATCTCTGCCTTAAATATATCCACTGACTTGGCCTCCACAGCCTTCTGTGGCAAAGAATTCCACAGATTCACCACCCTGGCTCCCCTCCATCTTTCTAATTCCTCAACTGACCAAGAGGTCACAGCCTCTCCTGCTACCCTCTCGGTCTCCAGCTCCACCACACCACCGCCCTCTCGGCTCCTATCCTTCACAGTGCTTGACCAAATGATGGAGCTTCTCTCCTGCGACGTTGCCATCTTCAGATTGGTAATCCTTGATAGTCTTCAGGCCTCCCGCCAACCCATCCGTTTGACCGTCTGCACGTATGAATTCATTGACAAACTAACGCTCATGTCTTGTCACAAATGGTAACCTGCTCGCTCACTGTTGGCCCGAAGGGCCTGGATAGAGTGGATGTGGAGAGGATGTTTCCAGTAATGGGAGAGTCTAGGACTAGAGGGCACAGCCTCAGAATAAAAGGATGTAGCTTTACAATGGAAATGAGGAGGAATTTATTTAACCAGAGGGTGGTGAGTCTGTGGAATTCATTGCCATAGACGGAGGTGGAGGTCAAGTCATTGGGTATTTTTAAAGCGGAATGTTTTATGTTCTTAATTAGTAAGGGTGTCAAAGGTTACAGAGAGAAGGTAGGAGGATGGGTTTGAGAGGAAAACAAAAGATTGAATGGTGGAGCAGACTGGATGAGCTGAATGGCCTAATTCTGTTCCTGTGACTTAGGGACTTATGATCAAACCTCTCGCACAACTTCCTGATTTCCAAACTCTCATCCTCATTTTCAAACCTCTCCGCATCATTGACACCTCTACACAATCATCTGGAGTCCTTAACTCCAGCCTCCCTACCATGCCTGATGCTCCCGGCCTCCCAGTGACAACTGTGCCTCCAACAATTCTGGGGACGTCCCCCCCCCCCCCCCCCCCCCCCCCCCCGCAAATCCCTCTGCCCATTCTGTCCGAGCTCTGGGTCAAACTTAGTCTGAATCCCACCCCTGTGTGGTTTGAAGCACTAGTTAACTGCACGTTCTTTCAGGCTGGGACACAAGTGTCATAGAGTTATACAGCGTGGAAACAGGCCCTTCGGCCCATGCTGACCAACATCCTCCATCTATACTAGTCCCACCTACCTGCATTTCGCCCATATCCCCCTAAACTTAGCCTATCCATGTACTTGTCTAGATGTTGTGTTAGCACCTGCCTCAACCACCTCCTGTGGCAGCTGGTTCCAAATATCTACCATCCTTTGTGTAAAGATTGTACCGCAGGCTCCTATTAAATCTCCCCCCCCCCCACCTTAAACCTATGTCCTCTGATTCCCATATGTCCTTTGACCCTTCTCAGCTCTCCCTCAGCCCACTGTCTGCGCCTCTTCCTTCCTTCTTCCCGCACCCCCCCCCCCCACCCTCACATCAGTGTGAATAAGGGTCTTGACCCGAAACGTTGCCTATTTCCTTCGCTCCATAGATGCTGCCTCACCCGCTGAGTTTCTCCAGCATTTTTATCTACCTCTGATTCTCAATTCCCCTAGTCTGGGTAAAAGTCTGTGCATTTACCCTACCTATTCCTCTCATGATCTTATACATGGTGGCAGTTTCAATAGTGTACTGGATCTCGCTTTGGTTGTAGTGCTCTCATTGTTTCCATCACAGGCTGGATACGACTGGACCTTGTTGAGTAGGGTGTGTGTGGATTGTACTGTCGTGCTTTAGGTGGGAGATGATTCTGCGCTGTGGGTTACGTTGGACTTGTTCACATCTTCCATCTGTTGGACACAGACCCCTCCCCATGCCCCCTACTGTATTTGTGGTTTACTGGTGTAATTTGGGATATTGGTTTCCACCTTGTACTAATGAACGATGCACTAGATGCAACCCTTGTCGTCACTCAGTAGGGTTGCAACTTGAAGTGTAGAGTGGATACCAGTTAGGTTGGAGCTGGGGTTGGATATCACACTCTAATGGATAGGAAAGGTTTAGAGTGATATGCAGGCAAATGGGACAAGCTTAGATGGGGCATCTCAGTCCATGGACCATAGGACTGGTTGGCGCGGGCTCAGTGGGCTGAAGGGCCTGTTTCTCTAAAAGTAAACTAAAATTAGAACACTGATTCTGAGATGGCTTTGCAAGCTCTTGATAATGGTCCGTGTGAGTGTGGGCCAGATTTGTGTTTATAAACCAGATTCCACAAGTTTAGAAGCAGGACACTGTGAGGGAAGTCCCACTACTCCACCTGGCCTGAGTGATCTTTCAATCAAGGCCCAACAGCCCTGGGAATGAAGGGATAAGGAATAAGTGTAGGCAGATGAGAGATGGTCTTGGCAACATATTCGCCAGACATTGTGGGCCGAAGGGACTGCTGTTGTGCTGCACTGTTCTACGTTCTATGTTTCTCACCCAACAAACAGCTAACAATGGCCTGTTTCCTTTATCATCGTTACTTTTTCGCATATCTTTCATTCATTCTTAAAAATAGCGGAGTCAGGGGATATGGGGAGAAGGCAGGAACGGGGTACTGATTGGGGATGATCAGCCATGATCACATTGAATGACGGTGCTGGCTCGAAAGGCCAAATAGCCTACTCCTGCACCCTATTGTCTATTATCATTGTTCTATATCTCTCCACATCATCGTCTATATATCTCGTTTCTCTTGCCCGTGACTTTCAGTCTGAAGAAGGGTCTCGACATGAAACGTCACCAATTCCTTCTCTCCAGAGATGCTGCCTGTCCCGCTGAGTTACTCCAGCTTTGTGTCTGTCCTGCTGTGAGCCAATGGTATGGGAGTGGAATTCAGCGTATGGGCGGGGCGTTAAATGTGTCTTCAGTGTCAAAGCCACCACAATTAACGGGGCCCCATTGAAAACATAGGACCAGGCAGCAAGGGGCCTTAATATAGAGATCTGAGAGCTGTAATCAGGCAACTGAACCATCCTATCAACTAGATCATGAACGGTCCTGACCTCCCATCTACCCCATTGGAGACTATCTTTAACAGGATTTTATCTTGCACTAACCACTATTTAGTGGATATTCCCTTTATCCTGTATCTGTACATAATGGACGGTTTGATTGTAATCATGTATAATCTTTCCGCTGACAGGATAGCACGCAGCAAAAGCTTTTCACTGTACCTCGGTACACGTGACGATCAACTAAACTAAATTAAACAAAACATCTATCCACACAAGAGGTCTCCACTCCCACTTTCTCTCTCTGTCGCCCTGCAACGTTTTCCTTTCCAATTCCCATCTCTTTAAAGACCTCTTTCCATTCTGGGGAATACAGTTCCCTACATTAATATCAAAAGGGAAATGGGCGGCACGGTGGCGCAGCGGTAGAGTTGCTGCCTCACAGCGCTAGAGACCCGGGTTCGATCCTGACTACAGGTGCTGCTTGTTCGGAGTTTGTACGTTCTCCTTGTGACCACGTGGGTTTTCTCCGGGTGCTCTGGTTTCCTCCCACACTCAGGTTTGTAGGTTAATTGGCTTCAGTAAAATTGTAAATTGTCCCTAGTGTGTAGGATAATGCTGGTGTACAGGAGGATCGGTGGTGGGCGCGGACTTGGTGGGCCGAAGGGCCTGTTTCCACGCTGTATCTTGCCCTTTGTAAAAATTGCCCTTTATTCCCCACTCTGGTTCCAATCTTAAACATATCTCTCTGGTTGTCAAACCTATCTAACTGAGGCAAACCCTGTCACTCTGAATGCCCTCATTAAATCTCTAAGCTGAACTACGCTAAACTAAAGAATAGTGATAACCTTGGCAAGGCCACTAGCAGGATCAAGGACCAGTCTCACTCCCTCTTCTCCCCTCTCCCACTACGCATGAGGTACAAAAGTGTAAAAAACGCACATATCCAGATTCAGGGACAACTGTTATCAGGCAACTGAATCATTCTATCAACAACTAGAGAGCAGTTCTGAGCTACTATCTCCCTCATTGGAGACCCTCGGACTATCTTTAATCAGACTTTACTGGACTTTATATTGCACTCCCCTTATCCTGTATCTGTACACTGTGGATGGTTTGATTGTTCCACTGACTGGTTAGCTTGCTACAAAATCATGAGAGGAATAGATTAGGTAAACGCACAGCATCTTTTGCCTAGATTTAGGGAATCCAGAACCAGAGGGCATAGGTTTAATGTGAGGGGGGAAAGATTTAGCGGGATCATGAGGGGCAACTATTTTCCACAAAGGGGTGGTGGGTGTATGGAGCAAGCTGCCAGAGGAGGTAGTTGAGGCAGGGACTATCGCACGATCGATAGGTACATGTATAGGGCAGGTTTAGAGGGATATGGTGCAAAGGCAGGCAGGTGGGACTAGTGTAGATGGGACATGTTGGTCAGCGTGGGTCCTGTTTCCATGCTGTATGACTTGAAAAGCTTTTCACTCCACCTTGGTACATGTGATGATGAACTAAACTAACCTACACTGGGGTGCATTTCCCTGTAGGTGCTGCCTTGGGATACAAAGACAACGTTGGCATTTCGACTCCCCCACCACCCCACCGGCTAATGGGGACAGTGAGACACAGACTGGTTAGACAATCAGCAAATTAAAAGAAGGAGTCAAAGGAAGAGGACTGTACAGGGCAGAGTGCTGTCAAAAGGAAGCAAGAGAGAAATCAAGACTACATGGTGGAATATAGAAAGCCCTACCACACAGGTGAACAATACCAAGCTCTGAACGGCATCCTTCCCTCCCCCTCCCCCCCCCCCCCACCCACCCCCGCCCACCCTCTCGACCCCCAACGAGAAACAAACAATAATTCTCAGAACAAAATGGATGACCAAAGGATTTGTTCAACTCAGGGTTATCACAGAGGGGATGGAGGTTCATGCACAACGCAAGGAGGGTCCTGATGTTGCTCTGTGTACCTTTATGACTCTCTCTGTACTTCCAAATGGGTTTGATGCTGTGTTGTGTGTTAACGTTATACTTCTCTGAAACCAGTCACCGAAGTATTAGTGTCATTAATGTATCTTGCACATCTTCAAATCCAGGGATCAATCCACTGATGTTAAGGCAGGGGATTCGGAAGAGAGTGGTCCCTGTTGGACTCTTGGCTTACCCTCCCCACACCTTTCGTCCCCCCACCCCCAATTCGCTCCGGTTCTCGAAGGGAGGCATCTCACCTCTGCTCCATGCCTCCCTCCCCTCCCAACCGAAAATACAGGGCGTTTATTATCCTTCCCACGGCGATCGCTGTCCGCGATCCAGCACCTTAACGCGGTGGCCGGCGGAGAATCAGTCAGCTTTTTGATTTTGTCCTAGAGACAAGTGCCCAATTGTCTGCAAACGCGCGAGAAAATTTGCAGAGGAAAAAAAAAAAACCCCCAGAGGAAACGGGTCCCTGCAAATCCCTCCAGACTCACAAGTCACGAGTGGATTAATCCATGGAAGCAGACACACTTTTGGAAAATATTCTCAACAACACATACAATTCATTTGAAACCATTCCTGCTTTTTTTTTTTCTCTCCAGAAAGCCAAATGGTTGCCATAAACTGAACTAAACTAAGAGGGTAACAGGAACCTGGGCGCCAGAGTTAGTGAATTCCGCTGGTGGATGTAGCTGGACAGTGGCCGGGCCAGTGTCAGAGACCAGTGCCTTTGTATTTAGTGGGGAGCAGCGTTGCTGGGAATTCTGTAGCATCCAATTATCAACGTCAGCCCTGGGATGAGGAGGTGGTGAAGAGATAATGGTGGGGCCAAGCTGGGGAAGGGCGGTGGGATTTTCTTCCCTGATAGTAAGCAAAGGGCAAATAATTGCAAACATTTCAGATTTACTTATTGAGTTTAAATTCTCCCTGGAGGCTGTGGCGGGATTCAAACCCGAGATGGGGACCCGGGTTCGATCCTGACCTCCGGTGCTGTCTGTCTGCGTGTGTGGAGTTTGCACGTTCTCCCTGTGACCAGGTGCGGTTTCCTCCCACATCCCAAAGACTTGCGGGCTTGCAGGTTCATCGCCTCTAGTGCGCGGGAGAGTGAGAGAGTCATTGGGCGGAGTTGATGGCAGAATAAAAAAAGACATGGGACTGATGTAGAAAGGGTGTGGACGGGTGGTTGACGGTCTGTGTGGACTCGATGGGCCGAAGGGCCTGCCTCTCTGCTGTGACTACAGTGTCCAGAACTCTGACTGCTCACCCAGGGAAACTTGAGGAAGGGGGAGAGAGGGATGAGGGGTATTGGTTATAGAGGGAGGGAGGGATGAGGGGAACACAGAGCATTTGAGGCCGGGTTTGAATGACAGAAGGCGCAGAGCCTGAAGGCGTTAGAGTGGGTCAGTAAGTGACGGAGACGAGGATTTGAGACACTCTAGACTTAGCCAAGGGGAAGTGAGGGAGGACTACACTCTTACAACATGTACAATGCTAGCATTACAGCCCTGGCTGGATCCAAAACCTGCAAACAAAATGGAAGTCACTGATGTTAAGTCTTGTGTCGTTCCACTGCAAACACATCAGAGTACACACATGCTCTCCAGAAGGCACTACTATCGGTGGCCAGGCTTTATCCCACCCCCACCTCTCCTACCCAGCTTGCTCAATCTGAAGAAGGTTCCGACCCACAACGTCGCATGTCCATTCCCTCCCCAGATGCTGCCTGACCCGTTGAGTTCCTTAGTGCTGGCAGGGTTCCAGCATCGACTGTCTCTTGCCCCGACGGCATCTACACTTTGCTTGGGTTACAAGCCAGAGTGCTGTGTGACTCCGTGTCCAAATAGAGGGCAGAAAAACAGAACCCAGGGGAATCCTCGCTGTTGTAGACTGGTGCGATGCAGACTGAGATACAAGGAACTGCAGATGCTGTGTGGGTCATTGCTGCTGCTGTCCTGTTGCTCCAAGTCTGAAGAAGGGTCTCGACCCAAAACGTCGCCTGTCCATGTCCTCCAGAGATGCTGCCTGACCTGCCGTTTTGACAAATCCAGTTCCCTCCATAAGTAACCTCTCCATGGGCTCTGGGAGAAGAGATGTAGCAACAAGGAACTCCAGGTGCTGGTTTACAGACCAAGATACAATGTGCTGGAGTAACTCGGGCTGCATCTCTGAGTAACCTGGGTAGGTGACGTTTCACACGAGTGCTGGATTACTCAGCGGGTCAGGCAGCATCTCTGGAGTAACATGATAGGTGAGGGTTTCACAGAGTGCTAGAGTAACTCAGCGGGTCAGGCAGCATCTCTGGAGTAACATGGATAGGTGACGTTTCACAGAGTGCTGGAGTAACTCAGCGGGTCAGGCAGCATCTCTGAGTAACATGGATAGGTGACGTTTCACAGAGTGCTGGAGTAACTCAGCGGGTCAGGCAGCATCTCTGGAGAACATGGATAGGTGACGTTTTGGATCTGAATAAGATCTTGACCTAGAGGCGTCACCTATCCATGTTACTCCACAGATGCTGCCTGACCCGCTGAGTTACTCCAGCACTCTGTGAAACGTCACCTATCCATGTTACTCCACAGATGCTGCCTGACCAGCTGAGTTACTCCAGCACTCTGTACCCTTTCCTCTGTAAGAGACGGAGCTGCATTTCTGTTTTAAGAGTAAAGGCCGTGTCTTTTGATTGGAGCCGCGGCAACTGCAAAGCCTGTTGTCCCACCAACCCATCCTGCACGTGAGAGGGGTGCAGATCCTTGATCACAGCGACAGCAACATCTGATGGGCCTCAGTAAGCAAACGTGGGAAAGACCCCAGCAAACTGCATCAGCTAGAGGCTCTGCACACCTCTGTGGCTCTGCACACCGTGGCTGCAATCACTCATTGACAATTACAAGTGGACCTTCCATGCCAAGGACTCCCAACATTCCAACATAAAACATCCATGGAGTAAGTAATACTAGTGGGCCAGCACAAATGGCCAAGTCCATATTGGCAACTCAACCAAGAGCTGGTAAATAACACCCTAAACACGAACCTTGATGATTCTTGTGTCTGACCGGCGGCACAGCGGGTGGAGCTGCTGCCTCACAGCGCCAGAGACCCGGGTTCCATCCTGACTACGGGTGCTGTCTGTACGGAGTTTGTACCTTCTCCCTGTGGCCGTGTGGGTTCCCTCCGGGTGCTCCAGTTTCCTCCCACATCCCAAACACGTGCGGGTTTGTAGGTTAATTAGCCCCATGTAAGTTGCCCCTAGTGTGTCGGGAGTGGATGGGAACTAATGTGATCGCTGGTCGGTGCGGACTTGGTGGCTGAAGGGCCTGTTTCCATGCTGTATCTCTGAACTAAACTTAAACCCGACTGGTGCGGTGAACTTACATCAGCTCTACTCTGACATACAGTCTGGGTCAGTCAATGGAACTAATATGTGAGGCAGGGTACAATATATAGAGATGCTGCCTGACCCGCTGAGTTACTCCAGCATTTTGTGTCTACCGTACAATATAGAAGCATCACCACGGAGCATGGGTAATGCCAGTCACTGGATTGCGTTTCTGTCTTGGAAACATGCGTCGACTTGGTTCTGCGACAGAGGCAGTGGGATCTCGTCTCCTGCGGCCACTGCCCAATCTGGTGTATCGCCACGCCAGGGTTGGTGCAGGACATGCACGGCTGGTTCGTTGACGTGGTGGCTGCGGCGTCCACCCGCAATGCATCAGCACCAATGCAGCCACAAGGCCGTGGACCTCAGGGGTGCGAGCAGTTTTGCTAACTGACGCGCATATTCCATCAGATCCGATAAACATTTTAAATACATGGACAGCATTTACAACTCTGGCACTAATTATGGGTCCCATCATGTCAAACTGGCACTTTTGAAATACATAGACTCTATTACTTGCATTATCCAGATAGACTATGTGAAAGCATGAGAGGCGTGGTAGACAGGCAGAACCTTTCTCAAAGGGTGGAAACATCAAAGGTGTGAGGGCATCACTGTAAGGTGAGAGGGGCACAGTTTAAAGGAGATGTGCGGTAACAATCCTTTCACACAGAGGGTGGTGGGGGCTGGGGGTGGTGGTGGAAGCAGATATCATAGTGGCATTTAGATAGGCACAAGGATATGCAGGGGTATGGAACATGCTCCCCTGTCCCTGCTCCACTCCTCTCTCCCATCAGGCAAAAGGTGCAGAAGTGTGAAAACGCACCCCACCAGATTCAGGGACAGTTTTCTTCCAGCTGTTATCAGGCAACTGAATCATCCTACCACAACCAGAGAGCAGTCCTGACTACTATCTACCTCATTGGTGACCCTTGGACTATCCTTGTTTGGACTTTGCTGCACTAAACGTTATTCCCTTATCATGTATCATCTATGCACTGTAAATGGATGGATTGGAACCATGTCTTGTCTTTCCGCTGGCTGGATAGCACGGAACAAAAGCGTTTCACTGTACCTCGGTACACATGACAATAAACTGAACTGAACGTACAGGGAGTGTGTGGAGTAGTTTTGTGCTCAGCTCGGGAATTAACTTGAAGTCTCTGCTGACCCTTTGAGGACTGAGTTGATGATGTTATCATCCTTCGTCTCTGTATCTGCCAACAGGTAGATGTAGGGCAAAGTTGCTGTTTCAAATGACTGCTGAAATGCCAGCCGTGTAATGTGGGCATCATGTTAGGCATGGACATTGTGGGCCAGCTCTGTACTGTTCCAGGGCAGGATGGGCCCAGCAGTTCACAAGCAGCTACCCAGGTTAAACCCAGAGTTTGTTCTCAGTGCCGGTGTCACACAGCTGTATGGATACTGTGGGCTTCACCGGGCCACCCTGGCACAGACGCTAGCCGGCCGGGCTAGTGCCAGCCCCAGGCTCACAGTCGGCGGTAAATAAAGAGGAATGGGCAATCCAACTGCATCGGCACGGTGGCGCAGCGGGGTAGAGTTGCTGTCCCGGGTTTGATCCCGACTTTGGGTGTTGTCCGTGTGGAGTTCTCCCTGTGATCCCGTGTGCTTCCTCCGGCTGCTCCGGTTCCCTCCTAAATCCCGTAGGCTAATTGTACATTGCCCGTGGTGTGTTGGGAGTGAATGAGTAAGTGTGATTACATAGAACTAGCGTGTGAACGTGTGATCAATGGTCAGCATGGACTCGGTGGCCAAAGGACCTTTTTCCTCGCCGTATCTCTGAACTAAACGAACCAAATGAAAGTAAACTAGCCATTTGAGTCTGTCCTCAGACTGGGTTCTGGGCTTTCTCTAATGCTGCTACAGTTCTGAATCCCGTTTTCTCTGTTGCTCTGTGAAGCAAAAGTGAAACTGTCTACAATGTGAATACTGTAGTTGTCAGCCACACAGCTGAAATAGCTGCTTATGAATTCTATTTAAGGGTTTAACTTCCCCCCTGAAAGGTTTGCATGTTCCTTCTGACATGAATATTTTATTTCTCCATGTTACTCCCATGTACGGAAGTGTTTCCCACAGAGAGTTGTGAGTCTGTGGAATTCTCTGCCTCAGAGGGCGGTGGAGGCTGGTTCTCTGGATACTTTCAAGAGAGAGCTAGATAGGGCTCTTAAAGATAGCGGAGTCAGGGGATATGGGGTGAAGGCAGGAACGGGGTACTGATCCTCATAACAAGAGGGTTTCAGTATAGGAGTAGAGAGGTTCTTCTGCAGTTGTATAGGGCTGTGTACAGTTTTGGTCTAATTTGAGGAATGACATCCTTGTGCTTGAGGCAGTGCAGCGTAGGTTCACGAGATTGATCCCTGGGATGGCGGGACTTTCATATGAGGAAAGATTGAAAAGACTAGGCTTGTATTCACTGGAGTTTACAAGGATGAGGGGGAATCTTATAGAAACATATAAAGTTATAAAAGGACTGGACAAGCTAGATGCAGGAAAAATGTTCCCAATGTTGGGCGAGTCCAGAACCAGGGGCCACACAGTCTTAGAATAAAGGGGAAGCCATTTAAGACTGAGGTGAGAAAAACTTTTTCACCCAGAGAGTTGTGAATTTGTGGAATTCCCTGCCACAGAGGGCAGTGGAGGCCAAGTCACTGGATGGATTTAAGAGAGTTAGATAGAGCTCTCGGGGCTAGTGGAGTCAAGGGATATGGGGGAGAAGGCAGGCACGGGTTATTGATTGGGGACGATCAGCCATGATCACAATGAATGGCGGTGCTGGCTCGAAGGGTCGAATGGCCTCCTCCTGCACCTATTTTCTATGTTTCTATGTTTCTATGGGGGATGATCAGCCATGATCACATTGAATGGCGGTGCTGGCTCAAAAGGCTGAATGGCCCTCCTCCTGCATCTATTGTCTATTGTTTTACGAGGATATTGCCAGGACTCGAGGGTCTGGGCTATAGGGAGAGATTGGAGTAGTGCTGGAGCTCTATTCCTTGGAGCACAGGAGGATGAGAGGTGATCTTATGGGGGATCGAGAACCAGAGACATGGTTTAAGGAGAAAGGGGAAAGATTTAATAGTGATCACCAGAAGCCACCAGAAGAGTTAGTTGAGGCAGGGACTATCGCAACGTTTAAGAAACAATCAGACGTATGTGCATAGGACAGGTTTAAATGCATTTGGGCCAAACGCAGGTAGGTGGGACTAGTGTAGATGGGGTATGTTGGTCGGTGTGGGCAAGTTGTATGACTGTATGTATGTTCGTTACTGATGATGGGTGAGCAGGTTCTGTCAGCGTGAGCTTATCTACCTTGGACTGAACCAAAGCTTTGTACCAACACCAGCTTGGTACTCGGAACGTGACTCGTTCCCCGTACGGCTCCAGAGGCCGGTGTCCAAAGACGGTCGGGAGGGTGGACGGGTTATTACCACACAGTGGCTGACCGACAGGTAGCCGTAATGGGAAAGGACAAACGCCTCTTCAAGACGCTTCTTATTTTTGCTGGCATTTTTTGCCGGAAGAATTTTGCTCTGCAGAAAGATGGCAGCGGCATAACCAAGGACCCGTCTCACCCCCAGTCACTCCCCCTTCTCCCCTCTACCATCAGGCAAGAGGTACAGAAGTGTAAAACACACACCTCCAGATTCAGCGACCGTTTCTTCCCAGTTATTATCAGGCAACTGAACCATCCTCACCTGCTAGAGAGCGGTCCTGACCTCCCATCTACCACACTGGAGACCTTTGAAGTATCTTTAATCGGAATTTATCGGACTTTATCTTGCACTATAAGTTGTAGCCTTTATCCTTTATCTGTGTACTGTGAGGACTTGGTTGTAATCAGGTGTAGTCTTTCCACTGAGTGGATATCATGCAAAACAAAGCTTTTCATTGTGCCTCGGTACACGTGACAATAATATACTAAATTAAACTTTGAATGCTGAAATATCACATGGGATAACATCCCTTTATCAATTCTTTCCACTCCACGACTGAGCAGAATACCTAGGCCTTGTAATGGCTGCCATCTTAGCCGCACCACCAGACTCAGGAACAGCTTCTTCCCCTCTGTTATCAGGCTCCTTCCATTAGCTAGGCTACTGTCCGATTCACCTCCACCCCATTGCGGACATTGGACTTTGTCTCTGGAACTGGTGCGCTACAATGCTGAGAACTATATTCTGCACAGTATCTTCCCCTTTGCTCTACCTATTGTATTTGAGTTTGACTTATTTATGTGCAGCATTATCTGATTTAATTGGACAGCGTGCAACACAAAGCTTGTCACTGTCCCTCGGTACACATGACAATACTAAACCTAAACATACTTGACACCACAGCAAACCAAGCCAACGCTTCACTCTGCCATCACACTTTAGACTTCAGAGTGATACAGTGTAGAAACAGGCCCTTCGGCCCAACTTGCCCACACCGACCAACATGCCGCATCTACACTAGTCCCAGCAGCCTACATTTGGTCCATATCCTTCTAAACCTATCCTATTCATGTGCCTATCTAAATGTTTCTTAAACATTGTGATAATACCTGCCTCAACTACCTCCTCCGGCACCTCATTCCATACACCCACCACCCTTTGTGTAAAAAAGTTACCCATCAATCTTACTCTTTCGCCCCTCACTTTAAATCTATGTCCTCTGGAATTTAGTTTAGATTTTAGAGACACATCGCAGAAACAGGCCTTTCCGCCCACTGAGTCTGCGCCAACCAGCGATCGCCTTGTACACTACCACTATCCTACACGTCCGCGCCAACCAGCGATCGCCCTGTACTCTACCACTATCCTACACGTCCGCGCCAACCAGCGATCGCCCTGTACTCTACCACTATCCTACACGTCCGCGCCAACCAGCGATCGCCTTGTACTCTACCACTATCCTACACGTCCGCGCCAACCAGCGATCGCCCTGTACTCTACCACTATCCTACACGTCCGTGCCAACCAGCAATCGCCCTGTACACTACCACTATTCTACACGTCTGCACCAACCAGAGATCACTTTGTACTCTACCACTATTCTACACACGAGGGACAATTTACAATTCACAGAGAGCAGCCAACCTACAAATCTGCACGTCTTTAGAGTGTGGGAGGAAGCAGGAGCACACGGGGAAGACCCACGCGTTGACAGGGAGAACGTTACCAAGCATGAGGTGTAGACGGGTCACAAACGATGGACTCTCCCCCTCGCCAGCGCCCGTACTGTCAACAGAAGTACCGCGATACAACGGGAATGCCAGCCAATAAATCACTCTGGCCTTTGCCCCAGCAAGGTACACATTTGTCCCCATGAAACCGCACTCCCCTGCCCTTCTGCCGTGAGCACGTTAGAGTTAATCAGGAGTTAGCCGGCACTCCTGTTCCTGCCAGCATCAGCCTGTGACCATGAGCATAGCCAATGTCTGTTTTAAATCCTCGCCGTCCCATTGGGGCGGAACAGTGGCGTGGTGGTAGAGTTGCTGCCTTACAGCGCCAGAGACCATGTTTCCACAACTAACGCTTTCATCTTACTGATGTACAGGGCTAGGTTGGTGTCCTGACACCAAGATACAAGGTTCCCAATTTCTGTCCTGTACTCCATCTCACCCTAGTTATCGGTCTATCCTCCAACAGGGGCGGCATGGTGGCGCAGCAGTAGAGCTGTCCCTGTTCCCCCCGTCACCAAGTGGGTTTTCTCCGCCTGCTCCGTTTCCTCCCACATCCCAAAGACGAGCAGGTTTGTAGGCTGATTGGCTTTGGTAAATTGTTAATTGCCCCTAGTGTGTGGGATAGTGCCAGTGTACGGGGTGATCGATGGTTAGCACAGACTCGCTGGGCCGAAGGGACAGTTTCTGCACTGTATCTCTAAAATCTCTAGGGGCCAGGGCATTTGGCCCGAGCAGATGAATGGTTCCAAAGTGTACTCTATTCCCAATGTTCTATTGTGCGATATATTGCTCTTCACTTAAAAGAATTTACTGATTTAACTACTCGTTCAAATAGTATGAAGTGATTGGTCCTGGATAGTGTAAAACCAAAATGTTTGTAAAACAATGAAGCACTAATCCCTTAGATGGACAACTTTGTCTCACTTGTTTAACCCCATCACCACAACACCCTCTCTCTTGGAAAGGCCTTAGTGAAAACGGAGCACATTTGCAATATGGCCGCTCCGTTTGTTTTCTCCTACCCCTCAGAGTTTCCCTCTGGCCACAAGTCCCGGGTAGTGCCTCGAGAGCAAGAGGCTTCAGAAGCCAGATTTACCAGGCAGTAGAGGGGACAACGAAGTTGGTGCTGACCTCCAGGGTCATCTTTAAACATGACCAGTTATCAGACGAGGCCTGCCACGGACAACATGTTAACAAGCAACCTACCGACCGGAATCTGTGGCGACGTCCAACTGTCCGTAACAGTGGCAGAGGTCTTTTCTATCAGAGCTGCCAAGCCATCAAGACAAGCTGAAAGACTTCTCTGGTTGCAACAGGTCATTTTTGTTCCACACAGAACCAAACCCTTTCATCACAGAGCCAGCAAACAATGCTTATCAAACTGCCCAACCAGCACTGATATCAAACGAGACCATCAACGTCTCTCGCTGCCCCTTTGTCCTCCGCTGTTAGAGCGGGCAGAGCCGCTGCCTCATGGCGCCAGAGATCCGGGTTCGATCCTGACATCGGGTACTGTCTGTGTGGAGCTTGCATGTTCTCCCTGTGACCGCGTGGTTTGTCTCCGGGTGCTCCGCTTTCCTCCCACATCCCAAAGAGGTGCAGGTTTGTCGGTTAATTAGCCCTCTGTAAATTCTCCTTAGCATGTTGGGATAGATGAGAAAGTGGGTCAACGTTGAACTAATGTGAACGGGTGATCAATGGTTGGCATGGACTCGCTGGGCCGAAGGGCCTGTTACCGTGCTGTATCTCTAAATTAGATTAAAAGGTGATCTCGAAATATCGAAAATTCACTGAGGGTTTGGGAGCATGGATGAGATGAAGATGTTTCCTTGGCTAAAGAATCAGGCCAGCAGTCTTAAAATGAGGGGGCGGCTATTTAGAATGAAATGAGGAGAAATCTCTTCACTCAAAGGGTGTGAATCTTTGGATCCATCTACTCTGAAGATCACCGACTGCAGTCAAAACCGCGGTCAACTGATTTCCTATATGAAACTTTTTACCCAGAGTAGGGGAATGGAGAAGCAGAGGAGAAATGTTTAAGGTGTAGGGGGAAAGATATAATAGGAAGCTGAGAGGCAACTTTTTCACAGAGGGGTCTGGGTGTATGGAAGGAGCTGCTGGAGGAGGTGGCTGAGGCAGGTACCATAACGACGTTGAAGAAACTTTTAGACAGGTACGAGGAATGTGGACCAAACGCTGGCAGGTGGGACTGGTGTAAATAGGGCATGTGGGTCGGTGTGGGTAAGTTGGGCCGAAGGGCCTGTTTCCATGCTCTCTGATTGTGTGACTCTATTTCTGGATATCTGGATATTGGGAGCACTCAAGGGATAATGAGGGGGGGGGGGTGAGGGGATAAGGGCAGGGAAGAGCGATGCCGAGGCATAACACGATCTCGCTCAGCAGGGTGCCGGATTTGAAGGGCCGAATGGCCAGCTCCCACTGCTAGCTCCCAGGCACCTTGCGTTGGCAGAGGCAGGACATCGGTCTCAGACTTTGGCATCACAAGGCGAGGCTGCCCCCTCCCCATACCCCTGGATGCCAGTGGCTCAATAGTTCAAGGAGCAGGCCAGGTCGGACTTCCCTGCATTGGCTGCTGTGACCGACACTGGCTTGGCACTGAGAGCCCGTCCGTGCCCACACACCCCCATTCCCCCAGTCACGGGGTCGACGGGCAGAACGCCAAAGGAGACGGGAGCAAAGTCAGGTGAAGATAAAGTCACCTCAGCCCTGTCCACACCATCAACTCCAGAGAGAACAGTCTACACTGCAACACACGAGCAGTCGTGAGCACCAGTGATGCCACTGCCTCACAGCGCCAGAGACCCGGGTTCCATCCTGACCGCGGGTGCTGTCTGAACAGAATTTGTACATCCTCCCTGTGACCTGCGTGGGTTTTCTCCGGGTGCTCTGGTTCCCCCCCCCCCCCCACTCCAAAGCCGTACAGGTTTGCAGGTTAACTGGCTTTGGTTTGTCCTGTAAATTGTCCATAGGCTAGTGTCTGGGACAGTGTTAGTGTACGGGGTGATCGCTGGTCAGCACGGACTCGGTGGGCCGAAGGGCCTGTTTCCACGCTGTGTCTCTCGAGTCTGCATCACCCTCCATTGCATTGCCCACGGTTTTTATTGCTCACCATCTACATTGGGACAACTGGTCCGTTTTGACTGCACCCATTTTTAGTCAAGTGGTGCGCCCCAGCTCAGCGCTGGGTGTGTGATGTGGCGTGGATGGAGTGGGGGAGAGGTTAAACGTACCTCTGGGAGAGGTGGGGCATCAATGAAAAGCAATCACTGCCTAAAGAGTCTGGACTTAAAGCCTTTGCTTTGAAGCTCGCCGGTGATTTTGGTCTGTGTTACCGGCAGTGGAGTTGCTGAACCCAGCTTGCAACCATTGAATCACTACAGCATCCAATTTGCCCGTCACCGTGAACATCGAAACATCGCGCGCATTTGATTCCTTGCACATTTGTTCCCTCTTGTATTGTTCAACTGTGATAGCAGGTGGTAACGGAAGCCAGAAAATGCAAACTGAAGCTACAAATTAAAGCGAAAGTAAAAAGCTGGCTGACTGTGAGGAGAAGGAAAGGGAGAGAATGATTGCAAACCTACCTTCACTCCGTCAACCTTCTTGTTTAGTAAACTTTTGGCTGCTGCGTTAGGGAAAGGAAAAATAAATAGAATTACTGTCATGCTGGGTGCAAGGATTAACGCAGTGCCGACGTCGGCAGAGTGTACCCGAACCATCACCCTAGGAGTTTACAATGCAGCCCCGAGCAGTGGCAGCATGTCCTTGAGACAGGGTCGCCCACTCACTCAGTCCCCCCCCCCCCCCGCGGCACACCCAGCTCCCTCAGCTGCCAACCAAGCACCTGAAACAGCCGCTGGTGCTCAAGGAGACTTCTACCCCAATGAGGGGGACGAGACACCGTGTGTGTAGGGGAGAGAGTTGGGTGAAGATGTCCTGGTTGGGTTGCTCCTGGGCCTGGCCAAGCTGGCCATCCGCGATCACGGCGCCAGGCGGAAGAGGGCTCTGCCCGAGCAGGCCGCCTGCCCCCTTCCCGGGGTTATGCCCGTGCCCGGGTGGTGTTAGAGAGGGACTACACGCTGTCCACGGGCACCCTGGGGGATTTACGGGACCGCTGGGCACCGCGGGGGGGGGGGGGGTGAATGCATCCTGGACCAGGAGTGTAAGCTAGTTGTTTAAGTGTGTAACATTGAAGAATATTTGTTTTTGATAATTGGGTGATTTTGTATTATGGTGGCGGATTTGTTTGGCATTGTTTTGTATTGTAGTTTTTATTACAATATTTGATTCAATTTATTTTTGTTTAAAAAAACAGAGGGGACGAGAGAGCCAAGTAACGTCAGCCCCAGAGACCAGTGAAACAGAGGGGACGAGAGAGCCAAGTAACGTCAGCCCCAGAGACCAGTGAAAGAGTGGGGGAGGGAATGTCTCCACGCTCGTGGCGGCATGGTGGCACAGCGGTAGAGTTACTGCCTCACAGCGCCAGAGACCCGGGTTCCATCCTGACTTTGGCTGCTGTCTGTGCGGAGTTTGTGCGTTCTCCCCGTGACCTGCGTGGGTTTTCTCCGGGTGCTCCGGTTTCCCCCCACACTCCAAATACATGTGGGTTTGCAGGTTAATCGGCTCGGTATGGTTGTAAATTGTCCCTAGTGTGTGTAGGATAGTGCAAGTGTACGGGGTGATCGCTGGTCGGCACGGATTCCACGCTGGATCTCTAAATGAAACCAAACGAAACAGGTTTTTGGGAAAGTCGAAATCTCTCAGTGCAAAAGCATCAAAACCTTTGTTAAAATCCAACATTATTGTACCGGCAGTGGAGTTTACTTCCCCTGGGGTTGGGAGAAAACCAGACCTTGAACCCCAGGCATAGTACGTTGCACAGAGAGTGAAGAGTTTTGAAGTCACTCCAAAGACTGTTTCAAAGACCAAGACCTTTCTCTCTACAAGAAACCTTGGTGTTAGCAGAAACTTCATCTTAAACCCCAGGGCACAGTGCATTGTACATAGAGTCAGAGTGGAGGTTAAAAGTGTTGAAGGCGCGGCAAATTTGAAGCACAGTTTCAAAGCCTGTTACCAAGGCCTCTCTTTCTACAAGACAATCTTCAGAAACCTAAACGACTTTAAACTCAATACAATGCATTTCTCTCGGTTTAATGAAGGGTTGGGTCTGACCAGCCAAATAAAAAGTGAAAGAGGGGTGATCGTTATAAACGGGGGGGGGGGGGGGGGGGGGCATGGTTTTGTAAGAACGTCACAATCCAGACGGAAGCCCTCCTTACCTTGCAATAAGTCGAGGTAGAGTGAAGAAAGAGGAGGATTGAAAGAGAAAGAGAAATTAAATCAGATCGTGGCCAACTTTCACCAGTTGCTCAGTGTAATGGAGCTGGGGTCATCTGCAGCTTGTTGTGGTCATGTCGGCCCAGTGACCGGTAGGTACCATGCTCAATACAGTCACACCAACGGGCTGTGACCCAGTCACAAACACTCAAGCGGGTGAGACCATCACCCGCCTGTGGCTCTCGCACGGAACAGGTCCTCAGGTTGACAAGCCTTGAGCTGGAGATGCCTCCAGAGCATCAGTTCTGTACAGTCATGGCCGAGGGTGTGAGCTATAGGCAGAGGTTGAGCAGGCTGGGTCTTTGTTCCTTGGAGCGCAGGAGGATGAGGGGTGATCTTATAGAGGTGTACAAAATCATGAGAGGAATAGATCGCGTAGATGCACAGAGTCTCTTGCCCAGAGTTGGGGAACCGAGGACCAGAGGACACAGGTTCAAGATGAAGGGGAAAAGATTTAATAGGAATCTGAGAGGTAACCTTTTCACACAAAGGGTAGTGGGTGTATGGAACAAGCTGCCAGAGGAGATAAATATCTGGGACTAGAGGCTGGGACTATCCCTGTAGATGGATAGGACAGGTTTGGAGGATATGGGCCTATAGAGAAGGAGGGGGAGGGGTGTGAGGATGGGGGAGGGGGAGGTATGAAATACTTTCCTGAGGTAATATTTCGGCAAATGACTGAATCTCAATCTAGTTCTTGTTCCCAGTGACGTTTGAATGAGAATAGGCAGTGGGGGGCAGCAGGAATGAGAGGGCAGCGTGGTGGCGCAGCTGATGGAACTGCTGCCTCACAGAGGCAGAGACCCGGGTTCAATCCTGACCTCAGATGCTATCTGTGTGGAGTTTGCATGTTCTCCCCGTGATCATGTGGGTTTCCTACGGGTGCTCCGGTTTCCTCCCACATCCCACATGTTTGTCTGTAAATTGTCCCGAGCGTGCAGGGAGTGGATGGGAAAGTGGGATGAGGTAGAACTAGTGAGAGCGGGTGACCGATGGCCGGCGTGGACTCTGTGGGCCGAAGGGCCTGTCTCCGTGCTGTATCAGTCACTTAATCCACTCGAGTTCAGCCGCCCTGCCAGAGACGTCGTGCTGATCACACTTCCCTGCCGCACGCCTCGTGAAGGGCGAACTCCCACCTTCTTATCACCACGCATGCATCTCCCCTCCCCCACCGGCGAGAAGTCCCACACACGCGGCAAACCCGGAGCAAGCAGGCCCGCAGCCGCATGCAAACTCCCCGCACTCCCTGGCATGCAACATTCACGGCTCAAAGATGCAAGGATGGCCTCTGACTATTCATGGCCACAACAACAGTCGGCCGGGTGAAAATGCACCTCCACTGCCCCCTCCTTGTGTCTTATCAACCCTCCCCCCTACCAGCTCTCCACAGGGATTCTCCCCCTCTACACCGGGGACCTGGGGTGGAGGGTACTGCAGCGAGGAGTCCCCTACAACCTGTTTCTCTCACGGTTCACAGACTCGCCAGCCGCCTGCCACTATTGCGGGCTGGTAGAGTCTGTGTTCCACGTGATTATGGCGTGTGTGAGGCTGTAGCCCCTGTTCCATTATCTAAAGGGGCTGCTCCTTGCCTTCTGGCTGCACTTCACACCCACCACCCTCACCATTGGACACCCTGTGCGTAGGGGAGAGGGTAGGCCGAGGATGTCCTGGTTGGGTTGCTCCTGGGCCTGGCCAAGCTGGCCATCCGGGGGTCCAGGTGGACGAGGGCTCCTGGGCCTGGCCAAGCTGGCCATCCGCGGGCCCAGGTGGAAGAGGGCTCTGCCCAAGCCGGCTGCCTGCCCCTTTACCGGGGTTACGTCCGTGCCCGGGTGGTATTAGAGAGGAACTACCAAAATGGGGGATTTCCAGGACCGCTGGGCACCGCGGGGGATTAAATGCATCCTTGACAAGGAGTGTGAGACAGGTGTACAGTAGTTTATTTAGTATATATGTTTGTCTTGAATTGTGGTGGTGGGTTGTGTTTTGATTTATTTTGTGCTGTAAATATTATTGTAAATAATTGATTAAATAACTTTTGGTTAAAAAAAAGGGCTTCACCTATGAATGGAACCGATGAGCCAGTGAGGGGGAGGGTGGGTTTGGGGTTGGCATGGTCCATGGTTGGAGTAATGGGTAGAGGGCGTGCGTAAGTACCTCCTGCCTCTCGGCAAGGGTGTAACCTGCCTACAAGTGTTGTACTCTTGACAGTACAAAGACACTGGACAGGTAAGGACAAGTTGGGCTGAAAGGCCAGCTTGTATGTATGATGTATGGCCCCGACTACAGGTGCCGACTGTCCCGAGTTTGCACCTTCTCCCTCGGACCGCGTGGGTTCCCTCCGGGTGTTCAGGTTTCCTGCCACATTGCACAGACGTGCGGATTTGTAGGTTAATTGGCTTTTGTAAGTTGTCCCAGGTGTGCAGCATAGAACTGGGGTACGGGTTGATCGCTGGTCGGGTGGGACTCGGTGGGCCCGAGGCCTGTTTCCGCGCTGAATCTCCTAAACTAAACTAAAGTTGATTTACAACTTATGGCAGCGGAATATCTAACAGCTTCACCGCATCTTGTCATCCCTGTCAGGGTGGGTGGGTGCGGGGAGAAATGGTCCCCGAAAATTGTCTGTGTGTAAATGTTCTCCTCTCGCTGGAGGTGGCATTCAATGGGGACAACTGGAGTGTGTATCAGTGAGTATGTCTTCTATAATGCCTGGTGAGCATAGACGAATCACCTATCCATGTTCCCCAGAGATGCTGCCTGACCCGCTGAGTTACTCCAGCACTCTGTGTCTATCTTTTACACCGGGTGATAGTTGAGCATCTGCTCAGAGAGATTGCTCTTCTCAAAGATGCACACCAGTGGTCCCCTGAGACCACCGGGCACAGGAACAATGAGCTGAGAGAGGTGGCAGGGAGCACCGCAGAGGGCAAAGGCAAGGGCCTGGCAAAGGCAACACCAAAACATCCCCGAGATGAACTGGCAGACACCAAACGGACGAGACCACACGCACACAACATACACGCACACTCGCCACATACACAGATACACACAGATATGTGCACACACGCACGCACACAGCTACACACAGACACACACGCAGACACATGCACACAGCAACACACACACACGGACACAGATACATGCACACACACCGCACGCAGCAAAACAGGCACACGCACACACATACAGACACAGCTACACAGATACACACACACGCACACACAGATACATGCACACACGCGCATGCACACAGGTACACACACACGCGCGCACAGCTACACAGACACACACACGCACACATACACACACGCACAGCTACACACACACGCACACACACAGATACGCGCACACACACACGCGCAAACACACAGCTACACACACACGCAGACACACACAGCTACACACAGATACACGCACACATGCACACAGCTACACACACACACACACACAGCTACACACACAGATACATGCACACGCACAGACACACACACACACACACACAGATACACACACGCACACAGACACACGCACGCACCCAGCTACACGCACACACAGACACACGCGCGCACCCAGCTACACACACATAGACACACGCGCACACACAGCTACACACACACACACGCTCACAGACACACACACACACACACAGACACACGCGCGCACCCAGCTACACACACACACACACACGCGAGCAGACACACGCGCACACCCAGCTACACACACACACACACACACGCACACACAGATACACGCACAGCTACACACACACACACACACACAGGCGCACACACAGCTACACACACACACACACGCGCACACACACAGATACACGCACACAGCTACACAGACACACGCGCACACACAGCTACACACACACACACAGCTACACACACACACACAGACACACACGCGCACCCAGCTACACACACACAGACACACACGCGCACCCAGCTACACACACACACAGACACACGCGCGCACACAGCTACACACGCACACACGCTCACAGACACACACACATTGGCCAACAACACTAGACCCGAGCCAGGCCACAGTACCGCTGCGGGTGTACATGGAAGGACGGGAGGCATCAGTAGAATGGGGCAGATACACTGGGCTGCAGCCAACACATCGGACATCAGACATGGAGGTCAGACACAACGCAAACCGAAGAACAACAGCCACACACGGACACTGCACGCTGGACGCTACCATGGGGCACGCACGTGGCCATTTTAGCCGCTCCCCTTCGGGGCCCATTGGGCGGCTGCAGCACTAACGACCTGCTGGCTCTATGAGCTGCAGCATGCAGCATGGGATTGCGGCTGGCAGGGAACCAGCTAAAGGCACCTGGGGGAACACTATACTCGATCCTTACCACTCAGTCTATATGCTTTGCCCAGAGCACCACATGAGTTTCATTGTCACCACAAACAGGAGGAACCCTGATGCCCAGAGTCTAACTGGTGCCCATTCATCTGGAAAATGGCATGAAAACTGACCCTGAACAGCTTTTGTGTTAAGATGTCCTAGATCAGATCAGTTGCTGCCTTACAGCAAATGCAGCGCTGGAGACCCGGTTCCATCCCGACTACGGGTGCTGTCTGTACGGAGTTTGTACGTTCTCCCCGTGACCGGTTTTCTCCGAGATCGGTTTCCTCCCACACTCCAAAGGCGTACAGGTTTGTAGGTTAATTGGCTTGGTGTATGTGTAAATTGTCGTTAGTGTATGTTGGAGAGTGTTAATAAGCGGGGATCGCTGGTCAGCACGGACCCGGTGGGCCGAAGGGCCTGTTTCCGCGCAGTATCTATGAAATAAACAAAAATAATAAATCTCTCACTAGTGGGAGAGTCTGGGACCAGAGGACACAGCCTCAGAATAAAAGGAAGTACCTTTAGAAAGATGAGGAGGAATTTCTTTAGCCAAAGGGTGGTGAATCTGTGGAATTCATTGCCACAGATGGTGGTGGAGGCCAAGTCATTGGGTATTTTTAAAATGGAGATGGATAGATTCTTGATTAGTACGGGCGTCAGGGGTTATGGGGAGAAGGCAGGAGAATGGGGTTGAGAGAGAAAATAGGTCAGCCACGACCGAATGGCGGAATAGACTTGATGGGCTGAATGGCCTAATTCTGTTCCTATGTCTTATGGCTTATGTTTAAACTTTGCCCAAAACCTTAGCTGGTTTAAAAGGGACAGAAACAGCAGAGACAACAGAGACGGGGGGGTGGGGAGGGGGGGGGTAGACATCACGAGGCGGGGGAACAGAGCGTTAGTTCAGAGCATGCCCTCCACCTGCTGTGTCGGCCCGCACACGTCTACCTTGTTCAACGAGACCCACGGAGGCGCTGGCAGCGGCCGTCATAGTGGCCGGCGCAGTGGTCTGCCTGCCCACTGTCGTGTACGAACACAGAGAGAGAGAGAGACAGAGAGAGAGAGAGAGCAAGTGTCACGTCAGCAACAACACAGTGTCGGCAACGCTCCATCGCACGCTGCGCTCGCCGGGGGAAACCGTGCTGGCGCCGCGCGCCCACACACGCACACACCTCCAGAGCCCTGGCGTGGGGCTGCCTCAGCCGTGTGGTGCCCACTTACACACACACCTCCACGGCCCTGGCATGGTGCCACACATCCCCACACACACACATCTCCAGGGGCCTGGCACGGCACCCTCTCAGTGGCGGTCTACCGCGCCCGCGCACACACACCCGCAGAGCAGTCACGGCGCCGGGCGGAAGTGGGCTTTGCCCGAGCCGGCTGCCTGCCCCTTTCCCGGGGGTTACGTCGGTTAGAGATGGACTACGTGCTGTCCACGGGCACCCTGGGGGATTTCCGGGACCGCTGGGCACCGCGGAAGTTGGAATGCATCCGTGACAAAGTTATGAGTTATTTAATATTCAGTTCTTTAAGCCCCTGTCCCACTGTACGAGGTAATTCACGAGTTCTCCCGAGTTTTCCCCTGATTTGAACTCGGAGAATGTCCATAGCGGGTCCGTAGGAATTTGTGGATGTCTCGTAGCGGCTCGTAATGCTAACGGTAGGTATAAAAAGTAACCATTTTTTTCATCACGAGTATTTTTTTACTCGTGGACATTTTTTACAGGGATGAAAAGACGTCACGAGTTTACCGGATGTCCCGTGCACGAGCCGCTACGAGACATCCACGAACTCCTACGGACCCTCTACGGACATTCTCTGAGTTTGAATCAGGGGAAAACGCGGGAGAACTCTTGAATTACCTCGTACAGTGGGACAGGGGCTTAGGAATATTTGTTTGTATTATGGCGGTGGCTTTGTTTGTTTTGTTTTGTACTGCACATATTAATTTTGTAAATAATCGATTTAAACTATTAAAGAGACTCCTTCAGACCCTGGCGCGCTGCAGTCTCAGCAGCTCTGTGCCATGCCCACACAAACACCTACAGAGCCCTGGCACACGGATGTTTCAGTCACGCTGTGCCACCCGCCCACACAAGGGAATGTCCACGGGCACCAGGTGGGATTTCCGGGACCGCTGGGCACCGTGGGGGTGGGGTTAACGTTAACGTCACCCATTCCTTCTCTCCAGAGATGCTGCTTGTCCCACTGAGTTACTCCAGCATTGTGTGTCTATCAGGATTGTAACATAGTTATTTAATGTTGAGTAATAAGAATAATGGGTCATTTTTGCATGATGGTGGTGGATGTCTTGTTATTGTTTGTAAATATTATTGTAAATTTACATATTATTGTAAATTGAATACATTTAGTTTTGATTAAAAAAACACCTCCCGTGTTGTCTTGGCTGCACTATGCCGCATGTACACAAAGGAATTACAAGAATGATCCCAGCAATGAGTGGGTTAACCTATGATGAGTGTTTGACGACACTGGGCCTGTACTCGCTGGAGTTTAGAAGAATGAGGGGGGACATAGAAACATAGAAAATAGGTGCAGGAGGAGGCCATTCAGCCCTTCGAGCCAGCACCGCCATTCATGGCTGATCGTCCCCAATCAATAACCCGTGGCTGCCTTCTCCCAATATCCCTTGATTCCACTAGCCCCTCGAGCTCTATCTAACTCTCTCTTAAATCCATCCAGTGATTTGGCCTCCACTGCCCTCTGTGGCAGGGAATTCCACAAATTCACAATTCTCTGGGTGAAAAAGTTTTTTCTCACCTCAGTCTTAAATGGCCTCCCCTTTATTCTAAGGCTGTGGCCCCTGGTTCTGGACTCGTCCAACATTGGGAACATTTTTCCTGCATCTAGCTTGTCCAGTCCTTTTATAATTTTATATGTTTCTATAAGATTCCCCCTCATCCTTCTAAACTCCAGTGAATACAAGCCTAGTCTTTTCAATCTTTCCTCATATGACAGTCCCGCCATCCCAGGGATCAATCTCGTGAACCTACGCTGCACTCCCTCAATCACAAGGATGTCCTTCCTCAAATTAGGAGACCAAAACTGCATGCAATACTCCAGATGTGGTCTTACCAGAGACCTCATTGAAACATACTGAATAGTGAAAGGCCTGGATAGAGTGGATGTGGAGAGTTGTTTCCACTAATGGGAGAGTCTAGGACTAGAGGGCATAGCCTCAGAATTAAAGGACCATCTTTTAAGAAGGAGATGAGGAGAAATGTTTTTAGTCAGAGGGTGGTGAATTTGTGGAATTCATTGCCACAGAAGGCTGTGGAGGCCAAGTCAGTGGATATATTTAAGGCAGAGATGGATAGATTCTTGATTAGTACAGGTGTCAAAGGTTATGGGGAGAAGACAGGAGAATGGGGTTAGGAGGGAGAGACAGATCAGCCATGATTGAATGGCGGAGTAGACTTGATGGGCCAAATGGCCTAATTCTGCTCCTATCCCTTATGACAAACACCTCCAGAGCCCTGCGTGGTGCTCTCAGCGGCCCTGCTCAAACGCATCATTACCTCAAAACTGAATGCAGCGGGATTTAAAAAGAAAACTTTGGACTTGAAGGGTAGAAGATGGCACCTGAATGGCGGTGATTGTTGTGTATGGACTCAGTGTGGTCTCTATTGTCTTACACTCTTGTACTTAGTGTGATGCCCGATGTATGGTAGGGAGTGCCACTGAACTGTCACTGAATGCAAAAAACGGAACTATTACTTAGGTATATGTTACAATAAATACCATTGCACCACTGAAACATTGCTTTCTTTTCTTGCTAAACTATTGGAGTCATACAGTGTGGAAACGGGCCCTTTGGCCCAACTTGCCCAACAAGGTCCAACTACACTGGTCCCACCTGCCTGCAATTGGCCCACATTCCTCTAAACCTGTCCTATTTATGTACCTGTTTAAATGTTTCTTAAAGCGTGCGTGAGCACCTGCCTCAACTACCTCCTCCGGCAGCTCGTTCCATATGCCCACACCCACTTTTCTACACAAAGATACCCCTCAGGTTCCTTTTAAGTCTTTCCCCCCCTCACATTGAAGCTATGTCCCCTGGTTCTCGATTCCCCTTCTCTTGGCAAGACACTATGTGTTAATCTGATCTATTCCTCTCATGATTTTGTACACCTCTATAAGATCATCCCTCACCCTCCTGCGCAGACTTACTCCAGCAGTTTGTGTCTATCTACAAGACTCTAAATGTGGCCACACCAACATTTTGTACAACATGAGCTCCCAACTTCTATATTCAATCCTCTAACTGATGAAGGTCAATGTGCAGCAAGCCTAGTGATGACCATATCTACTTGCGATGCCACTTTGAAGGAACTATGTCCCTGCACTCCTATGACATCTGCAGTGATCCTGTTAGGATTTACCAGTGAAATACGTTGCCTCAAAGGTCTTCCTATACTGTCAGATGCTGGAGTAACTCAGCGGGACAAGCAGCATCTCTGGAGAGAAG
>JAXLNO010002288.1:112117-117117 GCA_038087875.1 Malacoraja senta | reverse complement strand
CTGTCCCACTTGGGTGTCATTTGCGCGTCATTTACGCAACATCATTTGTGATGCGCGCATGGCGTGCATTACGCGTGGAGGCGTAGGCAGTGACGCGCGCGGCGCCCCAGGATTTTGGGATTCGCCAAATGTCGCCCAAGTGGGACAGGCCCTTTAGACTTGCTGTGTCTCCATTTACATAAACAATGGTCACCATTATTGGCCACCACCAATATGTTCACTGCCCTACTGCCTTAGAAGGCTGAGGAAGTTCGGCATGTCCCCAATAACTCTCAGCAACTTCTACAGATGTGCCGTAGAAAGCATTTTATCGGATGCTTCACAGCATGGTTTGGGAACAGCTCCATCTTAGATGAAAGAATTGCAGAGAATTGTGGACGCAGCCCAGATCCAAACTAACCTCCCCTCCAATGATTCCATCTACACTTCACGCTGTCTCAGCAAGGCCAGCAGCATAATCAAGGACGAGTCGCACCCCGGCCACTACCTCTTCTCCCCTCTCCCATCGGGCAAAAGATATAGAAGTGTGAAAACGCACACCTCCAGATTCAGGGACAGTTTCTTCCCAGCTGTTATCAGGCAACTAAACCATCCTACCACAACCAGAGAGCGGTCATGAACTACTATCGACCTCATTGGAGATCATCGGACTATATTTGACCGGTCTTTACTGACTTTTTCTTGCATTAAACGTTCTTCACATTATTCCCTTTATTCAGTTCGGAGAAGCTATGAATGAACGAATGAATGAATGAATACGTTATTGTTAGAGACAAGCTTTTATACACAGTGGCTGGTGGGTGTCTGGAATGCTTTGCCAAGTGTGGTGGTGGAGGCAGGTAGGGTCAAGAGTCAAGAGTGTTTTATTGTCATATATCCCAAACAGAACAATGAAATTCTTCCTTGCAGCAGCACAACACGTCTGCAAACATAGTACTCTGTAAGCAATATAATCAGAGTAAAACGTTTAGTATATATGCATGTGTATGTATGTGTGCATGCATGTGTGTGTGTGTGTATATATATATATCTCCCCGTTGGATTGCAACCTTGTCGTGGTCGGGGAGCTTGTGTGTCTCAGTGACCCCTAGAGCTATGCCAGCGGGAGATTCGTCTCCTGTTAGGGTCTCCCATGCTGGACAGGTCGAAGGGTAGAGGCGAGACGAAGAGCGATCCACTGGTCCTCCAGGTTGGAGGTTGAGCACAGGGCTAACTACCCTGTCTCGTAAAACACATATGTTACGGAAGCAGCAAATGAAGGAATCAACACTACTAAGTGGAGGACCTTCGTTGCTGCCCTACATGCCAGGAGGCATAATAGGTTGTAAGTAGGTAAGTATATATATACACACATACACTCACACATCCATAGTTCAGAACTTATTTGGAAGTTGTAATGTTTAATATATATATGCCAAACCTTTTTTTATTACATTGTTATAAACAAATAAAAGTTCTGTATATATATACAGCGGCTTGCAAAAGTATTCATACCCCTTGAACTTTTCCACATTTTGTCACGTTACAACCACAAACGTAAATGTATTTTATTGGGATTTTATGTGATAGACCAACACAAAGTGGCGCATAATTGTGAAGTGGAAGGAAAATGACACATGGTTTTCAAATTTATTTACAAATAAAAAACTGAAAAAGTGTGGCGTGCAAAAGTATTCAGCCCCCTTTACTCTGATACCCCTAAATAAAATCCAGTGTAACCAATTGCCTTCAGAAGTCACCTAATTAGTAAATAGAGTCCACTTGCGTGTAATCTAATCTCAGTATAAATACAGCTGTTCTGTGAAGGCCTCAGAGGTTTTTTAGAGAACATTAGTGAACAAACAGCATCATGAAGCCCAAGGAACACACCAGACAGGTCAGGGATAAAGTTGTGGAGAAGTTTAAAGCAGGGTTAGGTTATAAAAAATATCCCAAGCTTTGAACATCTCACGGAGCACTGTTCAATCCATCATCCGAAAATGGAAAGAGTATGGCACAACTGCAAACCTACCAAGACATGGCCGTCCACCTAAACTGACAGGCCGGGCAAGGAGAGCATTGATCAGAGAAGCAGCCAAGAGGTAACTCTGGAGGAGCTGCAGAGATCCACAGCTCAGGTGGGAGAATCTGTCCACAGGACAACTATTAGTCGTGCACGCCACAAATCGGGCCTTTATGGAAGAGTGGCAAGAAGAAAGCCATTGTTGAAAAAAAGCCATAAGAAGTCCCGTTTGCAGTTTGCCACAAGCCATGTGGGGGACACAGCAAACATGTGGAGGAAGGTGCTCTGGTCAGATGAGACCAAAATTGAAGTTTTTGGCCTAAATGCAAAACGCTATGTGTGGCGGAAAACTAACACTGCACATCACCCTGAACACACCATCCCCACTGTGAAACATGGTGGTGGCAGCATCATGCTGTGGGGATGCTTTTCTTCAGCAGGGACAGTGAAGCTGGTCAGAGTTGATGGGAAGATGGATGGAGCCAAATACAGGGCAATCTTGGAAGAAAACCTGTTAGAGTCTGCAAAAGACTTGAGACTGGGGCGGAGGTTCACCTTCCAGCAGGACAACGACCCTAAACATACAGCCAGAGCTACAATGGAATGGTTTCGATCAAAGCATATTCATGTGTTAGAATGGCCCAGTCAAAGTCCAGACCTAAATCCAATTGAGAATCTCTGGCAAGACTTGAAAATTGCTGTTCACAGACGCTCTCCATCCAATCTGACTGAGCTTGAGCTATTTTGCAAAGAAGAATGGGCAAAAATTTCAGTCTCTAGATGTGCAAAGCTGGTAGAGACATACCCCAAAAGTCTTGCAGCTGTAATTGCAGCGAAAGGTGGTTCTACAAAGTATTGACTCAGGGGAGCGGAATACTTTTGCACGCCACACTTTTCAGTTTTTTATTTGTAATAAAATTTGAAAAACCATGTATCATTTTCCTTCCACTTCACAATTATGCACCACTTTGTGTTGGTCTATCACATAAAATCCCAATAAAATACATTTACGTTTGTGGTTGTAACGTGACAAAATGTGGAAAAGTTCAAGGGGTATGAAAACTTTTGCAAGCCACTGTATATATAATACATACACACACATATTTCTTTTCCTATATATTTTTTACCTTATTTTCATTTATTATATTTTTATACTGGGTACGATGTTTACTTATCTGTGGTGCTGCTGCAAGTAAGAATGACTATATATATATATATATACATATATTAGTATAACAGTGTTTGACCGTAGAGGGGGCTTCTGGATAATCACATGGATTTGCAGGGGGATGGAAGGAAGATTATGTGCAGTTGGAGGAGGTTAGTTTAACTTGGCATCATGTTGGGCCTGGACATTGTGGGCCGAAGGGCCTGTTCCCGTGCTGTACTGTTCTATATTTGAGGTTGGGTTTTTCCTAGTGTCTGCGGATAGTAAGAATGGAATAAGATTTTTATGGGTAGGAACGTTTTTGAGGGATATGGACCGAATGTGGGCATATGGGACTGGCTTCGATGGGATCACGGTCGGTACGGACAAGTTCTATGTTCTAAGTCTCGCCAGCAAGACAAGGCTGTGGAGGTCCGCGTTTGTTCGTTGCACCGTCAGGGTGGCTCACACGCTGGGCCTGATCAATAACGGCTCACACCCTGGGCCTGATCAATAACGGCTCACACCCTGGGCCTGATCAATAACGGCTCACACCCTGGGCCTGATCAATAAACTCAATCTCACCTTCAGTTTTCGACGGGCATTGAACTTCTTCAAACACTCCACGGTCTCTTGGCGATGCATCATAGACGCGACGGTGGATCGTTGCTGCAAAGGAACAGAACGTTAGCGCTTCAACAAGGTGCTCTGCCCAGAGCTCGCGTCTTTCGGCAGTTCCCAGACCCTCTCCGCCAGCCGAGGCTGAGTGTCACTAACTACCCTACGCCTCCGCGTTGCCTAAAGCATCCCTCAGAAACACCTCCCCACGGCTCGTACACACCAGGGAAGCTCCCCTTCACCCAGACAGTTTACTTCACTTGGCTTTAGGTTACTTTACGGTAGTGATGCAGCATGGATTGATGGAAATCACACACAGAGCCAATTCTACAGCATACTCAATGCGTGTAATGGCCCTGTCCCACTGTACGAGTTCATTCAAGAGCTCTCCTGAGTTTTAAAAAAATAATCAAATTCGTGGTAAGCACGTAGAATGAAAGTAGCGGGTACGTCAGAGCTCGGGGACGTCTCTTTGCGGCTCATAACGCTAACGGCAGGTACTCGGGCAACGCAGTAAGCTCGGGAAGACTCGTGAAAATTTTTCAACATGTTGAAAAATGTCCACGAGAGTCCCGAGTACCGACGAGCGGCCATTACCGTAAATCTCCGAGTTCGAATCAGGGCAAACTCGGGAGAGCTCTTGGAATGAACTCGTACAGTGGGACAAGGGTTTTACTTTCGTTTTGTTTAGTGATACAGCATGGAAACAGGCTGACCATCACGCCGACCAGCAATCATTCCTCCACTAGTTCCATCCTACACACTAGGAACAATTTAGACTTTAGACTTCAGAGCCAGTCTGGAAACAGGCCCTTTGGCCCACTGAGTCAATGCAAACCAGCGATCACCCCGGACACTAGTCCTATCCTACACTCTAGGGACAATTTACAGAGGGCCAATTAACCTACAAACCTGCACGTCTTTGGAATGTGGGAGGAAACCAGAGCACCCGGAGAAAACCCAGGCAGTCGCAGGGGGAAGGTGCAAACTCTACACAGACAGCACCCATAGTCAGGATCGAACCCGGGTCTCTGGAGCTGTAAGGCAGCAACTCTATCACTGCGCCACTGCGCTGCCGGATTGGAGTATTACTGACCAAGCCTAACTAACTACGACAAATGGAGAAACCAAGATCCAGCCCCTGCATCAATCATAAATATCAGCAGCTTGGGTTTAGAGGTACAGCTGGGAAACAGGCCCTTCAGCCCAGAGTCCATGTCGACCAGCAATCAC
>JAXLNO010002288.1:77581-111917 GCA_038087875.1 Malacoraja senta | reverse complement strand
CCCATTCCTTCTCTCCAGAGATGCTGTCTGTCCCGCTGAGTTACTCCAGCATTTTGTGTCTATCTTCGGTTTAAACCAGCATCTGCAGTTCCTTCCTGCACATCATTCTTATAAACCGCCTCTGGAACCTCTAGAATGCCAGAACATCCTTCCTCAGATATGTGACCCAAAACAGTGCACAATATTCCAAATGTGGTCTGACCAGTGCCTTATAAAGGCTCAGCATTACAACCTTGCTTTTATATTTGAGTCCTCTCGAAATTAAGTTTGACTATATTGCTGCAACATTCACACACAAATATTTTATTGTGTAGTTTCAAAACTGTGAGTAGGATATAAATAACCATTCGTTCAGGCAAAGAATTGGTTATTGCGGACCGAGCGGAGGTGTTCGGCGAAAAGATCGCCAAGCTACGCTTGGTCTCACCGATGTAGACCAGCTGTCACCTAGAGCAGCGGATGCAATAGATGAGGTTGGAGGAGGAGCAGGTGAAACTCTGCCGCACCTGGAACGACTGCTTGGGTCCTTGAATGGAATCAAGGGGGAAGGTAAAGCGACAAGGGTAGCATCTCTTGCGGCTGCAAGGGAAAGTGCCCGGAGAGGGGGTGGTACGGGTGGGAAGGGACGAATGGACCAGGGAGTTACAGAGGGAGCGGTCTTTGCGGAAAGCAGACAGGGTGGGAGGGGGGGGGGAGATGGAAAGATGTGGCGAGTGGTGGGGTCACGTTGGAGGTGGCGAAAATGACGGAGGACTATTTGTTGAATGTGACGGCTTGTATAGGGTGAAAGATGAGGACTTGGGGGACTCTGCCCTTGTTACGAGTGGGGGGGATGGGGAGAGAGAGCAGTGTTATGGGGCATTGAAGAGACCCTGGTGCGAGCCTCATCTATAGTAGGGGAGGGGAACCCCCGTTCCCTGAAGAATAAGGACATTTGTGATGCCCTGGTGTGGAACACCTCATCCTGGGAGCAGATGCGGTGTAGACGAAGGAATTGGGAGTAGGGGATGGAGTCCTTACATGAGGCAGGGTGGGAAGAAGTGTAGTCTAGATAGCCATGGGAGTCAGTGGGTATATAGTGGATGTCGGTCAGAAGTCTATCACCTGCAATGGAGATAATGAGGTCAAGAAATGGTAGGGAAGTGTCAGAAATGGTCCAGGTGTATTTGAGTGCCGGATGGAAGTTAGTGGTGAAATGGATGAAGTCAGTGAGTTGTGTGTGGGTGCAGGAGGTAGCACCAATGCAGTCGTCGATGTAGACGATAACAGACTTCTTTATAACAGATTTCAGTTGTAGCGGAAGGGCCTACCGATGCTGCCGGCCGTCCTCGGCTCACACCCCGTCCCCCGCCACTCACAGGCCGCTGCCAATGCTCACCTGCTCGGATTTGATTTGTTCTTTTCACAACTTTCACCCACGTTCTTCGTACTGTTTATATATCTCTACTTTCCCTTTGACTCAGTCTGAAGAAGGGCCTCGACCCGAAACGTCACCTATTCCTTTTGTCCAGAGCTGTCTCGCTGAGTTACTTTTAGCCCAGCCTGTCTCGCTGAGTTACTCCGGCACTTTGCGTCTATCATGGAGGAAGCTATGACTGATAGCTGTTGCATCTATGAAAGTAAGCATGCAGGTACAGCTGGCAGTGAAGAAAGCGAATGGCATGTTGGACTTTATAACAAGAGGAATCGAATATAGGAGCAAAGAGGTCCTTCTGCAGTTGTACAGAGCCCTAATGAGACCACACCTGGAGTATTGTGTGCAGTTTTGGTCCCCTAATTTGAGGTAGGACATTCTTGCTATTGAGTGCAGCGTAGGTTCACGAGGTTAATTCCGGGATGGTGGGACTGCCATATGCTGAGAGAATGGAGCAGCTGGGCTTGTACACTCTGGAGTTTAGAAGGATGAGAGGGTATCTCATTGAAACATATAAGATTGTTAAGGGCTTGGACACGCTAGAGGCAGGAAACATGTTCCCGATGTTGGGGGAGTCCAGAACCAGGGGCCACAGTTTAAGAATAAGGAGTAAGCCATTTAGAACGGAGACGAGGAAACACTTTTTCTCACAGAGAGTGGTGAGTCTGTGGAATTCTCTGCCTCAGAGGGCGGTGGAGGCAGGTTCTCTGGATGCTTTCAAGAGCTAGATAGGGCTCTTAAATGGGGAGAAGGCACTGATTGTGGATGATCAGCCATGATCATATTGAATGGCTGAGCTGGCTCGAAGGGCCAAATGGCCTACTCCTGCACCTATTGTCTATTGTCATCCAGCTCCGCATTGTCACCTTGCTTTGGGTTTTACTCACAGTTCTCTGGAGTGGAAATCCTCGCTACTTTCCCATTGCTAACCCTGTGACACCAAGACTCAGTGCATCCTCTTTCAGATTGAAACTTGAGTCCCGGTCTCCGTCAAATGGGTGTTGTAGTTTTGGGTGTGAAGCCAGTTTTGCAGTGACCACGCAGACACTCACACTAGGGTGAACTCACCTGGTTCATTCGGTACACAGTAGTATGACAGTCCAGGACCACATGGGGGCGCTGTCTCTCACCATCCGTGGAGGCGCTGGTGATCTGGGGGCTAGTCCCGGCAGCTCAGTCCTGGTCTTCAAAGGAGGAGGCGGGGAGATCGCAGGCCTCTCCCTGCAGTTCACCCTTGCCTCGAGAGGAGGCGCTGGTAGTCTTTGGGCTTGAAGCGGTGACGCTGGCAGTCTCTGGATTATCTTGACGGCTCAGTCTTTGCCTGTGTGTGTGTGTATGTGTGTGCGCGTTTGGGTGTGTGTGTGCGCGTTTGGGTGTGTATGTGCGCGTGTGCATTGCGTGCGTGTGTGCGTGTGTGTATGTGCGAGTATGTGTGTGTGCGCGTGTGTGCATGTAGTGTGTGCGTGTGTATGTATGTATGTGATTGTATGTGTATGTATGTCTGTATGTGTATATGTGTGTGTGTATGTGTGTATGTATGTCTGTATGTGTGTGTATGTGTGTGTGTGTATGTGTGTGTGTGCGTGTGTATGTATGCATGTCTGTATGTGTGTGTATGTCTGTATGTGTATATGTGTGTGTGTGTATGTGTGTATGTCTGTATGTGTGTGTGTATGTGTGTGTGTGTATGCGTGTATGTGTGTGTGTGTATGTATGTCTGTATGTGTGTGTGTGTATGTGTGTATGTGTATGTGTGTGTGTGTGTGTGTGTGTGCGTGTGTGTATGTGCGTGTGTGTGTGCGTGTGTGTGTGTGTGTGTGCATGTGTGTGTGTGTGTGCGTGTGTGAGTATGTGTGCGTGTGTGTGTGTGCGCGTGTGTGTGCGCCACGGGTTTGTCCTTGCCTCATCTCATCTTGTCTCCTCTCTTAGATAAGATAGACTACCTCGAGTTACCTCGAGTATAGGAAAGATGTTGATCAGCTGGAAAGCATGCAGATAATATTTACAAGGGCATTGCCAGGACTCGAGGGACTGAGCTATATGGAGCGGTTGAGCAGGCCAGCACTTTATTCCGTGGAGTACAGGTGAATTAGGGGTGATCTTATACAGGTGTATAAAATCATGAGAGAATTCCAAAAGACGTGGTCTACGTTTTTGGACCTATTACAAGCATGAGGTGCAATAGTAATTAAAAAAAAAAAAATAAAGAAAGAAATGGTATCAGGACCTGGTAATGGGAGGTAAAACAATAAAAACAGACTTGGTCGGTGGTTCCCTTTCTGCGATTGTTCCTACTTTCTTTTTCTTTCTTTTCTAGGATCTACTTTCTTACTTTACTTCCTTCTCTAACTTCTTTTCTAAGGGGCTTTCTTTTCACAACATTCTCTTGCACCTCACGACTCTTGCGCACTTTCTTTACTTTTCTTACTTCTATCTTTCTCTTAAAGCTCAAAAAAATGAAGCGGTATAAAAAATGTATTAAGATATAAGTGTTGTGTATTACTGTAATTTACCGTACTTCTAATAAAAATAATTAAAAATATATATATAATAAAATCATGAGAGATCTAGATCAGGTAGATGCAGTCTTTTACCCAGAGTAGGGGAATCAAGAACCAGAGAACATAAGTTTAAGGTGAGAGGGGAAAGATTTAATAGGAACACGAGGGGCAACTTTTTCCCCATCCCAAAACATCACGCGTTCCTTCTCTCCAAAGTTGGTGCCTGTCCCGCTGAGTTACTCCAGCACTTTGTGTTCGTTTTTGGTATAAATCAGTACCTGCAGTTCTCTGAAGGTAGACGCATAATGCTGGAGTAACTCAGTGGATCAGGCAGCGTCTCTGGATGGAAGGAATGGGTGACGTTACGGGTCGAGACCAGTCTTCAGACTTTTACCGAGAATGCTTCAGTAGTTTTCAAAATTGTTCAAATACTCAGAGATTTAAGTACATGTAAATACTTTTTTTAATATTGTTTTAAAATAGAATTGATCATCAAAACACACAAAAATCTCTGAATACTTTGAAAACTAATGTATATATAAAAATAAATTACTTTCCCTATTTAGCAGCATGAAGATCCCCAGTGAAATGAATGCAGTCTCACATCCTACAGTAGCTTTAATGTCAGGGGTCAGAGAGATACATAGATACATAGAAATTAGGTGCAGGAGTAGGCCATTCGGCCCTTCGAGCCTGCACCGCCATTCAATACGATCATGGCTGATCATCCAACTCAGTATCCCGTACCTGCCTTCTCTCCATACCCCCTGATCCCTTTAGCCACAAGGGCCATATCTAATTCCCTCTTAAATATAGCCAGTGAACTGGCCTCAACTACCCTCTGTGGCAGAGAGTTCCAGAGATTCACCACTCTCTGTGTGAAAAAGTTTTTCCTCATCTCGGTCTTAAAGGATTTTCCCCTTATCCTTAAGCTGTGACCCCTTGTCCTGGACTTCCCCAACATCGGGAACAATCTTCCTGCATCTAGCCTGTCCAACCCCATAAGAATCTTGTACGTTTCTATAAGATCCCCTCTCAATCTCCTAAATTCTAGCGAGTATAAGCCAAGTCTATCCAGTCTTTCTTCATATGAGAGTCCTGACATCCCAGGAATCAGTCTGGTGAACCTTCTCTGCACTCCCTCTATGGCTATAATGTCCTTCCTCAGATTTGGAGACCAAAACTGTACGCAATACTCCAGGTGTGGTCTCACCAAGACCCTGTACAACTGCAGTAGAACCTCACTGCTCCTATACTCAAATGATCTCCAATGTAATGCTGGGGGCATCCTAGCAAGTGGGTTTCTGCTGATGGATCGGCAGGAAGTTCATTTGACACAGTAGGTACAGGGACATCTCTTGCTCAACAAATCCTGAACCCGCACTGGACTCACGAGTCCGGGCCTTAGATCCGTCCACATGCCGAATGTTAGTGGATCCCATTGGAATTACTGGGGACAACATGGAGGACCCGGCTTGGGGGGACGACAATGGAGGGCTCTGCGTAGGGGTAGTTTGTCAGCGCTGTTTATGTGGCGACCTTGGGAACACAAGCAAAGAATTTCACCGTGCCTCGTCACATGTGATAATTAAGGATCCCAATTCCAAATCCAAATCTGTCCCATCATTTATATCCACAAAATTAATCTCCCATCTACGCCAGCGGTGAAGGCGGGTTGTTGTGGCTCCATCGGTAAACGCCTTAAAATCAACGTCAGTCTCAGTGAAAGGAACCTACCAGTGATACTTGTGAGCTAGTCTGCATGTATTTGTGGGATTTAGTTCACTTGGGAAATATGCACCCTCCCTCGAGTAAATTTGCTCAGAGATAACGGAACTATATAACACTTAATCCATTTAGGTTGGGGACATGGTTTTCATGCAGCTGGGTTTGAACTCCTTCTACAATATGAATGGATTAAATCAATTTCCACTCTGACAGGAGTACTTATCTCAATTTCCCTTGAAATAAACACATTTCAATTTGTGTTTCAATTCATAAGACCATAAGACATAGAAGCAGAATTAGGCCATTTGGCCCATCGTGTCTGCTCCACCATTCGATCATGGTTGATCTATTTTTCCCTCTCGACCCCATTCTTCTGTCTTCTCCCCGTAATCTTGGACACCCTTACTAATCAATCGTCTGTGGCAATGAATTCAACAAACTCACCACCCCCTGACTAAAGAAATTCCTCCTCATCTCAAATACTGAAGCTATGCCCTTTTATTCTGAGGCTGTGCTGTCTTATCCAAGACTCTTCCACTAGTGAAAACATCCTCTCCATATTCACTATATTTCATTATTCGGTAGGTTTCAATAAGATCCTCATCCTTCTAAACTCCAGCGAGTACAGGGCCAGGTCCATCAAACACTCTTCAGACATTAACCCAATCATCGCTGGGATCATTCTCATTAATTACCTTCTCCTGGCTAACAATGATCTATTTTATACTTTCCTTAATCTCCATTCCCTTTGATGCCTCGTTCTCACACCTCACACTTCCTTATCTCTGTATCTTCCCTGACTCTCAGTCTGAAGAAAGGGTTTCGACCCAAAACTTCACCCATTCCTTCTCTCCAGAGATGCTGTCTGTCCCGCTGAGTTACTCCAGCATTTTGTGTCTATCTTCGGTTTAAACCAGCATCTGCAGTTCCTACCTGCACATCATTCTTATAAACCTCCTCTGGAACCTCTAGAATGCCAGAACATCCTTCTTCCTCAGATATGTGACACAAAACAGTGCACAATATTCCAAATGTGGTCTGACCAGTGCCTTATAAAGGCTCAGCATTACAACCTTGCTTTTATATTCGATTCCTCTCGAAATTAAGTTTGACTATATTGCTGCAACATTCACACACAAATATTTTATTGTTTAGTTTCAAAACTGTGAGTAGGATATAAATAACCATTCTTTCAGGCAAAGAATATGGACAGTATCAAACACTATTTTCACTATTCACAGGAAAGCAACCCACACCGCAAATTTGGAGATCTCTATCAATGAACTAGACAGCAAGTAAAGTCTCAGGAGAAAGTAAAGTAGGCAAAAGTTAATAGAAATAAATACATTTGTCCGCTACAAAGACTTGGCAACTGATGGTTTGCGACGACCTTACTCATAGCCCAGATAAAGTCTCATGTTGCTCAAGGGCAGACGGCAATCCATGGTTGGTGCTGGTCTGTGGTGGTGTCAGGGTCAGCTCTGTGTCGTCTGTTGTCCGGTGGCACTGGCAGGGGGAGTTAGAACTGCACCGCTCCAGGGGAAATGTTAAACAGCGTCGGGTCGAACTCCTGGCCTCTAAACGGCGAGCCTTCAGCGTCCCAGCCCTTCTTCAACATCTCATGCACTTTCTGGAAACAAATGACAAATCAGAAACAATTTTAGACAAAGTTCGGGGTAAGAGAGACGGGGAGGAAATGGAGGATGGAATCGACTGTCTTTTCAGGTAGTAACAAGGTGAGCCCCACATGGGTTCCTGCTCTCCGCTGGCCTGAGCCGTGGACAAGGGGACGAGTGGGCAGCACGGTGGTGTAGTGGGAGACAGCGTCAGTGACCCTGGTTCAATGTTGTCTGCACAGAGTGTGTGCACACAGTCAGGAACTGCAGGTGCTGGTTTACATGATAGACACAAAATGTTGGAGTAACTCCGGTCAGGCAGCATCTCTGGAGGGAAGGAGTGGGTGACGTTTTGGGAAGGGTTTCAACCCGAAAGATCCCCCATTCCTTCTCTCCAGATTTGCTGCCTGTCTCGCAGAGTTACTCCAGCATTTTGTGTCCATCTGTCTGCACGGAGTCTGTACATTCTCCCCGTGACCTGCGTGGGTTTTCTCCGGGTGCTCCAGTTTCCTCCCACACTCCAAAGACGTACAGGTTTGTAGGTTTATTGTCTTTGGTAAAATTATAAATTGCCCATAGTGTGTTAGGATAGTGTTTTTGTACAGGGATCGCTGGAAGGCTTGGACTTGTTTGGCCGAATGGCCTGTTTCAGTGCGGGTTTGTAGGTTATACAGCATGGAAGCAGGCCCTTCAGCCGAACTTACCCATACCGGCCAACATGTCCCCGCTACACTTGTTCCACCTACCCACGTTTGGTCCACAACCCTCCAAACCTGTCCTATCCATGAATCTGTCTAACTGTTTCTTAAACATTGGGATAGTACCTGCCTCAACTACCTCCTCTGGCAGTTTGTTCCATACACCCACCACCTTTGTGTGAAAAGGGTACCCCTCCGATTCCTATTAACTCTTTTCCCCTTCACCTAACCCTGCTTCCTCTTGTCCTCGATTCGCCTACCCTGGCCAAGGGACTGTGCATCTACCCGATCTATTCCTCTCATGATTTTATACATGATGTGAATTGTGGTGAGGGGGATGGATGGGCAGCTGGAGAGACAGTTTTCAGAAATGGAAGTCAAGGAAGTCAAACTTATTCGCTTTAGCCTGGAGCACACAGCAAAATAAAGTGCCGGATCAGCATTCCTTAAAACAAATTGTAATGATCCAACTGGTCTGGCTGCCATTTCATTCTGCCATCAGCACAGATCTATATTTAGATGCAATTAAGACATCCCTCCAACTCAACATTTACCTACAGTCAAATACTTTGCTGAGAAGCAACAATGTGCTACTTCAGGAGCCTTGCCACTCACTGTGCAACAAGCCATAAGCATCGTGAGACAATGTGGAGCAATTGGAAATAACAAATACAATCTGCAGAGTCACGAAAGATTGGTCTGGGACTGTGTACAATCCAAGCTACAAAACCGTATGAGTCAGCGTATCACAGAAATGTGGACACAAAAAATCTGGAATCATCAGTTGATAGAAAAGTCTTCAGATCTCTCAAATGCCTTATAAGGTATTGAACACAGAATTAACAGAAATATAGAACGCAGAATTAACTCTATTTTAGTTAAACATTTCAAATTGTGTTAGCGGTTATTGCATAGGTATGTATATGCAGCAAAATGGAGATTCCAGAGAATGCAGATACCGGAAGCTTTAAAAAGAAAATGAAGCATTGGAGGAACTCAGCGGGTCAGGCAGCATCTATGGAAGGAATTAAATGTTTCGGGTCGGGACCCTTGCGGCAAACTTTTAGTAAAAATGAAAGTAGTACAGTTTAGTAGCATTGTCTGCTGTTAGTGTTAAAGTTGGTTTTAACAAAGTGGGGAAGTCCTGCTGTTACTGATAGGGTGTAAAATAATATTTAGCATCATATGAACCACAGGAAACAGGAAATGGGTCTTCTGCAATGCAGATCATTGTGCGGCACTCCCTTGGCACTGCATCAGATTGGCAGTTTATGATCAGCGGGCTTCAATCCACAATCTCTTGAGTAAGAAGCAAGTGTATGAACAAATGCAGTAGTAAACCAGAGAAATTATATTCATTTGCCACTTTTAACATGGCACAACATTCAAATGCTTTACTCAAAAGCACTATTAACTGACAAAGACAGGCACCAAGCTCAAAAACGACACTGGGGAAATTAAATGAAGGATATAAGTTATATGGGACCTCTGCCATAACATGTATTTCCTTAACATGAATTAGATATAACAGGCTTGATGAATCCGGGAACACTATTTGTTTTGCGTGATTATGTGTTTTCGATAGAAAACTAGAGATTTAAAAGTAACTTTGGAAATTAATAAACAGAAAAAAAAGCTGTCTTGGGGAAAAACAGTCTTGGAGAAAAATAACTGACCGTGTAACCATCCTGCAGTAATTAAACACCATTGTCTCTTAAGAACATAGTCTGTCAGTTTCACCGCAAGTGGTCGCTGAATTGACAAACAATTGGTTCTGTTGACATTTGTGCAAGGATATTCGATTGAACAATGTAATATATAGCCTTTTGTATTTTAACTTGCGGTAATAAAGTTAATTTTGTAGCTATCTGAAAATCCTTTGAGGAAACAAACTTGTTATTGCGTGTCTCAAACACTCCATTTCCTGCCCCCTTTCCCCCATTGACACAGCTGTCTTTATTATTTTCACAATTTTCTTTAACGCGAGGTTTCTTAGGAATGCTACTATCATATTATAGTCGAACTACCTGCATTCGCATTGATTGAAACAACACCCTTGAACAACACTAATTACTTTCCCAAACTGATGATGATACATTATAGGAGGCAGCTCGTAAGACCTTGACGGTAGAACTACTGCCTCACAGCGACAGAGACACGAGTTCGATCCCGACTACAGGTACTGTATATGTGGAGTTTGTGCGTTCTCTCTGTGACCAAGTGGGATTTCTCCGGGTGCTCTGGTTTCCTCCCACATTCCATAGAGGTGCAGGTTTGCATGATAATTGGCCCTCTGTAAGTTGTCCCAAGGGTATAGGGAGTAGATGCACGTGGGATAGTGTGAACAGGTGATCGATGGTTGGTGTGGCCTCGGTGGGTCGAAGAGTCTGTTTCCACGCTGTATGTCTAAACTAAACTAAATCATAAGGCAGGGATCGAGATAAAGCATTGAAATAAATAAAACAATTAAAAATGCGTCTTCATCAGGATCTGACAAGGTTATAATGTGACGCTTGAATTACAATCACGTCAAAGACACGTCTACTGTTGGATCATCCAACACTTCAATAATGCACTGATGCTGTGATTCCACCCACACCCATCGCAAAATCATAAACGGTCACAATTCTTGCGAGCGGCACCTCCAGATTGGAAAATGTTAAAGGGAATGAAAGCATTCTGTCCACTTGCTTGTGCTGTCTGCAAAGTCACATAAACAATGATATCATACCTTAGGTTTGCATTGTGCTGCAATATTAGGTACTCTATGTTCACCACCTAAGCTAATCAAAACTTTCATCAGTCATCAAGTGTAAATAATGATTCAAGCAAACATTAGTCATTAGAATTTACCATCAGTTTTAGTGTCGTTTCTCACAGGTGTTTTATTGTGTATTCCCCTCCCAAAATGTCTAACTTATCATTCTGTCCTTTTCCATTTTCAATGGTTTGTAAAGGTTGACTCCAAGACAAGTTGAGTACAGGTTTGTGGAGAAAACTGTGCCGGGATAAGAACGAGAAGGAGGAGTGCAATTGTCTCTCGATCTAGCTCGACATAGTTTGGTTTGGAGTTACAGCGCGGAAACAGCCCTTCGACCCACTGAGTCCGCGCCGACCAACACTATCCGAAAACACAATTTTTACAATTATACCAAGCCAATTAACATACAAGCCTGTACGTCTTTGGAGTGTGGTAGGAAACAGATCCCAGAGAAAACCCACGCGGGTCACGGGGAGAACGTACAAACTCCGCACAGACAAGCACCCATAGTCAGAATCGAACCCTGGTCTCTGGCATTGTATGGTAGCAAATCTACCGCTGTGCTACCGTGCCGCCCTTTACTAGATTCATAGAGTCATGGAGTGATACAGCGTGGAAACAGGCCCTTCGGCCCAGCTTGCCCACACCGGCCAACGTGTCCCAGCCACACTAGTCCCACCTGCCCACATTTGGTACATATGTCCCTCCAAACCTGTCCTATGCATGTACCTGTCTAACCGTTTCCTAAACCTTGGGATAGTCACTCCTGCGTTCCAAGGAATAGAGTGCCAGCCTGCTCAACCTCTCCCTATATCTCAGATCTCTATATTGACTTGCCTACTTCATTGCATTTCACATCTTCCTCCTGGATATTGATTGATTGTTTGAAAGATAAAGTCTTAGTTTGGAGATACAGCATGGAAACAGGGGCTGACCATCGATCACCAGTTCACACTGGTTCTATGTTATCCCACTTTCTCATCCACTCCCTGCACAGTGGGGGCAGTTTATAGAGGGCCAATGAACCTACAAACACCGCACGTCTTTAGGATGTGGGGGGAAACCAGAGCACCTGGAGAAAAGTGGAGAAAGTGTAAACTCCACATAGACAGCACCTGAGGTCAGGATCGAACTGTGGGTCTGGTGCTGTGAGGCAGCAGCTCCACCAGCTACACATCTCAGGAGGATTGCCCAACAGCTCCAACGACTCTTGGAACTGCAGGAGGAACAATGGTATTTCTGGAACCAGAAATTCTTTGGGGACTATTTATATCAAATGGAGGTAACCTTGGAATTTAGTTGAATTAGACATAGAGTATTGAATTTAATTAATCTGGACTTTTTTTGGCGACTTGCCGGCACCCGTCATAGTCGCAGCAGGTTGCTGAAAATTGTCAACATGTTGAAATCCAGCGACTACTCGCCACCAAACAGCGCGGGGTGACACCTGTTTGGTGGCGAGTAGTCGCCCAAAGAGTCGTACCTTTTCCTGGTCGCCGCTGGATTTTCAACATGTTCGACATTTTCGGCGACCTGCGGGTGCCGGCAAGTCGCCGGAAAAAATCGCGTAAGTGGGACAGGCCCTTAAACGAAACTAAACTCAAATGTCAAATATAAACAATGAAAAGGAAGCAGGGATATTTCTGGAAACGATTAGCAACATCAATCACCTTTTCATGGCTCTGTGGTTTGCCCTGTATCTTCTGATGATAATCAAAGGTCAGTCTGTCCAGCACTGCGTGTTCCTCCTCATCCACTGTGGCCATTGAACGCTCTTTATTTATCTTGTCGATGTCTATTGTTTCTTCACCCTCAAGAATCGCATTCCACCAGTATTCCCCATTTTTATTCAGGTTAATCTGTGAACAGAATAAACATTGAAAGAATTATTTCCGCTGCAAAACTAAACACTTTAAAAATGTACCCAAGATTAATCGGTGTGTGTGTGACCAATATAACCCAGGTGGGCGGACAAACACGCAAGGCATCGTTTGAAGCAATTTAGCACTGGATTGTTTGAGATTTTCTCCACTTGGGGTAGAATTATTCAAGGTCGCTTAAATAAAACATGACTGAATCTTTTAAGAATTCCATCTTCAAATGAATGTTGAGGCTGGTTAAGAGAAAAGGACAATTCAAATTTACTCCAACGAATACATCTCCTCTGTCTGACAAGTGCAAATCAAATTCACAGTCCAGAAATGTAAATAAATTCCACACAATATGCATTGTAAGAATAATGGCATTGACAAGATTAAAAAGTTCGCCGAACGCATTATCCACATGGAAGGGCACAAAGTGCTGGTGTAACTCAGCAGGTCAGGCAGTATCGCTGGAGAACATGGATAGATGACGTTTAATTCGGGACCCTTCTTCAGACTCTGAAGGGTTGACTTGGTGGCAGCATGGTGGCGCAGCGGTAGAGTTGCCACCTTACAGCTCCAGAGATCCGGGTTCGGTCCTGACTATGGGTGCTGTCTGTACGGAGTCACCTATCCATGTTCTCCAGAGATGCTTCCTGACTCGCTGAGTTACTCCAGCATTTGGTGTCTTTTTTTAAATATAAAGCAGCAAATCCTTGTTACCTAACATTTTCTTATGTTAATTACGGGGGGAAATTAATATTGTTGACTTTTGTACATATTCGCCTGCATTTACCTGCAGTTTGTCAATTAGTGCAATAAAAGCAAAAAATAGAAGGGCTCAACAATAATGGATCTCAAATTTTAAGCTCTGTGACTCTAGAGTATTGAAGACAAATGAAAAAAAGTTCTGCTGTTTAATAGCATTTAGATCTCTTTCAGGACAGTGTAAGGTGCATTATAGATAGTTCAAGAAGGAACTGCAGATGCTGGAACAATCGAAGGTAGACACAAATGATGGAGAAACTCAGCGGGTGAGGCAGCATCTGCACACGCCAAAGACTTACAGGCTTGTAGGTTAATTGGCTTGGTATAAATGTAAAATTGTCCCTAGTGTGTGTAGGACAGCATTAATGTGTGGGGATCGCTGGTCGGTGCAGACTCTGTCAATATCCCTCCAGTTCCTGCGTATCCTTGTGCCTATCCAAAAGCCTGTTAACTGCCACTATCATATCTGCCTCCACCACCACCCCAGGCAATGTGTTCCAGGCCCACACCACCGGCCCAGCACATCTCTTTTAAATTTTGCCCCTCTAACCTTAAAATGTTGCCCTCTTTGACATTTCCACCCTAGGAAGAAAGTTCTGACTGTCTACCCTATCTATGCCTCTCATAATTTTATATATTTCTATGAGGTGTCCCCTCAGCCTCTGACACTCCAGAGAAAACAGCCCAAGTTAGTCCAACCTTACCTTGTAGCTAATACCCTCTAATCTAAGCAGCGCTCTGGTAAACTTCTTCTGCACCCTCTCCTGAGCCTCCACATCCTTCCTGTAATAGGACGACCAGAACTATACATCATACTTAAAATGCAGCCTGTCCAATGACCTTTAAAGCTGCAACATAACTTGCTGACTCATACGCTTAGTGCCCCGACTGATGAAAGCAAGCACCGTGCGATTTCTTCACCACTTTATCTACACGTGTGGACACTTTCAGGGAGCTATGGACTTCGAGCCCAAGATCCTCGTGTATGTACATCTGTGAGACACATGTGTTTGTGTGCTATTCGGTAACATTATACCATACATGAGTACAATCACGCTATACACTAGTACATCGGGTAGTGCAAATAAAAAAACACCAGACTGCAGAATATAGGATTACAGCATTAAAAACGGCACAAGTGTGGCATCACCCATTCCTTCTCTCCAGAGAATCTGCCTGTCCCGTTGAGTTACTCCAGCATTTTGTGTCCTTAGAGGATCTATTATCATCTACTGCAATCACTTCACTTTAGATTCAAGGAGATAAGATTGCAGACCACAGATCCTCAAATTGTCTGGCACTTCGGTAGTTCAATGATATTGCAGTTATCCTGGAAGCTTTCCTTCAGCACAGGATTTCTGCCCAATTCTCGCAAAGATACGCTCTGCCAAACCAAGGGGTTTATACAAATAAAGCGGTGCTTCTTGCTGAGGCTGACAGCGTTTATGTGCATAATTAATTGGATTTTCCATCTTTAGAGATTTTTTCACCACCAACATTGATGTAATACATCTTAGAACGTTTGGAGCTAGGCTCAGTATAAGAGGTGGAAACCTCCACATTGCATTTTTGTGTGTGAAGAATATTGCTCCAAACTCAAGTCAAGTCACATTTATTTATATAGCACATTTAAAAAACACTAATGCCCTAACTCTAACGCATGCTGACTTATTTTGATGCTATTTAGTAAAGGGGTAAGCTTTTATCCAGTGTGCCTTCTGGTGCATTCACACTACAAGTCTAGAGTGGTTTTATATTGCAATGTCCAGTTTTTATACACAAGGGAAATCCAATGCCCATCCACAGCCGAGGCTACTGCTCATTATATAGCTGCAGGAAGCTGACCAGTGGAGTGGCATGGCTGGTAGAACCACTGCCTCACAGGGCCAGCGAGCCGTGTTCAATCCTGACCTCAGCTGCTGCCTGTGTGTAGCTTGCACGTTCTCCCTGTGACCGTGTGGGTTTCCTCCGGGTGCTCCGGTTCCCCCCCCCCACATCTGTAAACTGCCCCTAGTGTATAGAGAACAGATGAGAAAGTGGGATAATATAGGACTAATGTGAACGGATGAGCGATGGTTGGCGTGGACTCGGTGGGTTGAAGGGCCTGTTACCGTGATGTATCTTTCAACCAATCAACATGAACTGGCAAATAATTCCAAAAATATCATTTCCAATTATTAAAATGGAACGTATTTACCATGGATTTGATGCTTGCCGCTTGAAATCTCTCTGGGATGGTGGTTTATATTATAAGCATTTTCATCGCATCCTAGCTGCTGACCAAAGCAATGATCTGTGGGAATATTTACAGGACTGTACTCTGCTGCTGGCTAAGAACAACGGGATTGTGGCTAAGGTTGTCTCTCAAGATGAAGACATATATTTTGAAATGGCTAATGCTTATAGAAATTTTTAAAGAGCAACAGTTAGGAGAGGTTTTTCACTTACTTTGACAATCTCTTGGTAACATTTAAAAAGCTAACACATGAAATAATGATTAAATACAATATATCTTCTTGCGTGCACTTTGACGTAAATGCCTGGGGGGGGGGGAAGAGAGAGAGAGAGACACCAATTAAACTATAAACTATGGACTGTCTTTGGTTCACTAAGGGCTTTGGTTTTTTGTAGTACTGTTAGTTTATTGATTTTGTCTGTTTGAGATTATGTGTTTTCTAGGAGTATTGTGGTTACAGGCCTGTTATGCTGCTAAGAATTTTATCATTCCGTTGTCGGTTATGACAACTAAACACTCTTGACACCACTCTTGAATGTGGAGTCCAAAAAGGATTGAATTAATTTAATGTGCAGGACGAACTGCAGATGTTGGTTTAAATCGAAGATAGACACAAAATGCTGGAGTAACTCAGCGGGTTAGTCTGAAGAAGGGTCTCGACCTGAAACGTCACCCATTCCATCTCTCCAGAGATGCAGCCTGTCCCGCTGAGTTACTCCAGCATTCTGTGTCTACCTGTGAATTAATTTACCATTGATGGCACGGATGTGTTGCTTCAGCCATTCATTCCCAGGCCATCAGTCAATGAGGCTGGGCTCAAAACACAGGGTGTCATCAACAGATAACAAGGCAGGAGAGGAAAAAGACATAATTCGCGATAATTCTCACTAAGATTAATTGAACTGATACAATTTTCAGCAAACTGATGAAACTGATAATGTGGCAGCTGGATATGTGTAGATATCAATAGATCTCAGTGAGTGGGGAATCTGTTATGCTTGAGGTTTTGTGGCTTTAGTAAAAAGATGAATATATTTTCCATGCAGGTGGCTTAAGGTACAGACTGCTGTCTGTAGTAATGGTATCTCACGGAAATCTTATTTCTTCATTTCGTACAGAATGTGTTGGAAAACTGGTCACCGTACTAAGAACTTATGAAATTTTGTTGGCGCCAGAAACCTAGCGGCTCTTTGTGTACTGCCCAGGTGAAGTCTGCTGTATGATTATACTGGATTGTAGGCAAAAAACAAAGAATTTCACTGTACCAAGGGACATGTAACAATAAAGATTCATTGAACAATTATTAAATGATTTTAAAAATCAAGGCTGGTGTAAGCTAGTGAAGATATAGAGACAAGTGGAGAGACACGAATCACCCTGTGATGTTGCCAGTCCGAATTCAGGTGCCTTTAGAGAAACAAGCAACTGCAGATGTTTGTTTGCAAAAAAAAAAGAAACAAAGTGCTGGAGTAACTCGTGTAGGAAGGAACTGCAGATGCTGGTTTAAACCGAAGATAGACACAAAAAGCTGGAGTAACTCAGCAGGTCAGACAGCATCCCTGGAAAAAAGGAATAGGTGACGTTTGGAGTCACCTATCCCTTTCTTTCCCCTGACTCTCAGTCTGAAGAAGGGTCTTGACCCAAAATGTCATCTATTCCTTTTCTCCAGAGATGCTGTCTGGCCTGCTGAGTTTTTGTGTCTATCTTCTGCAAGAGTAACTCCATGGGTCAGGTATCGTCTCTGGAGATCATGGATAGGCGAAGTTTCGGGTCGGGACCCTTCCTTGGGCCAGTTACATCATTCCAGCCGCTGAGCATACAAGAGTGTGTTAATGCTAAGACTAAGAACAGAAATAGGATCAAACCTTATGCTGCATCTGTGACAACAGTAAGGCTGGCTCTATCCCAATTCAGTATCTTTAAACACTTATTGCATTTAGAATATTTTCTGTTTAAATACATTTTCTTGCACTGCAAGATAAACGGAGCAAATTTCATAAACAACCATTTGAAAGAAGCTTAACTACTAGTCATTAGCATTCTGACGGGTGAGGCATAACATACAAACTAAGAAGTGTAATTTTCCAACCAGCTGATCCCCGCATTGACAGGTGACATTTTGGGTCTTTAGTTACTTTCCCCTTCCAGAATTCACAAATCCCTACCCAAAAAATAGAGATGTGGAACAAAATATGCTCTTATATGGCAGGTAAATAAATAAACACAAAGTGCAAATGAAACAAGGATTTTTGCTCTTTTTTATTTTTAATGAAGAACGTGGAATAGAACAGAGAATGGGAACATGCTCTTTGGCCTGCAATGTTTGTGTCCAACATGATGCCTAGCTAAACTGATCTCATTTGCCTGTACATGAACCATATCCCTCCACTCCCTATACATCTATGTGCCTATTTAAAAGCTTCTCAAATGCCATTAACATATCTGCCCCCACCACCACTCCTGGCAATGTGGTCCAGGCCCCCACCACTCTGTGTAAATAATCTGCACCGTACATTTCCATCAAACTTTCCCCCTCTCACCTTATAGCTACGCCATGTAGTGTTGGTCATTTCCACATTGGGAAAATGGTTCTGACTGTCTATCCTATCTATGCTGCTCAAAATTGTATATACTTCCATCAACCTCCAATGTTCTAATCCAAGTCTATCCAACCTCTCCCTGTAGCTGAAACCCTTTAATCCAGGCAGCGGTCTGGTAAACCTCCTCTGTACCCTCGCCAAAGTCTCCACATCTTTTCTGTAATCGGACAATGTGGACAGAACTGCATGCAATTCTCCAAATGTGGCGTAACCAATGTCCTTTAGAGCAGCATTGTGACTTCCTGACCATTATATTCAATGCCCCTAGCAATGAAGGCAAGCATACCATACGCCTTCTTATCCACCCTAATTACTAATGCTGCCAACTTCAGTGAGCTATGAACCTGGACTCCAAGATCCCTCTGCACATCAATGCCATTAACTACACACTCTCTCCTTACATTCAACTTCTCAAAGTGCAACACCTCACACTTGCTTGGGTTAAACTCCATTGCCATTTCTCTGCCCAGTTTTGCAGCTGATCTATATCCCACTGTTTCTTCTGACAGCATTCATCACTGTCTGCAACTCCTCAATTTTGGCATCATCAGCAAACTTACTCACGAACCCATTTACATGTACAATGCCTAGGTCATTTGTATATATCACAAACAGCAGAGGTCCCAGCCCTGCGGAACTCCACTGGTCACAAACCTCCAACCAGAACGTTTATGTTCCAACACATCTCTCTGTCTTCTATGACTAAGCCGGTTCTGAATCCATACGACTAAGTCATTGTGAATCCCGAACATCTTAATCTTCTGGATCAGCCTACCATGAGGATCCTTACCAAAAGCCTGACTAAAATCCATGTATACAACATCCATTTCATCAATCTGCTTTGTCACCTCTTCAAGTTAGTGAGGCACGACCTGTCACGCACAAAGCTGTGCTGGCTATCCCTGGCTAGTCAATAGTGTGGGGTAACGTGATCTGAATATGGCATCATGCTGTCTGTTGGCTTGGCAGTAACAGCCGACCCCCTCCTGGATGTGTGAACAGATGTCTGAGCACACCGCTCCCGCACTCTTCCTCTGCCAGGAAGCTTCTCTGGCGCGCTGTATTGCAAGTGTCGATAATAATCTGCCTTTCAGTTCCTCTTACAGATTGTACCCAGAACTCGGCACATTCTGCTTTTACAGATGTTCTTAAGTCGGGTATTTCCATAAGTCGGGGAAAAAAAAAATCAGTCGATGTGGTATCCATACAGTACCTCCACAGTAATGTAGTGAATAGCATCAAAAGCACTGGACAGAAGAGAGGGTCTTAGACAGAGCCATAACGTCAAACAGCATGGAAATAGGTCCATCCGACCAAGTGGCCCATCTAAGCTGGTCTCATTTCCTGTGTTTGGCCCATAGCCCTTCAACTTTTTCCTAACAAATGTACTTGTCCAAGTGTCTTTTAATTGCAGTTATAATGCCTGCCTCAACTACCTACTCTCGCTGCTCGTTCCACATATACACTACCATCTGGGTTGAAAAGTTGCCCCTCAGATTCCTATTAAATGTTGCAACTCTCACCTTAAACCTATGCCCTCTGGTTCTTGATTCCCCTACTGTGGGTAAAAGACTGCATTTAAACCTATCTATTCCCCTCATGATTGTATACACTTCTAAAAGATCACTCCTCAGCCTCCTGCACCCAAGGAATAAAGTCCGAGCCTGACTAACCTCCCCCTATGACTCAATCCCATGACAGCATCCTTGTCAATCTTCTCTCTTTCCAGCTTAATGATAAGAACAATTACTAAAAGCGGACAGAGAGAGAAAACTAGTTCTGCCGTTCATAGCAACAGATGTACGTCTGTGTAGCGGAGTTTTGAATTTGACATAATGGAAGCTTGTTTGTAAGTAGTGGTGTGTGTAAGTCGAGTGTTCATAACCCAGGGATGGCCTGGACTGAAGTGCACCACCTTGCGCTTTCCCACATTGAACTCCATTTACTAAGTTTTCACCCACTCAATCTATCCATATCCTGTGCAGAATCACAATATTCTCACCACAGTATTCCCTTCCACCTATTTTCACGTCATTGGTAAACTTGGTTAGTTAAGATGTGCTGGTACATTATTGTCGTATGTAAATGGAATAATGAAATAAAGGCGGCACAGTGGCGCAGCGATAGTTGCTGCCTTATAGCAGCAGTGACCCTGGTTCAATCCCGACTACGGGTGCTGTCTGTACAGAGTTTGTACGTTCTCTGTGACCTGCATGGGTTTCCCCCTGAATCTCCGGTTATCTCCAACACTCCAGAGACGTACACGTTTGTAGGTTAATTGGCTTTGGTACAATTGTAAATTGTCCCTAATGTGTGTAGTATTATGGGCCTGTCCCACTTAGGCGAATTTTTGGGCGACTATAGGCGACTGCCACAAAACGTTTCAACATGTTGAAAAATTTTCGGCGACAGTGGCGACAATTTTTGCTGTCGTAGGTTGTCATTGGTTGACATAGGTTGTCACCAGGTGTCGTAGGTGAATTCCATTAAAACTAGTCCCTGGCTGTCACCTAAGTGGGACAGGCCCATTAGTGTTCAGGATTCGCTGGTTGGCGTGGACTCGGTGGGCCAAAGGACCTGTTTCCGCACTGTATCTCTAAACGGAATAAAAAAAAACAATATAGTGCAATAAGCAAAACAAAGCTTGAAGTCCCGGAGTTTTGTAAATCAGTTCAGTCTGAAGACAGGTCCCGACCTAAAACATCGGCTATCCATGTCCTCCAGAGATGCTGCCTAACCCGCTGAGTTATTCCAGCACTTTGTGTTCCATGGTTTGCTCATATCTGGACATAATCTAGGTTCCTATTTTAAATAACAGAAGCAGCAAAGTGTGACCCCACCTAGGTTCTCCTTCACGCTCCCCACGTTTCATTGTGTTTCAGCAACAGTAGCAGAACCTGATGAGTCAACAGATTCAAAAGCTGCCAAGAAGATGCGTGCATGTCTAGTATTAAAATATAATCCAAGGAGTAAATGTTTTAGGCCTCCAAGCTATCAAAGAATCAATAACACACTGCCATGGTATACATTATTTCTGAATTTGCAAGTTCCTCAGTACTTAGAAGGGTCGAATCACTAAAAAGTATCCATGAAGATGAAATTCCAGATAGAGTTAGAAAACAGAGGGAAAAAAACCCGACACAACAGAAATTCAAAGACCAATTCACAACATGCTGTGGATTTGTTATTTATCTGTTTATTTATGTGTATATATGTGGTCTATGCTACATAGACACACTGAACTGTTCTGTATTTATGCTTACTATATTCTGTTGTGGTGCAGCAAGCAAGAATTTCATTGTCCTATCTGGGACACATGACAATAAACTCTCTTGACTTGACTTGACTTGACTACTTTTGCTTTGGTAAAATTTAACTTGCAACTAAATTACGGTAGAACCAAATACATTGTGACGTGGGCTTTCAGGACGGCACAGTGGCGCAACCGGTAGAGCTGCTGCTTCACAGCGCTAGAGACCCGGGTTTGATCCTGACCTGGTGCTATCTGTGTGTGGAGTTTGCACGTTCTCCCTGTGACTGTGTGGGTTTCCCCTTGGTGCTCCAGTTTCCTCCCACATCCCAAAGGACGTGCGGGTTTGTCGGCTAACTAATCTTTATTTTTAAATGACGATCATGTATAGGGAGTGGATGCAAAAGTGGGATAATATAGAACTAGTGTTAATGGGTAGAATGTACAAAATGGATATTAACACCAGTCATTAGATACTTTCTCCCTGTGATTGCGTGGGTTACCTCCGGGTGCTCTAGTTTCCTCCCACATCCCACGCTCTATTCACAAGAACAGGCCAGTCAGTACCGTGGTACAGATGGAGGCTCATTGTACACCCAAGTTTAGGTCATTTAACCAAGACTACAAGTCAAACTCTGGAACAGTCTAATAACAGAAAGCATGCGAGTCAAGCATACTCATTAAGTAAAGCCTATCATGGCTATAACCTGAAAACCAATAATTACTTTCAGAGTTACATGGACAAAATCTCATCCTCTGTTTCACGTTGAATTACACTTCAGTGAACTTCAATAGAATAGAATTTCAAAAACAGAGTTCAAGATGCACCTGTTACTGCATTGAGCTTTTCATGCACACAGCGAGGTTGAATCTCAGAATCAGTCTGAAGAAAGGTCTCGACCCGAAACGTCATCCATTCCTTCTCTCCAGAGATGCTGCCTCACCCGCTGAGTTATTCCAGCATTTTGTGTCTACCTTGAATCTCTGGTCCACAATCTACAACATACCCCACTCGCCCAAACTAGTGTCCAATCACTACTTCAATTAATCCAGGGCCAAATATTACTTGCTGAACAGAGATCCCGCAGCAAAGAAAGTGAGTAAAGAAAACTTCGAAGGGCAGCACAGTCGCGCAGCTGGTAGAGCTGCAGCCTTGTGGTTCTTGGTTCTTGGTTTCTTGGTCCTCCAAAATATTCCAAATGGAAATTAAACTGGAGGTGGTGGAGGGAGGACTTAAGCCAGAAAGGGTTTTTGGGAAGAAAGAGCTACCTTAAATTTAGTCTGCCTCACAGCGCCAGTGTTCACTGGGTTTGATGCTGACCTTGGGTGCTGTCTGTCTGGAGTTTTCATATGACTGCGTGGATTTCCTCTGAGTGCTCTGGTTTCCTCCCACATCCCAAAGACGAATGGGTTTGTAGGTTCATCGGCCTAGTGTAAATTAGGCCCTAGTGTGTAGGGAGTGGATGAGAAAGTGGGATAACATGGAACTAGTGTGAACGGGTGATCGATGGCCGGCGTGCTCGGTGAGCTCAGTGGGTATGAAGAAGGGTTCCGACCCGAAATGTCACCAACACTTTGGGTCTACCTTCGGTGGGCTGAAGGGCCTATTTCCACGCTGTATCTCTAATCCAAACTAAACTAAACACAAGATAGGATAGGCAGGTGGCCCCGCAAGTATGTCCCGTCAACTGATACTGTATGATCATGGCTGATCGATGCTCCTGTGCAACCTCATAATGGGCATCCTCTGATCCCCATAACTCTCGATTCCTCTCCCTTTCATCATATTCATTGAAACTAGACCTGCATTTTTAAAATATTTTGATTGCTATTATTTAAGCGCCATAGGAATATATAATTTGCCATTCTGTTCCAGTGGGTAAATGCACTACTTTCATCGAGCCATACAAATAGAAAGTTACTAGCTAGATTCCTGGCTTGTGCTAACTTAGCTGCAAACACAGATGCTGCAACTCAACTCTGACTGCCAGAGTCAGGAACAGAGTCAGCCAGCCCACGTTGCCACCTCAATCACTAGCCAGTGGCTGGGGTGAATTGTGTCTTTGTCGATACCAGACAAAGAACTAGTCAACGCATGTGCTGCTCCCCCATAGCCTTCAGGCTCTGTTATATTTCAGAAGCAAGGAACTGCAGGTGCCGGTTTACACAAAAGAACACAAAGTGCTGGAGTAACTTAGTGGGTCAGGCAGCGTCTTTAGTTTAGTTTAGTTTAGAGATGCAGAGGCCCTTGCACCCACCGAGTCTGCGCCGTACGAAGAAGGGTTTCGGCCCAAGAAGTCACCTATTTCTTTTCTCTCGAGATGCTGCTTGAACCCAGCATTTTGTGTCTACTCACCTATCAATTCAGCCTTTGTCCCAGCACCAACTTTCTTCTCCTGCTTTCTCCCCCCTACTAAAATCAGTTTGAAGAAGGGTCCTAACCTGAAACATCGCATATCCTTTCCCTCCCCAGATGCTGCCTGACCCACTAAGTTACTCCAGCATTTTGTGATTTGGCACAGAAAGATGATACTGCTTGGTAGGCTTGGACCTTGGACCTGTAGCAAAAAGGAATTGAAAATTCTACTTTACACAAAAGGATCAAGGTGCTGGAGTAACAGCTAATCAGCCTGAAGAAGGGTCCCGACCCAAAATGTCACCTATCCATGGTTTCCAGAGATGCCGCATGACATGTTGAATTACTCCAGCATCTTTAGCATCTTGGATCTGTCGGGCAAATGCTTCTATGGGTACGTCCACATCATGTGCTAGCAGTCTTACCAGAATGCAGTGCCCGGGCTCCAAACTCCACATGGAGTTTTCAGTGTTGACTTTGTGTGTCAGTTTTCCGTCCACAATGACTTGCTCACTCCCTGCTTCAACCACAGCCACGCGTAACCGGTTGCTTTGTATGTCGACAGACACCTGCATAGGAAAACAGCAAAGTTAAATGCTACTGATGTCTTTCCAGCAGTACAGCACACGAACAGGCCCTTCGGCCCACAATGTGCGTGCTGAACATGATGCCAAGACCATCGCTTATCTTATTTTAGTTTAGAGATACAGCGCAGAAACAGGCCCTTCGGCCCACCAAGTCTGCACCAATCCCGCACATTAACACTATCCTACACACACTAGGGACAATTTTTTTTAGCACTTATACCAAGTCAATTAACCAACAAGCCTGTACGTCTTTGGTGTGTCGGAGGAAACCGAAGATCTCGGAGAAAACCCAGGCGGTCACAGGGAGAACTTACAAACTCTGTACAAACAGGACCCATAGTCGGAATCGAACCCGGGTCCACATCTGAAAAGGGATGTGTTGGCGTTGGAGAGGGTCCAGAGGTTTACAAGAATAATTCCAGGGATGATTGGCTTAACATATGATGAGAGTTTGACAGCTCTGGGCCTGCACTCGCTGGAGTTTAGAATGATGAGGAGGGACCTCAATGAAACTTACCGAACTGTGAAAGGCCTGGATCGCAGGGATGTGGAGAGGATGTTTGCACTAGTGGGAGAGTCTAGGACCACAGGGCACAGCCTCAGAATAAAAAGACGTACCCTTAGAAAGATGAGATGGGATTTCTTTAGCCAGAGGGTGCAAAATCTGTGGGATTTATTGCCACAGATGGCTTTGAAGGCCGCCCGGGTATTTTTAAAGCCAAGAGTGATATGCTCTTGTGTAGGAAAGAACTGCAGATGCTGGTTTAAATCGAAGGTAGACACAAAATGCTGGAGTAACTCAGCGGGTCAGGCAGCATCTCTGGAGAGAAGGAATGGGTGATGTTTTGGGTCGAGACCCTTCATCAGGGGAGGGGGCGGGACAAAGATAGAATGTAGTCGGAGACAGTAGGACTGGTGGGAGAACTTGGAAGGGGGAGGGGATGGAGAGAGAAAGCAAGGGCTATCTGAAGTTAGAGAAGTCAATGTTCATACCGCTGGGGTGTAAACTACCCAAGCGAAATATGAGATGCTGTTCCTCCAATTTGTGCTGGGCCTCACTATAATAGAGGAGGCCCAGGCCAGAAAGGTCAGATTGGGAATGGGAGAGGGAGTTGAAGTGCTGGGCCACTGGGAGATCAGGTGGGTTAAGACAGACTGAGCAGATGTAGTGAAACGATCACCGACCCTGCGCTTGGTCTCGCTGATGTAGAGAAGTTGACACCTGGAACAGCGGATACAGTAGATGAGGTTGGAGGAGATGCAAGTGAACCTCTGCCTCACCTGGAAAGACTGTTTGGGTCCTTGGATGGAGTCGAATGGGTAGGTAAATGGACAGGTGTTGCATCTCCTGCGGTGCAGGGGAAAGTATCCGGGGAGAGGGTAGTTTGGGTGGGAAGGGACGAGTTGACCAGGGAGTTGCGGAGGGAACGGTCTCTGCGGAAAGCAGAAAGGGGTGGAGATGGGAAGATGTGGCCAGTAGTGGGATCCCGTTGGAGGTGGCGAAAATGTTGGAGGATTGCACGCTGAATGCGACGGCTGATGGGGTGAAAGGTGAGGACAAGGGGGACTCTGTCCTTGTTACGAATGGGTGGAGGGGGAGCAAGAGCGGAGCTGCGGGATATAGAGGAGAACCTAGTGAGAGCCTCATCTATAATTGAAGAGGGGAACCCCTGTTTTCTAAAGAATGAGGACATCTTTGATGCCCTGGTATGGAACACCTCATCCTGGGCGCAGATGCGACGTAGACGGAGGTATTGGGAGTAGGGGATAGAGTCTTTACAGGAAGCAGGGTGGGAAGAAGTGTCGTCAAGATAGCTATAGGAGTCAGTAGGCTTGTCGGTCAATAGTCTGTTTCCTGTGATGGCGATGGTGAGATCTAGAAACGGTAGAGATATGTGGGAGATGGTCCAAGTGAAATTGATATGTTCTTGATTAGTAAGTGTGTCAAAAGTTAAGGAGAGAAGGCAAGAGAATGGGGTTGGGAGGAAAAGATAGATCAGTCATGATTGAATGGCGGAGCAGACTTGACAGGCCGAATGGCCTCTGTTCCGATGTCTTATAAACGTACAAACAAAGTGCTGGAATAACTCCGCGGGTCAGGCACTCTCTCTGGAGCACGTGGATAGGTGACATTTCGGGTCACCTCGGTGATTGTCACCTATCCATGTTCGTCGAAGATGCCGCCTGGCCCGCTGAGTTCAACACTCTGCGTCCTTTTGTGAGAACCAGTCTGCAGTTCCCGTAGCCATGTGAAGGTTTATGACACTCAGAATTAGAATTTAGATGCCAGTGTGCCAGCAGCTGGAAAAAAAAATCCCAACCAGTATTTCATGACACACCAGCCCCTCCCAAACACTAAAACTGAACAAACAAGTTCTACTAAACACTTCTCACTTCAGTGGGCCATGCAGGCAATAAGATTCGACAATGGATTTGAGGATTACACATTTTCTGTTAAATGTACAAACTGTCTCCTCCAACCCACATAAAACCAGCATCAATTTAAAACGCATAAGGTCCTTTGTGGCAGGATTAACATGGGGAACGCTGCACATCAATGAATATTCAGCTGCCTGGACTGCGACAATTTGTGGGCTGTTTGCACAGTCTAATTCCACACTCGCACATAACCCTGTGCTGCACTATTAAACCACAGATGTCCACTTAAAAGAAACCTTCAAAGGTGATAAATGGTTTTGCCAAGAACTGTATTACATTCAGCAGATGCAGACAGAAGCCAGCTTTCAGTGAGGCAATAAATGGAAACATACTGCAGCCGACTGAGAGACACCGCTGATAAAATATTTACCAAGGTGGAGGAGCAGCTTCACACACTGATGCACTCTGCAGGTCAGAGTCTGCGACCTGCAACACATTACATCATCTGACCGCAATCAATTCCCTGCAACAGTACGTAGAACAGTAAGCACAGGAGCAGCCTTTCAGCCCAGGCCCGTGCCAACCATGAAGCCAATCTAACTGATGCCATCTGCCTGCATATAGACTGTTTCCCCCTATTCCCTGCCTGTTTATGTACAGTCTAAATGCCACTATTGTATCTGCTTCTGCCTGCTCGCCTGGCAGTAGGCTCCAGGCACCTACCACCGACTGTGTAAAATAACATGCCTTGTACACTCCCTTTAACCCCCCCTCCTTCTCCATCTTAGATCAGGCTGCTCAAATCTAATCAGATTTTAATACCAATTTGCATCAGTCTTATTGTTCCCATTTTTCTGAAAGCATCGACCGACTGGGTATAGTTTCACAGACACTGGCAAATTGGCAGCTCCCCACTGAGGGGGGACATTCACATTCCTCTGGGCTTACATTTCATTCCTCTTCCCTCACATGACACCCTTGTATCTCCCTTTCATCTCTATCTACCCATCTGTCAACAACCCCCACCCACTTATATCCATCTTTCACTCGGCTTTGTCCCGCCCCCACCCCCTACTACAATCAGTCTGAAGAAGGGTGCAGACTGGAAGCGCCACCTAGCCATGTTCTCCAGAGATGCTGCCTGACCCGCTGAGTTACTCCAGCATTTTGTGTTTAAGAAGGAACTGCAGATGCTGGAAAAATCGAAGGTAAACAAAAATGCTGGAGAAACTCAGTGGGTGAGGCAGCTTCTATGGAGCGAAGGAATAGGTGACGTTTCGGGTCGAGACCCTTGAGGAAGGGTCTCGACCCGAAACGTCACCTATTCCTTCTTCGCTCCATAGATGCGGCCTCACCCGCTGAGTTTCTCCAGCATTTTTGTCTACCAGCACTTTGTGTGTTTTGTTTTATAAACCATTCTCGAGTCAGCATAGACAATGACTACCAGCAAGCTATTCTACAACTGAGACCACAGGCAAACTCAATTCCAATGATGTCCAACAGATCAACCCACACACACACAAATGCTCTTTCCAACAGACAGAACAGAAACGCTGGATATCATTTCCTATTTCTTGGCCTAGGGGCGCAGAGATCTGCAATGCTGAATTGTAAACTAATCAAAAAATTAAAACTGGAGCAGGATATTTGAAAGAGTCAGACTCGGATTCTCTCTGCCGGTGATTAGTCATTACCTGTCTTCCTTTGACGATCACCTTTGAAACCGGCACTTTCACTTCCAGGTCTGAGTAATCCTGGGACCAAGTGTAGTTGTCTCTCACGGCCCCATTATAGCTGTCAAAAGTCTCTTCACATTTCCTGTAAACAAACCAACATATAAATCATCACATGTAACATACCCCTAATTAGAAACATAGAAAATAGGTACAGGAGTAGGCCATTCGTCCCTTCAAGCCAGCACCGCCATTCAATATGATCATGGCTGATCATCCAGAATCAGTACCCGTTCCTGCTTTCTCCCCATATCACTTGATTCCGTTAGCCCTAAGAGCTAAATCTAACTTTCTCTTGAATACATCCAGTGAATTGGCCTCCACTGCCTTCTGTGGCAGAGAATTCCACGGATTCACAACTCTCTGGGTGAAAAGGTTCTCTGGTTTCCTTCCACATCTCAGAGACGTGCAGGTTTGTAGGCTAATTGGCCTCTGTAAATTGCCACTATTGTGTAGGGAGTGGATGAGAAAGTGGGATAACATAGAACTAGTGTGAATGGGTGATCGATGGTCGGCGTGGACTCGATGGGCCGAAGGGCCCGTTTCCTTGCTGCATTTCTAAACTAAATTTCCATTTGCCTTCTCTTCCCTGTACCCTGACCTCCCAGCCACAACAATCGGGGGCTGGGTTGAGCCGAGCAGAGTTGATAGCGTTGAGCAAACTCGTTCACTGTATGAGAGAGGCCGGCTGGCAGCCGCTCTTCCCGTACCTGCGTGCTCTCCCGTCACTGCTGTGTCTGTGTGGCAGCCGCTCTTCCCGTACCTGTGTGCTCTCCCGTCACTGCTGTGATCCTCTCTCACACCGCTGCCGTTCATGTCTGACTTACGAGAATGTCAGTTACAAACAGTGCTCAGGCCTGCACTAATCTACTGCAAAAACCCAGTAAAGCCACCCAAGAAAAAGCACATCAACTTTCCTTCGAGCCAATCATCAGGTCTTTACATCTTGCTGAAGTGATTCAGCATGGTGGGGTGGGAGATTGCAACCTTCATGTGGTCCGCCCTGTTTTGACGAATGCAATCAACCCGGTGTGCACAATCAAATAAGATTAAATAGAACAAGTTGTCCTACAACTTTAGGCTGTTCACGCCATACGCAAGAAGAAGAAGATTCAGAATGGTATGTAGGTCAATCTGCCTCTGTCGATGGGCTCTAGTGTGTATGAGAGTGGATGAGAAAGAGGAATAACAGGTACTAAATGCCCAGTTTGGAATGGTCGCGCTGAATGGAGTAACAGTAGGACAACGGATATTTCAACCGTTGCATGGAGAAACCTATCTGGCAGATATGATATTCGGTGCTGTTACGCATAGGACTGGATCTATGATAATTTTATACGATCCTCTACAAAAAGGGCACACTAATTTAAGTTTTGTTTTACCAGAAATTTCAGACACTCAAGAAATATTACCTTACAGTTCGCGAATGATACAAATTACTGTTGACTTTTAAAGAGATTACGTGACTGTTTTGTCTGCTCCAATAATGTATTTTGATAACTTTAACTGCCAATAGTCAGATATCCAAACTACTATAAATCAATGCAACCACTAACTTAAACATGACAGAAATACTCCATTGAATTAGAGCTAAATGGAGGCTTTGAAAACGTTGCCTAAGTATTACAAGTGAATAGTTTCCTCATTTCCGCTGCTTCTTTCCATGCCTATTGTCCCTCTGTGTATTCTCCATTGACAAGATGTAGTTCACACAGCCCCTCCAGCTGCTCAACAAGAATAAGAAGGCTTGTTGCCCTGAAACCTGCTTCTTAATGACACTGGAAACGCCCAGAAGGAACAAGGGGGCAAAATAGATACTGATAGGTCTTTTTTGAGAACAGTTTGCACTGCCACAAAAAACAGAACGCTGAAATAATAGCCTCTGTTCACACAAAAGGCCAATGTTAATCTTGATCAGGGTTGGGAGAGGGTGGGAAAGATGGCCAATGTGAAGCAGCACCTAGGAGGGTGGAACACAGGTTGGTGGGTGATTGCTGGAATCAGATGGGGGAGAGATAGATGGATGGAGCCAGGTTTTGTTTTTTAGCCTAGTTTAGTTTTGAGATACAGCGCGGAAACAGTCCCTTTGGCCCACCAAGTCCTTGCCGACCAGCGGTCTCCGTTATACTAGCACACACTACACACCGGGAACAATTTACAATTATACCAAGCCAAACAAAAAGTGCTGGGGTAACTCAGCAGGTCAGGCAACATATTTTTTTGTTTGGAGATACAGGGCAGAAACAGGCCCTTCGGCCCACCGGGTCCGCACCAACCAGTGGTCCCTGCACATTAACACTATCCTACACACACTAGCGACATTTTTTAAAACATTTACACCAAGTCAATTAACCTACAAACCTATACGCCTTTGGAAACATAGAAACATAGAAAATAGGTGCAGGAGTAGGCCATTCGGCCCTTCGAGCCTGCACCGCCATTCAATATGATCATGGCTGATCATCCAATTCAGTATCCTGTACCTGCTTTCTCTCCATACCCCCTGATCCCTTTAGCCACAAGGGCCACATCTAACTCCCTCTTAAATATAGCCAATGAACTGGCCTCAACTACATTTTGTGGCAGAGAATTCCAGAGATTCACCACTCTCTGTGTAAAACATGTTTTTCTCATCTCAGTCCTAAAAGATTTCCCCTTTATCCTTAAACTGTGACCCCTTGTTCTGGACTTCCCCAACATCGGGAACAATCTTCCTGCATCTAGCCTGTCCAACCCCTTAAGAATTTTGTAAGCTTCTATAAGATCCCCCCTCAATCTTCTAAATTCTAGCGAGTACAAGCCGAGTCTATCCAGTCTTTCTTCATATGAAAGTCCTGACATCCCAGGAATCAGTCTGGTGAACCTTCTCTGTACTCCCTCTATGGCAAGAATGTCCTTCCTCAGATTAGGAGACCAAAACTGTACGCAATACTCCAGGTGTGGTCTCACCAAGACCCTGTACAACTGCAGTAGAACCTCCCTGCTCCTATACTCAAATCCTTTTGCTATGAATGCTAACATACCATTTGCTTTCTTCACTGCCTGCTGCACCTGCATGCCTACTTTCAATGACTGGTCTACCATGACACCTAGGTCTCGTTGCATCTCCCCTTTTCCTAATCGGCCACCATTCAGATAAGTCTACTTTCCTGTATTTGCCACCAAAGTGGATAACCTCACATTTATCCACATTATACTGCATCTGCCATGCATTTGCCCACTCACCCAGCCTATCCAAGTCATCTTGCAGCCTCCTAGCATCCTCCTCACAGCTAACACTGCCCCCCAGCTTCGTGTCATCCGCAAACTTGGAGATGTTGCATTCAATTCCTTGCGGTACCCCACTAGTCATTGCCTGCCATTCTGAAAAGGACCCGTTAACTCCTACTCTTTGTTTCCTGTCTGCCAGCCAGTTCTCTATCCACATCAATACTGAACCCCCAATACCGTGTGCTTTAAGTTTGTATACTAATCTCTTATGTAGGACCTTGTCGAAAGCCTTCTGAAAGTCCAGAAGTTCTCCCTTATCCACTGCACTAGTTACATCCTCGAAAAATTCTATAAGATTCGTCAGACATGATTTACCTTTCATAAATTCATGCTGACTTTGTCCAATGATTTCACCATTTTCCAAATGTGCCGCTATCCCATCTTTAATAACTGACTCTAGCAGTTTCCCCACTACAGATGTTAGACTAACTGGTCTGTAATTCCCCATTTACTCTCTCCCTCCCTTTTTAATAAGTGGGGTTACATTAGCTACCCTCCAATCCTCAGGAACTACTCCAGAATCTAAAGAGTTTTGAAAAATTATCACTAATGCATCCACTATTTCTTTAGTACTCTGAGATGAAGCCTATCGGCCCTGGGGATTTATCGGCCTTTAATCCATTCAATTTACCTAACACCACTTCCCGGCTAACCTGGATTTCACTCAGTTCCTCCATCTCATTTGACCCCCGGTCCCCTGCTATTTCTGGCAGATTAATTAAGTCTTCCTTAGTGAAGACAGAACCAAAGTAGTTATTCAATTGGTCTGCCATGTCCTTGTTCCCCATGATCAATTCACCTGTTTCTGACTGCAAGGGAGTGTGGGAGGAAACCAGAGATCCCGGGAAAGCCTACGCAGGTCATGAGAACGTACAAACTCCGTACAGACAAGCACCCATAGTCAGGATCGAACCCTGGTCTCTGGCGCTATAAGGCAGCAACTCTACCCCTGCGCCACCGTGCCGCCCCAGGGGAAATGAGGAAAGGGAGAGGAGGACGGGTGAAGGTGAAGGAGTAGAACATCTCCAATGAGTCCCTTCAGAAAAGAATAATAATGTTTTTCCACCACAGCCACATGGAAAATGCTGGACAGTCAAGCACTTGTTCATGTTAACTTTAAATTAAAACAACTTGAAGACAATTACATTGCAAGTAAATTTTTACATGGAGTTGGACAATATTTGTGTGGAGATTTGTTCTTTGTACCTTTTCATACCTCAAGTTTCCCTTTCCCCCTGACTCTCGGTCTGAAGAAGGGTCTCGACCCGAAACGTCACCTATTCCTTTTCTCCAGAGATGCTGCCTGGCCCGCCGAGTCACTCCAGTATTTTGTGTCTATCCTTGGTGTAAACCAGCATCTGCAGTTCCTCCCCACACAAGTGATACTTGGATAAAGGCAAGGGGGATTTGATTGGCAGATGGGTGGAGTAAGTGACGAAGGCTAGAAATGAATAGGAAAGGAAGGGGTTCCAGATGGGGAGAGTAGAGGAGTGAAATGCAAAGCTAGAGGGAGAGATTTAGATGGAAGGGTATGGGGGGCAGGGGAAGGTAGTGGAAGAAATGGGTACGCTCTGGGTTGGTGTGGATGCTCAGGAAAGAGAGAAGGAATAATGTTTTTAAGAAGGAACTGCAGATGCTGGAAAATCGAAGGTAGACAAAAGTGCTGGAGAAACTCAGCGGGTGCAGCAGCATCTATGGAGCGAAGGAAATAGGCAACGTTTCGGGCCGAAATCATTCTTCAGACTGACAAGAGAGAAGGAATAGTTGGGTATTACAAAAAATTGGAGAATTCAACATTCATACTGTTGGGATGTAAGCAGTGGGTCAATTCAAGAAGGTTGCCCCATAATATGGGGAGGGGGGGAACAAAGGATAGTGGGGACCCGGTGTGGGGACTGTTGGGAGAAAAGGGGGAGCCGGCGTGCTTTGTAACTTTGTCAGCTGCTGTTTGTATACATTATGTATGCAAGCAAAGAATCTACCTGTGCCTAGTCACATGACAATAGACAAGAGGTGCAGGAGTAGGCCATTCGGCCCTTCGAGCCAGCACCACCATTTAATGTGATCATGGCTGTTCATCCACAATCAGTACCCCGTTCCTGCCTTCTTTCCATATCCCTTAACTCCACCATCCCTAAGAGCTCTATCTAACTCTCTCTTGAAAGCATCCAGAGAACCATCCTCCACTGCCCTCTGAGGCAGAGAATTCAACACACTCACAACTCTCTGTGTGAAAATGTTTTTCCTCATCTCCGTTCTGTGACAATAAAGTATTCCTATTGCTATTCCTAAGATCAGAGTAGAGAATAAGGCTCTTCAGTCTGACCACAGGTCTCTTGAAGAGAGTCTGACCACACGTCTTTTTAGTATAGGAGTAAAGAGGTTCTTCTGCAGTTGTATAGGGCTCTGGTGAGACCACATCTGGAGTATTGTGTCCAGTTTTGGTCTCCTAATTTGAGGAAGGACATCCTTGTGATTGAGGCAGTGAGATTGATCACGAGATTGATCCCTGGGATGGCGGGACTGTCATATGAGGAAAGATTGAAAAGACTAGGCTTGGATTCACTGGAGTTTAGA
>JAXLNO010002288.1:0-77381 GCA_038087875.1 Malacoraja senta | reverse complement strand
GTCCATCCTCGCCGCCCCGCTCCCGTCCGCACCCGGACCCGGACCCCCTGCCCCGGACACACTTCCGGCCGCGCTTCCCCAACCCGCTCCCCCTGGCGCCGCATCAACGTTCCGACCTCACAGTCATCGACCTGATGGGAACAAGAGAGTTTTATTGTCATGGGGTCAAGTCAAGTCAAGTCTAGTTTATTTGTCACACATACACATACGAGATGTGCAGTGAAATGAAAAGTGGCAATGCTCACGGACTTTGTGCAAAAAACAAACAAACAAAATAAACTACAAACAGAATGGAAGAATAGAATCACATATTCTTTTACATATTAAATATTGTGGGCGGAAGGAAAAATGGGGAAAAAACCCAGCAATTTATTTTTTTTATTTTTTATTTTTTTTTAAATTTTTATTTATTAGAAGTACATTACATCACAGCCACATACATTAATACTCGTCATTTATATCTTCTTACAATTAATGTACTCCCTTTATTTATTTTTTTACACTAAAGAAAGAAAAGATTGAAAGAGAGAAGAAAGTGAAGGAAAAAGTGCAAGTGTAGAAAAGTGTAGAAAATGTAACAACAAAAAAGGACGAAGACCCTATGAGAGCGAAATTAAAAACAAAAAGAAAAAGAGTTAAGAAATAGGCCCTAAGAAAAGAAAAGAGAGAGAGAAAAAAAGAAAAACAAATGGTTTTTTTTGAGCATCACGTAAATAGGACATACCAACTCTTCAACTATCATCCCCCCTTACCCGACCTCAATTTTTTATTTTTTTAAAGTACTTTTGCACCCTATGTTTGTAATAATTCTATAAATGCAGACCACGTCAGGTGGAAGTGATCTGGTTTACCTGCTAGGAGGAGTCTTATCTCTTCAAGGTGTAGTGTTTCAAACATATTTGAAATTTAAACCCCCAGTAGAATGGTCCAGTAAAGTTAGTCCCTGGTGAGGTAGGTGTTTACGGTCCTAATGGCCTCTGGCAAGAAACTCCTTCTCCCTGATAGGACAATGAAATTCTTGCTTTGCTTTAGCGCACCAGAACATAGAAGGCACTGAATACTGAACAGATCAGTGTGTCCATATACCATTGCATAAATATATACACACACATGAATAATTAAACTGATAAAGTGCAAACAGAGGTGAAGAAAGGGAGCAACCCATCTTCAGCGGGTCAGGCACAACCTGGCGAGTGATAGGTGGATACAGGTGGGGGTGGTTTGACTAGCAGATGGGCGGAGAGCGTGACAAAGGTTGGAGGTGAAAAGGAGACAAAAGGGTAGCAGATAAAGAGAGGAGAATATAAAGGGAAATGAATGATAAAGCTGGAGAAAAGGATATATGGATGGAAGGGGAAATTGGGGTGTGTAAAAGAAAAATGGGAGACTTGTTGTAGTGAGTGATGGGACATGAGAGAGGGGGGGGGGGAGAAGGAAAGAGAATTACTCAGGTGCTGGGAAAAATGTGTGCTCACCAAGTTAGGGGGTTGGAATAGTTGGGGAAGGGAGGGTGGGGAGGGGAGGAGGGGGTAAAACACCCTTCTTCTGTCTGTCTGCTGGATCCCTGGTTGGCAACCACTTTAACTCCCCTTCCCATTCCTGATGTTTCTGTCCCAGCTTCCTCCATTGTGAGACTGAAGCCACACGCAAACTGGAGAAACAGCACCTTATATTCCGCTTGGATAGCTCACAATCAAACGGTATTGTGAGATTCAAAATCACAAACGCTTTTAGAGACAAAGTCGGCAAAGAAGCTTTTTATTTAAATCATATTCTGCAGAATAGGTGCCTCTCCTCTGATGTCCCCTAGAGGCACACCGAGGATCGGGATGTCTTCTATCTTTATACATTTCATGGGTATCATTGTCACACCCTCATCCCTCCCCATTGAGCTTCTTCCAATCATAACATAAAGCCCACATTCCCACGAGAACGTCCTGGAACGTCCACCCGACGTCAAAGACACCTCCCATATCATGCATCGCATGTGCATTTAAATTAGACATCTTGTCATGATGGGCGTGTTTGCAATATTCATTTATCTCATTACGCAAGCGCATAGAGAGTTGTTCATGACCCTTACCCTAGTTCTATCCCGGACGGTCTCCTTAGCTCCTTTGTTCTCATCCTTGAAAAAGTCACCATCTGTACTAGCGCATCTGCTCCCTACTATACAAAGGGTTCTTAGTCTAAATCAACTTATACCTATTAACCCCTTCCTCACATTGATTTCTCCAATTTCAAGTGAACCACTCCCTCCCCACTTACTAATCATTCTCCATTAGGGTTGCCAACCTTCACACTCCCAAATAAGGGACAAAATTTTAAAATACGGGACAAATTCCCGACGGCAATTCGTTGACCGACTCGGCCGTGGCTGGGTGAATGATGAGTTGGCCCGGGTGCTAGACTGCACACAAAGCCCAGCCGGCAGGCCAGCTGAGGACTTTTGGCCCAGGCGACGTCACGCGCAAAGTCCGGCACACCGTCCAACTCATGAACCAATGATCGGCCATGAGAAGGAGAGGTGGTGGTGTCGTCGGTAAGCGAAGGTCCGAAGGTCGGACCAGGCTGCCCACCGACAGGGCCCACAGGCGAGGTGCTGCTGCTGCACTCCATGGGCTGCACTACGTCGGGACAGGTGAGGCGGGGTCGGACGCGGCGCTCCGCCCGACAGTCCCCTCGACCCGAGTAGTAGCTGTCAAATATGGTACAAGGGCGGTCCCATATGGGACAAACCAATTTATCCCAATATACGGGATGTCCCGGCTAATACGGGACAGTTGGCAACCCTATTCTCCGCCCCCAGTCCGCACACATTTTCCCCCACAACCCCTATCAATCTGCTCCTTTCCCCTCCTGTCATAAGAGCAGCATTTGGCCATTCGGTCAATTGAGTCTACTCCACCATTTCAAGCATACCTTACCCTCCGAACCCTTCTCCTGCCATCTCCCTGTAACGTTTGACACCCTTATTAATCACGATTCTTGTCAATCTCCACTTTATGGGGAGAAAGCTGGAGAATGGGGCTGAGAGGGAAATATAGATCGACCATGATTAAATGGCAGAGTAGACTTGATGGGCCGAATGGCCTAATTCAGCTCCTACACTTTGTGAACATGAAAAATACCCAATGACTTGGCCTCCACAGCCGTCTGTGGCCTCCTCCTTCTGCTCATCTCTCACTATATTTAGCTCTCAGGGCTAACTGAATCAAGGGATATGGGGAGAAAGCAGGAACGGGGTACTGATTTTAGATTGAATGGGGGTGCTGGATCGAAGGGCTGAATGGCCTACTCCTGGACCTGTTTTCTATGTTTTCCCCTCCTCCAACATATCGTGTTGAGATTGTGCAGGGTGTTGATGCCTTATCCTATTGTCCTCTCTGCTCATGGCCCACAGCTGCCCTCGAGTGGCCAACAACGGCACTGCAATTTCGTTCACAAAACAATTGTCAGAGTGCGGCCAAACACAAAATTGGAGGAATGGCACCTCATATTTCACTTGGGCTGCTTACAAACCAGCGATATGAATATCGATTTCTCTAACTTCAAGTAACCCTTGAATCCCCTCGCTCCCCATCCCTCCCCCACCCTAGTCATTGTACTAGTTTCACTGTCGTCCTGGTGAGTTTCATTGTCTGCAACTCATTTTCACCGACCCACATGCAACAATGGCCTGTTTTCTTGATCATCGTAACTTTTTTGCATATTTTACATTCATTTGTTCTATATCACCATCTATATCTTGTTTCCCTCTCCCTTGACTCTGTCTGAAGAAGGGTCTCGACCCGAAACGTCACGTATTCCTTCTGTCCAGCGATGCCGTCTCTCCCGCTGAGTTTACTTTAGTTTAGAGATACAGCGCGGAAACAGGCCCTTCGTCCACCGAGTCCTCACTGACCAGCGATCCCCGCACATTAACACAATTCTACACACACTAGGGACAATTTACACCTATACCAAGCCAATTAACCTGCACGTCTTGGAGTGTGGGAGGAAAATGAAGATCTCGAAGAAAACCCACGCAGGTCACGGGGAGAACGTACAAACTCCGTACAGACAGCACCCCTAGTTGGGTTTGAACCCGGGTCTCCGGTGCTGCAAGCGCTGTAAGGCCACAATTCTACCGCTGCGCCACCGTGCCGCCCATGAATTTCTCCAGCATTTTGTGTCTATCTGAGGAACTGAGCAGGTCAAGCAGCATCTGTGGAGGCAAAGTATCCACCATCCTTTTGCTCCACACATGTTCAGCAGTTTGGTTATTACTCCAGATTCCAGCATCTGCAGTTTTGTATCACCGCAAAGAGACATCTTCTTCTTCTTGCGTACAGCGTGCACAGCCTAAAGTTGTCGGACAACTTGTTCTATTTGATCTTATTTGATTGTGCACGCCGGGTTGATTGCATTCGTCGAAACAGGGCGTATGCAATCATCCCGGCGTGCACAATCAAATAAGATCAAATAGAACAAGTTGTCCTACAACTTTAGGCTGTGCACGCAGTGCACGTGGTGGTTGCAATCTCCCACCCCCACAAAGAGACATGATTCTACTTAATGTGTCAGAAAGAACTGCAGATGCTGGTTTAAATCGAAGGTAGACACAAAATGCTGGAGTAACTCAGCGGGACAGGCAGCATCTTCAGACTGGTTCCACTTAATCATATTAAAACCACTAACTAAATATTTAATGAGCTCTCTGAACCGCCAACTAAATATTTCCAGCTATCTGGATGGTTTTAAAGATAAACCTTTTTGGGCGACACGGTGGCGCAGCGGTAGAGCTGCTGCCTCACAGCGCCGGAGACCCTTGTTCGATCCTGACTACGGCTGCTGTCTGTATGGAGTTTGTACGTTCTCCCCGTGACCTGCGTGGGCTTTCTCCGAGATATTCGGTTTCTTCCCACACACCAAAGACATACAGGTTTGTAGGTTAATTGGCTTGGTATGAATGTAAATTTGTTCCTAGTGTGTATAGGATAGTGTTAATGTGCGCGGATCGCTGGTCGGTGCAGACCCAGTGGGCCGAAGGGCCTGTTTCCATGCTGTATCTCTAAAATAAACTAAACTACACCAAAACTATGGGTAGACACAAAATGCTGGAGTAACTCAGTGGGACAGGCAGCATCTCTGGAGAGAAGGAATGGGTGACGTTTCGGGTCAAGACCCTTCTTCAGACCTCTTGACCCGAAACGTCACCCATTTGTGTCTACCTTCGATTAAAACCAGCATCTGCAGTTCTTTCTTAAACCAAAACTATTGCAGATTGTGGTCAAGGATGATTTCTTTCCAGTCTATGAGTGAAACAAGACGGGTGATTTTTGTCAACTACTAGTTTCACGGCCATGATTCATCTCCTTTCATAATCTTGATGTCCCCAACCACAGCCTAATGGAGTGAATTAAGGACCTCTGAAGTGTGGTCAAGATGGGGAGAAGGCAGGAACGGGGTACTGATTCGGGATGATCAGCCATGATCACATTGAATGGCGGTGCTGGCTCAAAGGGCCGAATGGCCTACTCCTGCACCTATTGTCTATTGCAATGTGGGGAAATGCAGCATGCAAAGTATCACAAAATCAATTGAGATAAATGAGTAGATTTTTTTATTTTATTTTATTTTCCCCTTTATGTTAGAAAAGTTTACAAGGCCACACTGGGAAGATTTTTCCTTACCATGACACCCTGGGATATTTTATGTGTGGGTGAGGAAGACATGATCACAAATTAACAGTAGCTCCGACAGTGCAGTAATCTCACAATGCAAAGGTAGACACAAAATGCTGGGGTAACTCAGCGGGTGAGGCAGCATCTATGGAGAGAAGGAATGGGTGACGTTTCGGGTCGCTGTCTCACCCGCTGAGTTACCCCAGCATTTTGTGTCTACCTTCAATTTTATCCAGCATCTGGAGTTCTTTCTCACACATCTCTCAATGCAAACTTGGATTGTGTTCTTTGAGTTGGAGTTGACTCCAGAGATTTGATAGTGTGGGGGATCCCACAGTGGGATTCCCACTCAACAACTGACACACATCCACCGACGCTTCAGAGATAATCTGTAGGATCCAGAGAGCAATTACAAATTCAACTGTCATGTGTGAATGTCCAGCTTTTACCCAGTGTAAAGTGATGATTACAGTGCAAATAAATATGTTCGCCCAAGGCCTTTCATTCAGGTGCTCTGTGTGTTTCTACTGTGAGAACTCAGCTGATCAAGCATTTCTCTCCTGTGGTGGAATGTACTCCAATCCAAAATGTGCAAAGATTTCTTCTTCTGTGGCAGCTGGCAAATATATATTCTGAAATAAAGAAGAAATGTATTCTGAAATATGGAAGAAAAATTCTGTTTAAACAATTAGCATTATTTACAGTCAGAAAAAATAGCAAAAAATACATGAAAGTTCTAGATAGAGTGGATGTGGCGAGGATGTTTCCAGTAGTGAGAGTCTAGGATCAGAGAGCATAACCTTAAAATAAAGGACGTAGCATTAAGGGCCTGTCCCACTTGGCAATTTTGCCAGCGGCATTTCAGTGTCGCCAAAAGGTTTTGAACATTTCAAAATCCAGCGGCGACAAAAAAAATGTTGCGACACTTGATAAAACACCGCTAGTCATACGTCATCACGCCGCGTCATTTTCAGTGACCTGTTACGTCAGTCAATGATGCCGGCAGTCGCCGAAAAAATCACCGTGGACAGGCCCTTTAGAATGAAGAAGAGGAGGAATTTCTTTAGCCAGAGGGTGGCAAATCTGTGGAATTCATTGCCACAGACGGTTGTGGATGACAAGTCATTGGGTATGTTTAAAGCAGAGATTAATAGGTTCTTGGTTAAGGGCATCAAAGTTTATGGGGAGAGAATGGCAGGAGAATGGGGTTGAGAGGGTAAAATAGATCAGACATGATCAAATGGCAGAGCAGACTCAATGGGCCGAATGGCCTAATTCTGCTCCTACTTCTTATGAACTGACTTCACTTTTTAAGAAAGTTTACTCTTAGGAGCAGCACGAGGCCATTCGGCCCTTCCAGTCTACACCGACATTCAATCATGGGTGATCTATCTTTCCCTCTCAACCCCATTCTCCCCATAACTTTTGACACACTTACTAATCAAGAACCTGTCCATCTCAGTTTTGAAAATACCCAATGACTTGGCCTCCTGTGCAATGAATTCCAGATTCACCACTGACATTGGTGAGGCTGTATTTAGAGCATTGTGTTCAGTTTCTGGGCATCATGTTATATGAAAGATATTGTCAAGCTGTAAAGGCTGCAGAGAAGATATACACAAAATGCTGGATAACTCAGCAGGTCAGGCAGCATCTCTGGAGAAAAGGAATGGGTGACGTTTAGGGTCAAGACCCTTCTTCATGCTGAACTCTCGTCGGAGAGAGGAGAACTTCTTCAAAGTAGACATACCGTGAGGAGATTTCGGAGTGGAGCGGACAAAATGTGTAGGAAAAGAACTGCAGATCAGAAGTAGACAAGGGTGCAGAGAAAGTCTACGAGGATGTTGCCAGGACTCGAGGGCCTGATCTAAAGGAGAGGTTGAGCAGACTAGGACTCTATTCCTTGGAGTGCAGCAGGGTGAGGGGTTCAAAATCATGAGGGGAATAAATTGGGTAAATGCACAGAGTCTCTTGCCCAGAGTAGGGGAATTGAGGACCAGATAGGTTAAAGGTGAGGGTGTAAAGATTTAATATGAATATGAGGGGTAACTTTATCACACAAAGAGTGGTGGGTGTATAGAACGAGCTGCCGGTGTGGGCATGTTGGGCCGAAGAGCCTGTTTCCACACTGTATGACTCTAGTGGAAACATCCTTCCCACATCCAATCTATCCAGGCCTTTCACTATTTGGTAAGTTTCAATGAGGTCCCCCTGCAGAGAAACAGAGGGGTGTAAAATGAGGGCGGAAGCAATAGGTAGCAAGGTGAAAAGTAAAAGTGGAAGGCAGACAAATCCAGGGCAAAAATCAAAAAGCGCCACTTTTCAACATAATTGTATAAGGGGTAAGAGCGTTGTAAAAACAAGCCTGAAGGCTTTGTGTCTCAATGCAAGGAGCATTCGTAATAAGGTGGATGAGTTGAACGTGCAGATAGCAATTAATGATTATGATATAGTTGGGATCACGGAGACATGGCTCCAGGGTGACCAAGGCTGGGAGCTGAACATCCAGGGGATATTCAATATTCAGGAGGGATAGAGAGAAAGGAAAAGGAGGTGGGGTAGCGTTGCTGGTTAGAGAGGAGATTAACGCAGTGGAAAGGAAGGACATTAGCTTGGAGGATGTGGAATCGGTATGGGTAGAGCTGCGAAACACTAAGGGGCATAAAACGCTGGTGGGTGTTGTGTACAGGCCCACCTAGCAGTAGTAGTGAAGTTGGGGATGGCATCAAACAGGAATTAGAAATGCGTGCAACAAAGGCAAAACAGTTATAATGGGTGACTGCATATAGATTGGGTGAATCAAATTGGCAGGGGTGCTGAGGAAGAGGATTTCTTGAATGTATGCGGGATAGTTATCTAAACCAACATGTAGAGGAACCAATGAGAGAGCAGGCTATTCTAGACTGGGTATTGAGTAATGAGGAAGGGTTAGTTAGCAGTCTTGTTGTGCGTGCCCCCTTGGGCAAGAGTGACCATAATATGGTTGAGTTCTTCATTAGGATGGAGAGTGACTTTGTTAATTCAGAAACAACGGTTCTGAACTTAAAGAAAGGTAACTTTGAGGGTATGAGATGTGAATTGGCCAAGATTGACTGGCAATTAGTTCTAAAAGGGTTGACGGTGGATATGCAATGGAAGGCATTTAAAGACTGCATGGATGAACTACAAAAATTGTTCATCCCAGTTTGGCAAAAGAATAAATCAGGGAAGGTAGTGCATCCGTGGATAACAAGGGAAATCAGGGATAGTATCAAACAAAAGATGATGCGTACAAATTAGCCAGAAAAAGCAGCATACCAGAGGACTGGGAGAAATTCAGAGACCAGCAGAGGAGGACAAAGGGCTTAATTAGGAAAGGGAAAATAGATTATGAAAGGAAACTGGCAGGGAACATAAAAACTGACTGCAAAAGTTTTTATAGATATGTGAAGAGAAAGAGATTAGTTAAAACAAATGTAGGTCCCTTGCAGTCAGAAACAGGTGAATTGATCATGGGGAACAAGGATATGGCGGACCAATTGAATAACTACTTTGGTTCCGTCTTCACTAAGGAAGACATAAATAATCTGCCGGAAATAGCAGGGGGCCGCGGGTCAAAGGAGATGGAGGAACTGAGTGAAATCCAGGTTAGTCGGGAAGTGGTGTTGGGTAAATTGAATGGATTAAAGGCCGATAAATCACCAGGGCCAGATAGGCTGCATCCCAGAGTACTTAAGGAAGTAGCTCCAGAAATAGTGGATGCATTAGTGATAATTTTTCAAAACTCTTTAGATTCTGGAGTAGTTCCTGAGGATTGGAGGGTAGCAAACGTAACCCCACTTTTTAAGAAGGGAGGGAGAGAGAAAACGGGGAATTACAGACCAGTTAGTCTAACATCGGTAGTGGGGAAACTGCTAGAGTCAGTTATTAAAGATGGGATAGCAGCACATTTGGAAAGTGGTGAAATCATTGGACAAAGTCAGCATGGATTTACGAAAGGTAAATCGTGTCTGACGAATCTTATAGAATTTTTCGAGGATGTAACTAGTAGAGTGGATAGGGGAGAACCAGTGGATGTGTTGTATCTGGACTTTCAGAAGGCTTTCGACAAGGTACCACATAAGAGATTAGGATACAAACTTAAATCACACGGTATTGGGGGTTCAGTATTGATGTGGATAGAGAACTGGCTGGCAAACAGGAAGCAAAGAGTAGGAGTAAACGGGTCCTTTTCACAATGGCAGGCAGTGACTAGTGGGGTACCGCAAGGCTCAGTGCTGGGACCCCAGCTATTTACAATTTATATTAATGACCTGGATGAGGGAATTGAAAGCAACATCTCCAAGTTTGCAGATGACACTAAGCTGGGGGGCAGCGTTAGCTGTGAGGAGGATGCTAGGAGACTGCAAGGTGACTTGGATAGGCTGGGTGAGTGGGCAAATATTTGGCAGATGCAGTATAATGTGGATAAATGTGAGGTTATCCACTTTGGTGGCAAAAACGGGAAGGCAGACTATTATCTAAATGGTGGTCGATTAGGAAATGGGGAGATGCAGCGAGATCTGGGTGTCATGGTACACCAGTCATTGAAAGTAGGCATGCAGGTGCAGCAGGCAGTGAAGAAAGCGAATGGTATGTTGGCTTTCATAGCAAGAGGATTTGAGTATAGGAGCATGGAGGTTCTACTGCAGTTGTACAGGGTCTTGGTGAGACCACACCTGGAGTATTGCGTACAGTTTTGGTCTCCAAATCTGAGGAAGGACATTATAGCCATAGAGGGAGTGCAGAGAAGGTTCACCAGACTGATTCCTGGGATGTCAGGACTTTCATATGAAGAAAGACTGGATAGACTTGGCTTATACTCGCTAGAATTTAGGAGATTGAGAGGGGATCTTATGGAAACGTACAAAATTCTTATGGGGTTGGACAGGCTAGATGCAGGAAGATTGTTCCCGATGTTATGGAAGTCCAGGACAAGGGGTCACAGCTTAAGGATAAGGGGGAAATCCTTTAAGACAGAGATGAGGAAAAACTTTTTCACACAGAGAGTGGTGAATCTCTGGAACTCTCTGCCACAGAGGGTAGTTGAGGCCAGTTCATTGGCTATATTTAAGAGGGAGTTAGATGTGGCCCTTGTGGCTAAAGGGATCAGGGGGTATGGAGAGAGGGCAGGTACAGGATACTGAGTTGGATGATCAGCCATGATCATATTGAATGGCGGTGCAGGCTCGAAGGGCCGAATGGCCTACTCCTGCACCTATTTTCTATGTATCTATGTATCTTTCTAAACTCCAGCGAGTACAGGCACAATCTTAGCTAAATCTTGGAACTCCCTACCCCAACAGTGAGGAAGCCTATTTACCAGAAGAACTGCTCATCAACAACTAACAAGGGCCACTGAGGCTTGGAAACTAACACAGGTCTCACCAGCTATTTGCAGATCCCCAAAAGTGAATTAAAACATTGTGCTGACATGTTACCTGACTACAGAAGTCGAGTCCTTTTTTACTTGCCTCATTTTGTGGTTTAATTAATGAAGAAGTGATGAAGAATGTTCCTTGTTTAAACCAGGGAACATTCTTCATCACTTCTTCATTACTAGGACACAGTGGGTCACCACCCAAAGCCAGCTCTCCTCAGTCAAGGGAAAGGGAAACGGGAGATATAGGCATATTTTCCATTCATTTGTCCGTAGTACAGTCTATATCCCTTGTTCCTCTTTCCCCTGACTCAGTCTGAAGAAGGGTCTCGACCCAAAATGTCACCTATGCTGCTCTATGATCTTTGCTTTCGTCCGTCTGTCCGCGCGTTCGCTCGATCTTGGTGCCGGCGCTTCTCCCCTCAGACTCCGCCAAACAAACACACACACACACACAGCATGTCCGGCAGATCAGTGTGGGCCGAGACCAGGAGCAGGGCGAAGGATGACATCAAATGGGTCATGGCAGCTATCGAAAAAGTACGGAAATGGTAAGGGGGAGATTTTTTAAAAAACACCCGAAGGAAAAGGGGGCCGGCGATTGGTCCGTGTCCGTGTCGGAGGGAAGGGGGGTGGTTTGAGTTCCTCTTTCCCCTGACTCAGTCTGAAGACGGGTCTTGACCCGAAATGTCACCTATTATTTTGTCCAGAAATGCCGCCCGACCCGCTGAATTTTGTGTCCATCCTTTAATCTCTCAGCCTGATATAGCAGAATCTCCCGGAATTAGCTTGATGCCATGATGGAAGCCGGTTACGTGAAGATTACCCATCACCTACTACGGCTTTGTCGTGGAGTGAACCATCTTGCTCCGCTCTAATATCTTTGCTTCCTACCTGCTCATTGTCAAACAAAGAATGGCTGCTCAGACTCATGTTCTTTAAGTGCTTGGCATATCTGCGCAGGTCTCGTTCGAAGAGCTGCAAGACAGCAGGAAACAAGCCATTTAAAATCACATTAAAAATGGAGTTAATCCCCAATAAATTGAATAAATCTCTGCATCTGTTTCATTGCATTTCCAGAATATACACTTTGTTCTCTTTTTATTCCAACCATAAAGAAGGGTCTCAACCCGAAACATCACCCATTCCTTCTCTCCAGAGATGCTGCCTGTCCCTCCGAGTTACTCCAGCATTTAATGTCTATCTTCAGTGTAAACCAGCATCTGCAGTTCCTTCCTACACATTTACTAGTTTGGATAGATTGCATTTTGGGTTGGGACCCTTCTTCAGTGCCGAGAAACCAAAATGTGGTCTGTCCACTCCCTCCACAGGTGCTGCCTGACCCACCGAGTTCCTCCAGCACTTTGTTTTTTGCTCAGGTTTCCAGGATCTGCAGGCTCCAGTTGCTAGCCTTCCGTCAACTCCTGCTCGTGTAGTGCCCTAGCTTTAATAAAATAATAAATTTTCAGCTAAAAACAGAAGCCCTTTTAGAAGAGATGTGCATATTACATTCAAATTGTATCTCCTGGGTGTCTGCTGGCATGTATGAGGGGTGCTGATACAATCTGTAGTTGCCTGACATTCCAGCTCATATCAGGCAACTCATTTCAGAAGGATGTGCAGGAAAGCACTGGTTTACATCAAAGATTGCATTCGTCGAAACAGGGCGGACCACGTGATGGTTGCAATCTACCACCCCCACAAAGGGACATAATTCTACTTAATGTAGGTATGTTACAATACTTACCTTCAGCGGCGCTGCAATTCTGCCACTGGCCGTGTGCGCGAATTTGGCGCCTTTAAGGGGGGCGGGGTTAAAATGCGGGTTTCTCCTACCTTGTCCTGTATTATATTTCGTTGGAGTACAAGCGTTTGCTGAAAAATCGTTCCGACGGACGTTTTGTGTATTTTTTATTTTTATTAAATCGACAATGTCAGCGCTGGAGTCATTTTAAAATCAGCTTCGAAAGCCGTCAACGCCGACAACGGGGACGGATTTCACACACGGGACAGGTAAACGAAAGTAGTTTATTTTTTTGTATAAAAGTGCTTCTTAAGAAGCCTTTAATTCATATTTAATAATGCGAAACGGTGATTCTTTTCCCCGAACTAACGGCAGAATTTTTCATGCCGATACGGGGTTAAATTCACCGCAAATCAACGTCCCAAATGATCGCGTTCCAGAAAACCTCACTCGCAAGATGATTTAAATGGCCATTAATTTACAGGTATTAAACATTCAATTCCTTCCATTAGGCCTGTAAATCCATGACAATGAGATTTAAAAATTATGTTATATTGTGAATTCTTGTGTGAATGTTATTTGGACACTTAGGCTATTTAAAAATGTTAATCTATTCTTAAGAAATTGATAGATGTTTAGATCTAGTAATTGAATTTTGTAATTAGCTACAATTAGGTAACTAACTAATTATATGCTTTAATTTCATGTCATCTAAGTAAGGGAGGCGGTACAGGAGCCTCAGGTCTCGTACCAGTAGGATGAGGAACAGCTTCTACAATTATACCGTCGCATTGCTGAACTCGGAGTCCCGCCGATAGATTCCTCCGGTCCCTCCGTCCCCATTGTTAATTATTCTGTATTTTTGATTATTCTGTATCCTCTTTTTTTTTTTTATTTCTATATTGCACTACTACTACGGACTGACGCAAAACTGCATTTCGTTGTACACATACTCAGTATTTGTGCAATGACATTAAAGTTGAATTGAATTGAATTGAATTGAATTGTTTCATATTTGTTTCAGAATGCTTCAATCTATAATAACTGAAAATTTCTTTCAGTTCTCTTAATTTTTAAGAAAGTTATGGGCTTTTGACTGTCCTCGATGACAGCTTTTGTGTTAAGTCAATGGAAAAGCAATAGGGAACAAAATGCTAATATCCGAGTATGAAAATGGCCATAACTTTGTTAATACTGAAGATATGAAAGTGAATTAGGTGTCAAATTAAACTTCTTTTTATGCTTTATCTGATGGGATAAATTGCAGACTTTATTTTTAAAATCTCAAAATTTTGTAACATTGCTACTTAATGTGTCGGAAAGAACTGCAGATGCTGGTTTAAATCAAAGATAGACACAAAATGCTGGAGTAACTCAGTGGGACAGGCAGCATCTATGGAGAAGGAATGGGTGACGTTTCGGGGCGAGACGTCTGAAGAAGGTCTCGACCCGAAATGTCACCCATTCCTTCTCTCCAGAGATGCTGCCTGTCCCGTTGAGTTACTCCAGCATTTTGTGTCTATCTTCATTTCAGAAGGATCTCATTTCATTTAAGATGGGCCCCGAACGGAAACATCCTCTCTCCATGTTCTCCAGAGATGCCACCTGACCCTCTGATCAATCTAATTCAGAAATGAAGAATTTGGTTTACGTTCTCTGAAATAAACCGGGGTGTCTCATTCAGCTTATTTATACTTACCCGTGAACCCGTCCATCCTAACAACGCATAAGCGTATTGGCTGAAGGGGGCAACAACCAGGTCCACTCTCACGGCCTTCCAGTCTTTGTTGCCTGCCGCAGCAACGGTAACCTGGTGAGAGGTCTCAGTCACAGCAGTAAGACCACCTCCCCGAGTCTGGTTCCCAGCCAAGGGGTCGCAAAGGCTCAGCGTCTCAGCTCTCAAATTATTTACCAACTCCTTCTCCAGTTTGAAGATAGAGAAGCATTTTTCAAAGTGATCAAAAATCTCAGGCTGCTTGCTCTTCCCTTTAGAAGTGTTGCCCATGATGTCGTCGTACAATATCAGACCCTGAAATAATCGCAAAACAGAATTTTAAGGTAAAAGCGTGTCAGATTCTCTCTCCTCTCAGGTGGTTGTCACCGTGAGAAATATCTGACTTGTTGATAACTTTCATTAAGAATCTGGCTGTTAGGGTGAACAAGATTCAGCAACAATACTTCTTAAGCTGTGTTAATAATTCTACAAGACTTTCATTATTAACTTTGCTATGCAACCTATTCCTTCAAATTTACTTAAACAAATCTTAACATGAAGATAGATGGGGGAAAAAGTATACACGAAACATTAAAATCAAGAGGTTTTGCAGGGTTTGACACCATTACTAAAAGTGAGGCACAAATTGAGTCAGAGGACTACAGAATCAGGGGGAACATTGTTGCAGAAGGTTGCTGAGATGATGCAAGTTTTACTCTTAAATGCTTCGAGAGATCAGAGGAAGGTGCAGGTCACCAGTGATGATCAGCAAGGTTGGAATTCTGACCGCCATGTTTTAAACTGTTTGGAGCTTGATTAGGATGTTAAGTATGGACCAGTAAGTGAAAAATATCAAGTCTAAAGATAACAAAAGCACAGATAAGAGACCTTAGGTAGACAAAAAGCTGGAGAAACTCAGCGGATGAGGCAGCATCTAAGGAGCAAAGGAATGGGTGACGATTCGGGTCGAGACCCTTCTTCAGACTGAGTCAGCTTTTTGTCTACCTTCGATTTTACCAGCATCTGCAGTTCTTTCTTAAAGATAAGAGACCTTGCTGGATAGACATGGGATAGACATGGCAGTCAGTAATGTTATGGAGGTGAATATAAGTATTGAGAAATAGAAAGAGGGTGTTTGGAGTGAAGGTTATGATTAAACTAGGTTTCACCTACACTAATTCAGCACAAGAAAGGGGGCAGCGAGGTGAGGACAGAAATTGGGAATAAAGTTTGTGGAAAACCAAAAGCATGTGCGCCTTACAACTATCCTAACATCAATCAGTTATGTTAAAGTCATAGTCACACAGCACAGAAATAGGCCCTTCAGCCCAACCTGTCCATGTTGACCAGGATGCCCCATCTACAGTAGTCCCACCTTCCCATATCCATCTAAACTTTTTCTATCCATATACCTTCTCCAAATGTCTTTTAAATGTGATAGTACCTGCCTCAACTACCTCCTCTGGCACCTCCTTCCATACACTCATCACCCCCTGCTAAGATTTGTTGGATAACTTCTTCCAAAATGGTGGAATAAAGACAAAGCAATATTATCCAGAATAGATTAAATTACAATCAAGGACATTTTAAAAATTAGCAAAAATACACTGGGACAAATCTGAAGAAGGGCAGCACAGGGGTGCAGCAGTAGAGTTGCTGTCTCACAGCTCCGGTAACCCCGGTTCAATCCTGACCACGGGTGCTGTCTGTACGGAGTCTGTACGTTCTCCGTGTGACCGCGTAGGTTTTCTCCGGAAACTCCGGTTTCCTTCCACATTCCAAACATGCATGTTTGTAGGTTAATTAGCTTTTAAAAATTGTCCCTAGTGTGTAGGATAGAACAAGTGTATGGGTGATCATTGGTCGGCACGGAGGCGGTGGGCCGAAGGGCCAATTTCTACATTGTATCTCCTAACTAAACTAATAAACTAAACTAAGATAATTTTGCACAAATTAATCCCCAACTAAGCCTGCTGGCCACAGGGCGAATGTACAAACTCCGTACAGACAAGCACCCATAGTCAGGATCAAACCCAGGTCTCTGGAGCTGTAAGGCAGTAGTTCTACCTCATTGCGGACATTGGACTTTATCTCAGGAACTGGTGCACTACAATGCCGAGAACTGTATTTTGCACTCTGTATCTTCCCCTTTACTCTAGGTATTTGATGATATTCAGATTTAATTGGACAGCATACAAAACAAAGCTATTCACTGTACCTCTGTACACATGACAATAATAGACCTAAACAGACTCTAAATTTACAGTGTATTTCGCAGCATGCTCTTCACAAGCTTTGGGATTATTAACATTTCAAGCAAAGATTGGATCTCACTCCCTTGGATGTGGCTAAAGAATAGTTTGGATATGCTTCCAGGTCAAGGTGGTTGAACTTTCAATTATCCACTGGTCATTGCCAATGTTAGTACAAATCTACCAGTCCTACCTTGGTGGTCATCCAATTAACCACTTGGTAAATAATACCCTCCTCTTTGCCTTCGTCTGGGTGGGTTATGAGAAGGTCAACGTCGTGACCACACTCCTTCCCCCTGATGAATACAATTGAACACAAAACCAATTAGGAAACTGAAAGGCGTATCCAAAATAATAGACAAATCTCTTTCTATGGCGGAGAGACAAAAAGATAATGAACCATTAAATAATAGTGTTGTTTTCAAATGACTTTAGTTTAGTTTAGAGAAACATCACAGAAACAGGCCCTTCAGCCCACCAAATCTGCAACGACCAGCGATCCCTGTACATCAACACCACCGTACACACACTAGGAACAATTTTTACATTGTAAACATATTCATACCAAGGCAATTAACCTACAAACTTGTACGTCTTTGAAGTGTGGGAGGAAACCGGAGATCTTGGAAAAAAAACCACGCTGGTTATAGGGAGAACAGACAAACTCCGTACAGACAGCACCCGTGGTCAGGATCGAACCCAGTTTCTGGCGCTGTAAGGCAGTAGCTCTAACGCCACCATAATGTTGTTTAGAATGGGATCAGTGGTTGCTGGCACTGCTAACAAAGCACACTCTTCATGGTGATTCCAAATGGCATTTCCCACACAGCTTCATTTACTCCAGTTCCCCGTTTTGCAGGCCACCCTCGGGTTATGGATGGATTCCATTTTTACAGACGTCCCTAAGTCAATTTCTTTCACAAAATTGGAAACTAAAAAAAACAAAAATTACTCGATTTGGTAACCATGCCACCACAGTATTGTGAGGGCGAGTCGGGAGGCTCCAACGACGCAGAGGCTCAACCAGCCCTGACCCGGGCTTCGATGCTGACGTGGGGGAGCTGACATTCCCCCTGATGCAGGAGCTGATCGCCCCAATGTAGAGGGCCCAAACGCCGGCGTCTACGAGAGTCAAGATCATCCCGTCAACGGAGGGCTCGAGGCCCCCGACCGTGGGAGAGCAATTCTTGCTATTGAGGGAGTGCAGCGTAGGTTTACAAGGTTGATTCCCGGGATGGCGGGACAGTCATATGCTGAGAGAATGGAGCGGCTGGGCTTGTACACTCTGGAGTTTAGAAGGATGAGAGGGTATCTCATTGAAACATATAAGATTGTTAAGGGTTTGGACACGCTAGAGGCAGGAAACATGTTCCTGATGCTGGGGGAGTCCAGAACCAGGGGCCACAGTTTAAGAATAAGGAGCAAGCCATTTAGAACGGAGACGAGGAAACACTTTTTCTCACAAAGAGGTGTGAGTCTGTGGAATTCTCTGCCTCAGAGGGCGGAGGAGGCAGGTTCTCTGGATGCTTTCAAGAGAGAGCTAGATAGGGCTCTTAAAAATAGCGGAGTCAGGGGATATGGGGAGAAGGCAGGAACGGGGTACTGATCAGCCATGATCACATTAAATGGCGGTGCTGGCTCGAAGGGCCGAATGGCCTACTCCTGCACCTATTGTCTATTGTCTATTGTCAAAGAAGGGAAGAGATTGAACTTTTTTTCGCCTTCCATCACAATGAGGAATGTGGAGGAGTCACTGTGGTGGATGTTTATGTTAAAATGCATCTTATGTGTTCCGTTACTTTTTATTTGTATGACTGACTAGGCAAATGAAATTCCTCGTATGTTGCAAAACATACTTGGCCAATAAAGTATTATTGTGATTGTATTGTAATGAATGGTGTTGGGAAGGGCCAATTAAGGACACATTAGGGAACATTAATATTCATCTGGTCTGAAGAAGGATCTCAACCCAAAACGTCACCCATTTCTTCTCTCCAGAGATGCTGCCTGTCCCGCTGAGTCATGCCAGTATTTTGTGTCTATCTTCCATGAATATTTATTCTATTTTCTTCCCCAGCCAGGTCACAATGGTACAGAAACAGGATGTCCCATGCTTTATGGCTGGTTTCAATGCTCGTGTCAGTGACTGTTACATTGCACAATAGACTTGTTGTACAAGTGTCAATGGGCACGAGTGCTTATCAGTTTCCAAAGCAACTCTCTCAATCTCCCCCAGTGAAACTGGCAGCCCGTGTTCATAAGAGACAATGGGGTCTGATTACTGCAGGGTGGTTCATTTGAATTGAATAATATTTATCAGTATTCATTCGTAAATATGAGATATCTATAACTTTGGCGTACAAAACCTAGGCGGGCCTATATACCCACCCAGTTAAATCCAAAACAAATAAGTCAGTGTGATGTAGATCCAACAATTTTACTACATTTCTGGGGTTCAGGATGACACAACAGCATTTTTCAAAATTGTCCCTTTGTGAATGAGACAAGTGGGATGCAAGCAGAAGCCTCCATGTGGCGCATCCTGGGCAATGCTGACGACAGAAACTGTACCACAGTGACTGACTGAAGTAGCCAATTCTGCAACCACCGACCGTCAACCGTCACTGACCGACCGGAAAGACGTGATATAGAAGATGGCCGAACATGAGGAAGAAGAAGAATGAGACAAGTGCATCTACAGAGCATGTCTTTCTGGAGATTGACACAAAAAGCTGGAGTAACTCAGCGAGGCAGGCAGCATCTCTAGAGAAAAAGAATGGGTGACGTTTCGGGTCGAGACCCTTCTTCAGACTGGTTAGGGATAATGGAAAAGAGAGATATAACATGGTGATGTGGAGAGATAAAAAACAATGAATGAAAGATATGCAAAAAAGTAACAATAATAAAAGAAGCAGGCCATTGTTGGCTGTTTGTTGGGTGAAAATGAGAAGCTAGTGCGACTTGGGTGGGGAATGGATAGAGAGAGAGGGAATGCCGGGGCTACCTGAAGATTCACCACCCTCTGACTAACCTGAAGGGACTGTTGGGGTCCCTGGACAGAGTTGAGGGAGGAGGTATAGCGACAGGTGTTGCATCTTCTGCGGTTGAAGGGGTATGTGCCGGGGCTGGGGTGGTTTGGGTGGGAAGGGGGGAGTTAACCAGGGAGTTGCGGAGGGAACGGGCTCTACATCACCCATTCCTTTTCTTCAGAGATGCTGCCTGTCCCGCTGAGTTACTCCAGTTTTTTGTGTCTATCTTCGGTTTAAACCAGCATCTGCAGTTCTGTCCGACAAATTATTTATTTTTGGAGATCAGGATCATGATTTTTTAATGTTTACGGCAAGATACAAGAATTGTCTGTCTCCTTAGCTCTAGATCGGACATTTCTGAGACTTGGAAATTGCAAGCTGGAGCCGGTTCGTGGCTACTGCATGCTGTTTAGGAAGTGAATCTATTATATTAATGACAGACACAAAATACTAGACTAACAGCATCTCTGGAGAGAAGGAATGGGTGACGTTTTGGGTCGAGACCCTTCTTCAGACTATATCATTGTATGTTATGATTGGATGGATAGCACGCAGAACGAGGATCTCGCTGTATCTCTGTACACGTCACAAAAAAGATCCCACTCATCCAAAATTCCTTTCCCAGCTGCTGGGCTTCAAGCTTGTTCAGAAATGAGAAGACAAAACTATGATGCAAACAACAACTACAATGCTCTAACCTTCGAAAGCCGCCTGTTAACGTTATAGTTGCATCAGGCAGAAATCTGTGTACAGCTCTTTCCACAATGTGCTTGATCCAATCTGCCTCTGCCCTTGTAACTGGTACACAGAGGTCATTATAATACAACAGACCTGGAAAACAAAAGAGTTACCCATAGTAAAGCAAGGACAATTTGTCAACTATTTGAAATGTTTTGAAATATCGTCCAGTTAACACAGTTCCCTATCGCCCACGATGACTAAAGGGCGCGTTGCTCCAAGGCTTTCACAACAGTTACTCCTGCCATTATGTTAGCATTTGCAAACTCCGCAACTTACTGCCCTAATGTACAGCTCTGCATTTGGAGTATTGTGAGCAATTTTGGGCCCCATATCTGAGGAAGGATGTGCTGGCTCTGGAGAGGGTCCAGAGAAGGTTTACGAGAATGATCCCGGGAATAAGTGGGTTAACATACGGTGAACGTTTGACAGCACTAGGCCTGTACTCGCTGGAGTTTAGAAGGATGAGGGGGACCTCATTGTAACTTACAGAATAGTGAAAGGCCAGGATAGAGTGGATGTGGAGCAGATGTTTCCAATTGGGGGGAGAGTCTTGGACCAGAGGTCACAGCCTCAGAACTAAAGGATGTTCCTTTTGGAAGGAGATGAGGAGGAATTTCTTTAGTCAGAGGGTGGTGAATCTCTGGAATTAATTGCCACAGAAGGCTGTGGAGGCCAAGACAATGTATTCAAGAAGGAACTGCAGATGCTGGAAAATTGAAGGTAGACAAAAATGCTGGAGAAACTCAGCGGGTGCGGCAGCATCTATGGAGCGAAGGAAATAGGCAACGTTTCAGGCCGAAACGTTGCCTATCTCCTTTGCTCCATAGGTGCTGCCGCATCCGCTGAGTTTCTCCAGCATATTTGTCTACCAAGTCAATGTATGATTTTAAGGCAGAGATAAATAGATTCTTGATTAGTACAGGTGTCAGAGATTATGGGGAGAAGGCAGGAGAATGGGGTGAGGAGGGAGCGATAGATCTGCCATGATTAAATGGCAGAGTAGACTTGATGGGCCGAATGGCCTAATTCTGCTCCTATGACTTATGACCTTATGAGCAACATCTCCATTAGAGCAGAGGAACACATTAACATTAACTGGTTAATGGGTCAAAAGTGAGTTAATTCTTGTTTTTCTTTCCTCTGCTTTCTTCTTCCTCTTTTACTTGCTCATTAAACATAATCTGCATTTCAATTTCTCATGTAGAAAGAAACAAGGAACTGCTGATGCTGGTTTACAAAGACACAAAATACTGGAGTAACTCAGTGGGTCAGGCAGCACCCTGGAGAACATGGATAGAGGAGGTTTTAGGTTGGGACCCTTCTTCCTAATGTGGATAGGTGATGTTTCGGTTCAGGACCCTTTTTTCGAACAGGGATAGTGAAGTTTCAGGTCAGGACCCTTCTATCTAACAGAATAGGTGACGTTTTGGGTCGGCACCCTTCTTCTTACTATCTCAATGGAGGTGGCACGGTGGCAGAGTTGCTGCAATACAGCGCCAGAGACCCGGGCTCCATCCTGAGTGCGGGTACTGCCTGGAGGGAGTTTGTACGTTCTCCCTGTGATCGTGTGGGTTTTCTCTGGGTGCCCGCGTTTCCTCCCACACTCCAAAGACGTACAGGTCTGCAGGTTAATTGGCTTAGGTAAAAATTGTCCCCAGTGTACGTGGTGATCGCTGGTCAGCACGGACTCGGTGGGCCGAAGGGCCTGTTTCCACGCTGTATCTACAAAATCAAAGTCTCCCTTATAACTTCATGCAGACCTAGACCTGCATCCCTCATTTCTTTAATTCTGACCTGTGACTCTCGTCATTCAAGCACGATAATTACCACTCAATTCCCCATATTCACGATTCTAGGAACACACTAACATGACCAAGCCTTTAGTTACTCCTTCTAACTTCACCTCTATTGCTTGGGGTCAACTTTTGCCTGGTTATGCAACTATGAAACATCTGTGATTTGTTAGTCCAGACCACTGGATTACTAATCTAGTTTTTAAAAAGCCAGTATGCTAATCATGGTGTGACTCTGTGCAAACACTACAATGTTTCTGCTGCCTTTGGAATGTCTCACACGATTACTAACAGGCACTTCGGGCTTCTTCAGCCTTTGCCAAGTTGTAAAGCAAAGTTGTCCAAAATCCACAAGGAGGAAGGCCAACAGGCACCACTGTGCAATAAAATAGAAAACTACTACTACTGAAATTTCAGTTAAATAAATTACTGTCAGAGAAAGTTATAACATTATTTCAAATTACAAAACAAGAACACTTCGAATTCGGGGACAAACCCCACAAACTTCTAGCACGACAACTTAAAAAACGGGAAAAAGAGAATGCAATATTAAAGATTAAATCAGATAGAGGGGAAGTATTAACACTACCCAAGGATATTAATAAAAGATTTGCTCAATTTTACCAGAATCTATACACATCTAAAACGTCAATAGACAATAATAAAATCTCAGAATTTTTAGATAATTGTAATCTACCACAATTAGAACGCAGGGAACAAGAGGAACTGGGAGCACAAATTACTTCTAAGGAGATAGAAGACACAATAAAAACACTAAAAAATGGAAAAACACCAGGACCAGACGGATTCAGTAATGAATTTTATAAATCTTTTTATGATATAGTTACTCCACGATTACAAAAAATGTATACATATGCTTATAAAGAGCAAAACCTACCTGAAACACTAGCGGAATCAACGATCATATTAATACTTAAAAAAGATAAAAATATAGAAGAACCAGGATCATATAGAGCTATTGCTTTGTTAAATACGGATCAGAAAATAATAGCAAAAACATTAGCCAATAGATTAAGCAAGTATGTTAGTAGACTAATACATGAGGATCAAACAGGATTTATACCTAAGAGACACTCATTTAATAATTTGAGACGTTTGCTTAACATAATGCATTCACATAAATCTGATGACCAAGAGTTAGCTATCATCTCACTGGACGCAGAAAAAGCGTTTGATCAAGTAGAATGGGACTATATGATCAAAGTATTGCAAAAATTCCAATTGGGAGAAAACTTTATTGCATGGATAAAACTACTATATAACAAACCTACGGCTAGAATACTAACTAATAATATATTATCTTCAAAATTCGAATTATCTAGGGGCAACAGACAAGGATGTTCACTATCACCGCTGTTATTTGCTTTGGTAATTGAACCCCTTGCTGAAAAAATAAGAACACACTCGAATATTCACGGTTATAACACAAAATATTCAAACAACAAACTATCCCTATATGCTGATGATGTACTACTGTACATCACAAAACCACAAATTAGTATACCAAATATATTAAACTTAATTGAGGACTTTGGATCCTTTTCAGGATATAGAATAAATTGGAACAAAAGTGAAATTATGTCGATTAAACCAAAAGACTCAACACATCTCAGGAAATTCCCTTTTAAAATAGCTATGGAAAAATTCAAATATTTAGGAATTGAGATTACTAGAAATTACCATGATATGTTTAAAGCTAATTATAATCCCCTACTTAAGAAATTAAATAATCTGATTAAATTTTGGAAAACACTTCCGATGTCCTTAATAGGTAGGATAAATGCTATAAAAATGATTTTCTTACCACAAATCCTTTACCTATTTCAATCAATACCTATATATCTCCCAAAAAAGTTTTTCAAAAAACTGGACTCAGACATTACAAATTTTATATGGGATTACAAATCCCACAGAATACAAAGAACACACCTTAACAAACGAAAAGAGTTGGGGGGTCTAGCGCTCCCTAACTTTATGTATTATAACTGGGCAGTAAATATTAAAAATATGATTCACCTGCTGGACAATTCTGCCCAGCAGGTGGACTGGATTATAATGGAAAAAGGGGATTGCTCCCCGAATAATATAGGAGCGATTATTCTCTCTCCAATAAATTTGAATAATAAAAATTATAATAAAAATCCAATTATATATAGCACTATTAGAACATGGAAGCAAATAAAACAGAATCTAAAATTAAGAAACCTATCTCTCTTAATACCAATAGTCAATAACCCATCGTTTAAACCTTCAATCATAGATAAAGCATTTATACAATGGGAAAGAATGGGAATTAAAACGCTCGAAGATCTGTATGAATTAGAAAAATTACTATCATTCCAACAACTACAACTGAAATATAATTTGAAAAATAATCAATATTTTAAATATATACAAATCTGTGACTATTTGAAAACACACACAAAAGATTATTATAATATGCCTTCCGACTTACTAGATGAAGCAATGAAGACAAAGGCGGAATCAGTTAATTTAATATCATACTTATATAATATCATCTTAAATATAGAAATACCCACAACAGATGGAATTAGAAGAGATTGGGAACAAGATCTAGGTATAAAAATTTCAAAAGAGAGTTGGGATAATCATTTATTACAGGTGCATAAATGCTCGATCAACGTACGACATACGCTTATCCAATTTAAAACATTACATAGATTATATTATTCAAAAACCAAACTAAATAAAATCTTTCCTAACGTCTCACCAATCTGTGATAAATGTATATGTCAAGAAGCTACCATAGCACATTCTTTTGTTTTTTGTACAAAAATCCAAAAATTCTGGTTTGAAATATTTGATATTTTTTCAAAATTAATCAAAATAAAACTGGTACCAAAACCAGAATGGATTATTTTTGGAATATCGGAAGGTATTCCTGAATTAAACGTGTATCAGAAGAATTTACTCAATTATGGGCTAATAATGGGAAAAAAGCTTATACTTAAATTCTGGAAAAATGCGCCCACACCAACAATAAAAATGTGGACATCAAATATGTTGGAAACATTACATCTGGAAGAGATGAGATTCCTCCTAGTAGGCAAAGTAGATCAATTTCAAAAGACGTGGTCTACGTTTTTGGACCTATTACAAGCATGAGGTGCAATAGTAATTTAGAAAAACAAATAAATAAATAAAAGGTATCTGGACCTGGTAATGGGAGGTAAAATAAAAATAGACTTGGTTGGTAGTTCCTTCTCTATGAAGTATGGTATAAGAGTTATAATAGAGCGATTGTTCCTTCTTTCTTTCTCTTTTTTTTCTAGGGTCTATTTTCTAACTTTACTTCCTTCTCTAACCTCTTTTCTAAGGGGCTTTCTTTTCCCAACACTCTTTTGCACTTCACAACCTTTGCGCACTTTCTTCACTTTTCTTACTTCTTTCTTTTTCTTTCTTAAAGTTTAAAAAAGTGAAGCGGTACAAAAAATGTATTAATATATACGTGTTGTACATTACTGTAATCTACCGTACTTCTAAAAAATAAAAAAAAATAAAAAAATAGAAAACTGTGAGCTACGAATTTGGCAATGCTGCAATATCCTATCCTTACCCTCTTTCCAACTCGTTCCCTTAAATAGGGTCATCGAGTCACATAGGTCCTTCAACTCGACTCATCCATGCCAACAAAGAAGCCCTATCTACCCAGGTTTGGCCCATATCCCTCTAAATCTTTCATATCCATGTACCTGGTCAAATGTCTTTTAAAGTGTTGTTATAGTACTTGTCTTAACTACTTCCTCTGGCAATTTGTTCCATATACCCACCATCCCTTGTGTAAAAAAAAAATGCCCCTCAGGTTCCTATTAAATCTTTCTCTCTCACCCTAAACCTATGTCCTCGAGTTCTCGATTCCCCTAACCTAGGAAAAAATCTACTGTATCTATTTGCTTCATGATTTTGTACACTTCTAAAAGATCACAATTCGGACTCCTGTGCTACAAAGGAATAAAGTCCTAGCCTGGTCAACCCAAGCCCTGATATCCTGGCAACAAGCGACTTTGAGTCCTGAAAAGCGCTATATAAATAAAATCTATTATTATTATTATTATCCTTATAAATCTTCACTGCACTCTTTCCAATTTAACGCCAAGCTTCCAAAAGCGTAGGTGACCAAAACTTAACCTAATATCCATATTCTGCCTCAGCAACATCTTATACAACTGGAACATAACTTTCCAACTTCTATACTCAGTTTCCTGACTGATGAAGGCCAGCGGGCCAAAAGCCTTCTTCACCACCCTATCTTCCAGTGACGATGTTTCAGGTCGAGACCCTTCTTCAGACTGATGTGGGGGTGGAGGGGGGGAAGAAGAAAGGAAGAGGCAGAGACAGTGGGCTGTGGGAGAGCTGGGAAGGGGAGGGGAAGGAGGGAGAAAGCAAGGACTACCTGAAATTGGAGGTCAATGTTCATACCGCTGGGGTGTAAACTACCCAAGCAAAATACCTCCGCTCGGTTCGCAATAACCAACCTGATCTCCTGGTGGCTCAACACTTCAACTCCCCTTCCCATTCCGAATCCGACCTTTCTGTCCTGGGCCTCCTCCATGGCCAGAGTGAGGCCCACCGTAAATTGGAGGAACAGCACCTCATATTTCGCTTGGGTAGTTTACACCCCAGCGGTATGAACATTGACTTCTCCAATTTTAGGCAGTCCCTGCTTTCTCCTTCTTTCCCCTCCCCTTCCCAGCTCTCCCACAGCCCAGTCTCCACCTCTTCCTTTCTTCTTCCTGCCCTCCCCCCCTACCCCCACATCAGTCTGACGAAGGGTCTCGACCCGAAACGTCGCCTATTCCTTCGCTCCATAGATGCTGCCTCACGCGCTGAGTTTCTCCAGCATTTTTGTCTACCTTCGATTTTCCAGCATCTGCAGTTCCTTCTTAAACAATTTGTGTCTCATGATCTCCCACACACAAAACTATGCTGACCATCTATAACAACCCCGTCTTTCCAAATGCATGTATATCTCTCCCACTCAGATTCCTCCCCAAGAACATTCCTACCATAGATATTAAACACACTGGTCTAAGTTCTGTATCCAGTTAGCTTTTTCTCTTGTGTAAGAAGGAACTGCAGATGCTGATTTAAACCGAAGATAGACAGACACAAAAAGCTGGAGTAACTCACGGGACAGGCAGCATCTCTGGAGATAAGGAATGGGTGAAACCCTTCTTCAGACTGGTTAGCGATAAGGGAAACAAGAGGTATAGACGGTGATGTTGAGAGATAAAGAACAATGAATGAAAGATATGCAAAAAGGTAACAATGATAAAGGAAACAGGCCATTGTTTGCTGTTCGTAAGATGAAAATGAGAAGCTAGTGCGACTTGGGTGGGGGAGGGTTAGAGAGAGGGAATGCCGGGGTTACCTGAAGAAAGAGAGATCAATATTCATTATTGTAAGCTGCCCAAGCTCTTCCTCCAATTTGCGTTTAGCCTCACCATGACAATGGAGGAGACCTAGATCTTTATCTTTGCAGCTTCTTAACGAGAGACACACCATTAGCCACCGTCTAATTTTCTGGCACTCACCAATGTCTAACAATGGTGCAGATAACTCAGCCGGGTTCCTGCAATTTCTTTTCCACGTTCCCACAGTGTCCTTGGATATACCTAATCATGGCCAGGAGATTTATCTACTTCCATATGTTTTAGGACATCCAGCATTTTCTCTACTGCAATACAGACTTTCATCAAGAAATCGTCATTAACTTTCCCAAGTTGCCTGGACTTTGTGTCCTAACTATACTTCTACAGGAATTTCTGATAATTCATCTGTGAGATTTGACATTATTGTCAAAAATTGTTCTCCCGTGAATAGTCTTCCTTGTTATAAAATGGAAATCGATCTGTTGTCTCCAATTGGAAAGATTTATTTATAAAAGTATTAGCTGGTTCCCACTTCATCCCAGAGTCTTTCAGCAACAAAAATATATTTCGCAAAGTTGTGCTTTTGTGTAGCGGCACTTTAAAAAATGCAAGTATTATATCCACAGTTTATTTTTGTTACCTGCTTCCTGTTGCTTTGTAAGTTTTCCGTTGGATGCTCTCAGTTCATCCAGAGTCCGCAGCCCCTCTCTGTACCACTTATCAGCTGTCTTCACACCAACGCCAAAAACACTGGCAAATCGCTACAGGACCAGAAACAAGGCTTACACATCGGGGTAACCAGTTACTGCCCAACTTGTCAGTCAATCACAGGGTCCTGTACCAACTGATTGCTATTCGCAAATCAGTAAAGAATTCCAATTGCATTACAACCATCTCAACCAAGCACTTCACAGCTAAGTTAAAAGCATTAAGGGCCGGTCCCACTTACGCGACTTTTTCGGTGGCTGCCAGCACCCGTCATAGGTCACCAAAAATGTGAAAAATTTTCGCCGAAAAAGTCGCGTAAGTGCGACAGGCTCTTTAGCAGTCTGAAGAAGGGTCTCGACCCAAAACGTCATCCATTCCTTCTATCCAGAGATGCTGCCTGCCCCGCTGAGTTACTCCAGCATTTTGCGTCTATCTAATAGTATTTCCAGTTTTGTCTCTATTCTAATGCACAATCTATGGCAGACATTTTCTGTGTAGCAAACACTCACAACAGGGATCATGTTATTATTTTTTTTTTTAAACATGTTGATTGAGCAGTAAATGTTGGCCAAAACATTAAGCTGCTCTTTAAAATACTGCCAGCTGATCTTTTCCCATCCATTCAGAGAACAGCTGGATATTGGTTTAACATGTCATCTGAAAGGCAGCAAGAAGCAAAATGCTGAAGGAACTCATTGGGTCAGGCAGCATCTGTGGAAGCAGAAGCATTATCGATGTTTCAGGGTGAGACCCTGCAATAGGAACCAAGTTCTTCCACTGGTTTGTCTTTCACTCCAGATTCCAGTCTCAGGTCTTCAGATGAAAGACACTTTCTCCAATGTTGCAACATTCCTTCGCTACCTGACTTTGACGCAGAGACAACAACCTGGCTACTCAACACCCGGCTTGAGATCTAACTATTCCTTTGGTTTATCTTTCATTCGCAAGAAGAAGACTACCTGACTGAAGTGTCAGCCTGGATTTTGTGCGCAAGTTGCTGTGACAATGGACTGCACTCGTCTCATTTACCTAAAACCCTGCTTGCATAGCAAAATTAGATGAAACATTTCCTGTATAGCAGAAACATGAAGCTATAATTGATCACAAAAGCAACTTGAAACCCAGTATCATAGTAAAAATATAAGTAAAGAAACTGCAGATGCTGGTTTATACCAAAGATAGATACGGGGGCATAGCTGTAGAGCTAATGACTTACAGAGCCAGAGACCCGGGTTCGATCCTGAGTACGGGTGCTGTCTGTACGGAGTTTGTACGTTCTCCCCATGACGTGCGTGTGTGTTCTCCAGGTGATTCTATTGTCTATTAGCTTCGGTTTCCTCCCACACTCCAAAGATGTACAGGTTTGCAGGTTAATTGGCTTGTATAAATGTAAAATTGTCTCCAATCTGCGTAGGGTAGTGTTAATGTGCAAGGATCGCTGGTCAGTGCGGACTCGGTGGGCCGAAGGGCCTGTTTCCGCACTGTATCTCTAAACTAAACTAAGCAAAATGCTGGAGTAACTCAGCAAATCAGGCATCATCTCTGGAGAAAATGGGTAGGTGGTGTTTCGAGTCGGGATCCTTAATCAGACTTCTTCAGTCTGAAGGGTTCCGACCCGAAACGTCACCCATCCATTTTCTCCAGAGATGATGCCCGACCCACTGAGTCACTGGATTTTGTGAAAAATACTATAGTCATCTCCTGAGCAACTTCTGGATGAGCAGCTGGATTACTGTTTTGACCAGAACCTTTACTTGAGAACACCAAGACTCCCTGGAAGGGTCTCGACCCGAAACGTCACCCATTCCTTCTCTCCGGATATGCTGGCTGTCCCGCTGAGTTACTCCAGCATTTTGTGTCTATCTTCGAAACGTTGTTTTTTTCAAAAAGCGATTGACATTAACCACTGAAAAATTATCCTAGAAATAGTCATTGTATTAATGTTGCCATTAGTTTAGTCTAGTTTAGATATAGCATTGTCCACGCCAACCAGCGATCGCTCATTCACACACCATTCTACACACCTTACGCACTAGGCACAATGTACAGAGTCCAATTACCCTACAAACCCAAAGCTCTATGGGATGTGGGAGGAAACCGGAGCATCCAGAGGAAACCCACACGGCCACAGGGAGAACGTGCAGACTCCACACAGACAGCAACAGGGGTCAGGATTGAACCTGGGTCGCTGGCGCTGTGAGACAGCGACTCTAACGGCTGTGCCACTGTGCCATTCTAACCAGCTACTTTTTCTGATATGTCCCAGACTCGGTCCTGAAACCCATCTGTGAATCGTCCAAACAATAGAGTGCTGGAGGAGCTCAGAGGGTCAAGTAGCATCTGTGGAGGGAAATAGACTGACGATGTTTCTGGTCAAGATCCTTCTTCAACCTCGACCTGAAACGTCGCCTGTCCATACCATTCCCCTCCATAAATGCTACCAGACCTCCGAGTTCCTTCGGCACTTTGTTTTTTGTTCAAGATTGCAGCTTCTGCAGTCTCTTCTGTTCCATGTGTATTCTCCATATACTTATGGCAAAACACTATTCTGACTCAGGCCTACCTTTAGAGTATGATATCTCTCATTCTGCAGTATATTTCCAACTTCACTACAAGTTCCTTCTTCAAGGATTTCCTGCAGCAAAGAAAAAGGAAACTTTTCTTCATTTCTTGCAAATAGCCAGAACAGCAACTCTCAATCTTGACATTTTCTTATCTTAATTTTTCCTCTGGAAAGTAATTTCATTTTTCTGCATCAACATTAACACTTAAGTGACTTCTTCTTCTTGCGTATGGCGTGCACAGCCTAAAGTTGTAGGACAACTTGTTCTATTTGATGTTATTTGATTGTGCACGCCGGGTTGATTGCATTGCAATCAAAGATCCTATAGCAAGCAAGATAGATCACTCGACGAAAAAGGCGTAGTATGGTCATGGGCAGATTCATGGGTAATTTTCGGCCCCATTTCCGTAACCAGCCTCCGTCTCCGCACCAAAGATCCCATAGAAGAGCAAAGATACTAGTGCGGAGACGGAAGCCGGTTACGGAAACATCCTCGTAAAAATAAAAGTTCTTTGGTAAAAACCTTCTCCTCATTTTCAGAATTATAATTTATTAACACAAACTGTTCCCCCGCAACGTTCCCCCACACTGTGAGTCGGGTCGGGTTACTGAAATGGATGAAAAAAAGGCCCACATTCCGTTCAGTTGCGTACTACACGTCAGCCCATTGCATTTAGAAGGAGTGGTCTATCTTGCTCCGCTATAGGATCTTTGGTTGCAATCTTCCACCCCACTTAAGTGACTGCAATGCAAGTAATGGTCCATATAATTAGCAGTTAGTCTGCTGGATATCCAAGGAATGTGACAGACCAGAGGAATCATATCATGCCATTACCTTAATCACCTTTCTGGAATGGACGCCGAGACTGGGAATCCCTTGAAGGTCTTCCATTTTGGTCACTGTGTACGGCAAAGACTTTAGAATTGAAGATGCTCTTGAGAATGCCAAGTATCGCCCTTCACTCTCACTTAACTCTGCACTTTCAGCCAGAACCTTCAATGCTTCCTAAAGATCAAGACAAAAGATTGTGCTTCTGATTTTCTTTTTTTTTGTGTTTTTGGAAGGAATTCTGTCCCTGATTTATGTATTGTTCTTTATAACCTATTTTTTTTTAAATTCTGATTATATGTTTTCTATAAATCTCTGTATGGTGTCCTTGAGACCTCGGTATAAGGCGCCCGTAAATAAAATCCATTATTATTATTATTATTAATCTCAGTCTAGGTGCAGGGAAAATGTTCCCGATGTTGAGGGAGTCCAGAACAAGGGGTCACAGTTTAAGAACAAGGGGTAGGCCATTTAGGACTGAGATGAGGAAACACGTTTTCACCCAGAGAGTTGTGAATCTGTGGAATTCTCTGCCAGAAGGCAGTGGAGGATAATTCACTTGAGGTATTCAAGAGAGTGTTAGATATAGCTCTTAGGGCTAACGGAATCAAGGGATATGGGGAAAAAGCAGGAACGAGGTACTGATTCTGGATGAGTAGCCATGATCATATTGAATGGCAGTGTTTGCTCAAAGGGCCGAATGGCCCACTCTTGCACCTATTCTCTATGTTTCTATTTAGAGAAGTCTATTGCAGTGTATAATTTTGACATGGCCAATTTTTAGTACAATGAAACTCCAGTAATCTGCTGTCAGTGTGGAATTCCCAACGGTTTAATGTCTGGCTCACTGAAGACCTTTGCTCAATTCCCTCTTACTGTGGCCCTGGTTCCTGTGCTGCCCTCCTCTTGCTGGGAACCTCGTTCCACAGTCCCTTCCACCCCCTAGAGCCCTGCTTCCTTCCTGACCTGACTCAGTTTCCCAAGGTTCCTTGAGATTTACAAGTGCATTGTTTCACAAGCTCCCCTGGGTCATTGGTACATTTATTATTGTACTATTTTTTTAAAAGCGTGAATTAGCAGTGTGTTGGGTTATTATTTGAATAAATCCAATAACCCAGTCAATCTGCAAGCCCAACACCAATGCCCCAGGCTTGCAAGATTCATGGAGTTGTAACGTAACATTCTCAGGTATTCAAACAATTGCTCACGTTATCCACCGCATACATGTGTTTAAGAAGGAACTGCCGATGCTGAAAAATCAAAGGTAGACAAAAATGCTGGAGAAACTCAGCGGGTGCAGCAGCATCTATGGAGAGAAGGAAATAGGCAACGTTTCGGGCTTTGACCCAATACGATGCCTATTTCCTTCGCTCCATAGATGCTGCTGCACCCGCTGAGTTCCTCCAGCATTTTTGTCTATCCACCGCATACATATTGAATCATAAGTACTCTTCCTTTTTCATCTGTTTCAACAGCCACCATTCCACATACGATCCTGACTGTGAATATTGAGAGAGTAGGGAACTGTCTGAGCTCAGTCATGTCACAACTGTGTTCTCAAATGACTGAGGTATTTTACATGCATTTTGTAAACAGGTCCAGTAATGAATGTGGGCAGCACCCGCATTCCTCTAAAAGTGCCAACAAGCTCTGAAATAATTCCCACCTAAGGTTTAGGATCAGAGAGAATGGGCTGTGTTGTCTGTTGATCATTACCGTAAATAACATGTTTTTATTCCTTAGCGTCGTCCTTCTTTGACAGGCATATGATGAAATAGGTGCCTCACTGGTTGCAACAGCTTCTGTCGATACCTAAAAATTAAATATAATTAGCAAGCATTTAACTATTTCTTTGACAAAACAAAACATCCCAAACCCCTTGAAAATAAAAAAAAGACCAATCATTAATGAAAAGCATGGTCATCATTAGAAACATAGAAAATAGGTGCAGGAGGAGGCCATTCGGCCCTTCGACCCAGCACCGCCATTCATTGTGATCATGGCCGATCGTCCCAAATCAATAACCCGTGCCTGCCTTCTCCCCATATCCCTTGATTCCACAAGCCCCTAGAGCTCTATCTAACTCGCTTAAATCCATCCAGTGATTTGGCCTCCACTGTCCTCTGTGGCAGGGAATTCCACAAATTCACAACTCTCTGGGTGAAAAGGTTTTTTCTCACCTCAGTTTTAAATGGCCTCCCCTTTATTCTAAGACTGTGGCCCCTAATTAAGATACTGACTAGCTTGAAAACGGTAAAGTGGACTTTTGTAAATGTATTAATCTTTTTCTTAAGCAAGGCAGTTGCATAATAAATCAGGCAATGATCACCTATCAATGTTCTCCAGAGATGCTGCCTGAGCAGCTGAGTTTCTTCTAATCACAATCAGACTTTATTAGCCAAGTATGTTTTGCAATTTTCGAGGAATTTCATTTGCCAAGTCAGCCATACAAATAAAAAGTAACAGAACAGACAAAATACATTTTAACATAAACATCCACCATAGTGACTCCTCCACATTCCTCACTGTGATGGAAGGCGAAAAAAAAGTTCAATCTCTTCCCTTCTTTGCTCTCCTGAGGTCTGGGGCCTCGAGCCCTCTGTTGACAGGACGTTCTCGACTCCCATAGCCGGCGGCGTTTGAGCCCTCCTCATCGGGGCGATCAGCTCCTGCACCGGGGGGGGGATGTCAGCTCCCCCGCACCGGCGATCGAACCCCACGTTGGGACTGGTCGAGCCTCTGCGTCGTTGGAGCTCCCGACTAGCCTCTCCCGGGATTGCGAGCTCTCGTTGTAAAGTCCGCAGACCGCGGTTGGAACGATCCCAGGCAAGGGATCGGCTCCCATGTTAGGTCCACACCCCGCAGTGGGGCTCAAAGTCAGTCCGAGGAGGTTTCCAGCTCCATCGATGGTAGGCCGCAGATCGGCCAGAGATACGATCCGGGGAAAAAAAAAATCACATCTCCGGCAAGGTAAGAAACTTTCCCCCGACCCCCTCCCCCTACATAAAACAAACCGGAGAATATTTACACAAACTTTTAAAACGCACTAAAAATTAAATAAAATACAAAAAAACACAGACTGTTGATGATTGAGCAGGCTCTCAGCTCAAATAAGAACCAATGTCAGTCTGAAGAAGGGTTTCGGCCCGAAACGTTGCCTATTTCCTTCGCTCCATAGATGCTGCTGCACCCGCTGAGTTTCTCCAGCACTTTTGTCTACCTTCGATTTTCCAGCATCTGCAGTTCCTTCTTAAACACCAATGTCATCAGATGTATCTACGAGCTCTGGGGGACACAAGGAACTGCAGATGTTGGAATCTTGAGCCAAAGACAAAGTTCTGAAGTAGCTCAGCGGGTCAGGCAGCATCTTTGGAAGATATGGGCAGGTGACATTTTGGGTCAGACTCTTCTTCAGTACTTTGGAATTTGTTCACTCAACTTTAAAAATCTGCTGGCCGATGTCTAAATGGGTGGTTTTGGGTGATCGACGATTGGAATGATAGTACGAATAACCACAGAGCAGGGAATGGTGTCAATAAATTCCGATTGTCTGCTTTAAACCAAGAAAGTGATTCACTCCAACCACCTAACGGTCACTCCATGAAACGATGAGTTGGTTTCAAATACAAAGTTATTTTTAAACAAAATATGTATTTTTGTTCCTGCAAGCTAAAAAGACTAAATGCTGTTTGTTACAAGTGTCGATCGAAGCAATTGCTTGTCAATTTCAATGGCCTCCCACAGTTTAGTTTAGTTTATTGTCACTTGTACCGAGTGAGAAGCTTTTGTTGTGTGCTAACCAGTCAGCGGAGAGACATTACATGATTACAATTCAACCATTTACAGTGTGCAGGACGACAGATGGCGCAATGGGCTAAGTGTTCGGCTGGCAACCGGAAGGTAGCCGGTTCGAATCCCGCTTGGAGTGCATACTGTCGTTGTGTCCTTGGGCAAGACACTTCACCCACCTTTGCCTGCGTGTGAATGTGTGTGAATGTGTGTGAGTGATTGGTGGTGGTCGGAGGGGCCGTAGGCGCAGATTAGCAGCCACGCTTCCGTCAGTCTGCCCCAGGGCAGCTGTGGCTACAGAAGTAGCTCACCACCACCGAGTGTGACTGAGGAGTGAATGAATAATGCGATGTAAAGCGCCTTGGGTATTAGAAAGGCGCTATATAAATCCAATCCATTATTATTATTATCATTATTATTATGATAAGGGAATAATGTTCAGTGCAAGATAAAGTCAGTAAAATCCAATCAAGTCCGAGGGTCTCCAAATGAGATGGACAGTAGTTCAGGCCTGCTCTCTAGCAGTGTACCAAGCAGTCTGTGTTTTTAAAGAGACAGTGGTGGATAATTACTGTGGTGATGCTCCGTACGCTGGAACCAACATCCGTTATACAGAGGTCCGTAAGAATGAGGGTAGACTGTCATCTATTAACTGGTAAACAATGATTTAATTTGGCTTGATTCTGAAGTATTATTGCTCATATTAACTTCCAAGAGCTGGCTTACAAATGCATCAATGCTTTCTAGACACAGACCTGGAAGGTGGCCCTTATAGAAGTGTGGTTACATTCCACTGGTTGCCTGGAATCCACACACCTGAACTTTTCATACACTGTGCAGGCCTCAAAACATTGGTCAGGCGTGTCTTGATACAACGAAAACCAAAACAAAGTTGAAAAATCGTTAACGGGTGGATATTTTACATTAACTTCAGATTTCCCTTAACATTTCCAACATCAATAGAATTGCGGTCGCGTGTATGAAGGAATACATTCTTCTTGGCTTGGCCAGCGCAAATATAAACAATAAGCAAGGAACTTGATCAATCAGGTATACCAGTCCATTGGATCCTTGACCTTAACCGTTTAATTTAGAGATACAGCATGGAAATAGGCCCTACGGCCCACTGAGTCCGCACCGACCAGCGATCCCCGCACACTATCACCATCCTACACACACTAGGGACAATTTACAATATTACCAAACCTATATGTCTTTGAAATGTGGGCGGAAACCGAAGCACCCGGATAAAATTCACAATCTTTAGATATGCAAAAAGGAAAAGATTAGTGAAACAAATGTAGGTCCCTTACAGTCAGAGACAGGTGAATTTATAATGGGGAAACAAAGAAATGGCAGGACAGTTAAGCGAGTACTTTGGTTCTGCCTTCACTAAGGATATGGTTCTCCCATTCCTGATGTATTTATTCCCTTTGTGTTTATAACCGAGCGGGATGATGGCCTTCCTCATGGATTCTGACATGTTGCCAAACAGATACATACCATTGTTTATTTCCAGCAGGTTTGGGCTCATCCAGTCCCAGAGCCAAATACAACTTCACCCCCAAGTTGAGAGGTTTTGGGATTTGTATTCATCTCAAGTGAATGGATGAGCTGGTCAACTCCTTCAGGATCTGACCCCAAACATCAGTGATCCATGTTCTCCAGAGATGCTGTGTTACCCGCTGAGTTATTCCAGCACTGTGTAGCACAGGCTAACTGGCTGGTGCATACTCTCCTGTTTGGGGTTGTCTGAAAGATCTGTAACAACGGATGACAATTTCTGGGAGGCTGTGCTATCGGTGTGCTTTTTGGCAAACACACTTGCATTGTCAGATCTGCAGATCCTCAGATATATCAGTCGCGGATGTTTCTGAGCTGTCCTCTTCTTCAGGTCAAAATCCTGCACTCCCCATGTGAAGCATTAGCATGATAGACAATAGACAATAGGTGCAGGAGTAGGCCATTCAATGTGATCATGGCTGATCATGCACAATCAGTACCTCGTTCCTGCCTTCTCCCCATATCCCCTAACTCCGCTATCTTCAAGAGTCCTATCGAGCTCTCTCTTGAAAGTATCCAGAGAACTGGCCTCCACCGCCCTCTGAGGCAGAGAATTCCACAGACTCACAACTCTCTGTGTGAAAAAGTGTTTTTTCATCTCCGTTCTAAATGGCTTACCCCTTATTCTTAAACTGTGGCCCCTGGTTCTGGACTCCCCCAACTTCGGGAACATGTTTCCTGCCTCTAGCGTGTCCAAACCCTTAATAATCTTATATGTTTCAATAAGATCCCCTCTCATCCTTCTAAATTCCAGTGTACCTTTGCCACAGGGACTGCAGCCATTCAATGCCAAGGTCCGGCCTCTTAAACACACAGTGAACAGGCATTCAACATTGCCTACTCCAGCAATGCCCACTTCCAGTGAGTGAATAAAAACAAATAAGTTAAATTGTAATGTTGGGAAATCCCTGTTGCAAAGCAACACGGAAATATACTGATGTAATCATTGACTGCAACTCCTTAGAAAATATGTTCAGTATTTCAAATGCTCATCTATCAACATCAAGCTTCATTGACTTCTCTTATTCGGAATATATGGAGAAATATTACTAGAGTCATAGAGTCTCAGTGTGGAAACAGGCCCTTCCACCCAACTTGCCCACACCAGCCAATATCTCACATCTACACCAGTCCAACCTGCCTGCATTTTGCCCATATACCTCTCAACCTGCCCCATCCCTGCACCTGTCTAAATGTGTCTTAGTTGCCATAGTACCTGCAAAGTACTCTCGAATAGATTTGATTCTATCATGTACAAAAAGACTTATGCAGGATGTTGGCAAGGCCGCCCGCACTCAATACAGCGTTCGGTTTTGATCACCCTGCTATAGGAAGGATGTTACTGAACTGCAGTGTAGAGAGGATTCATGAAGATGTTACCAGGACTTAAGGGCTTGAGCCATAGGGAGAGGTTGGGCAGGCTAGGCCTTTACTAGAGGGAATGTAGAGATATGGAAGGGTATGGTGTGAAAACGAAAGATCAAAGCGGACGATGATAAGGAAATGTAGAATGGTTCAATGTTAGCTGTGGGGAGGATTACAAGGAATCAAACAAACAGTAAAATTAATCAGGACAGTGAACTGTGGGGTGGGGGGAGGGACAGAGAGAGAGAGGGAATGCAAGGGTTACTTGAAGTTAGCGAAATTCATAATGCTGGATTGTAAGCTGCCCAAGCTAAATATTAGTTTAGTTTAGTATAAAGCTGAAACTCACATTAAAGTGGCTGCTGACCTCACTTCCTGATACAGACAGGTCAGACTCTGCTCAGCTTCCAAAAAGTTGTAAAATAGTTGAAATTAAGGACACTTTGGTCGTGATTCAGGCTGTCCCTGCCGACCGCTGTATCCATCACTGATGAAGGAGCATTGAACCTTATGGGACTCCTGGTTCCTATTGCCTCCTCTCATGAACAGGATCTGAGGCCAATCTCTATTGCCCTCCACATCCTGTTCCCTCACCAGTCCCCTGTCAGAACATAGAGCAGTACAGCCCAGGGCGGCACAGTGGGAGAGCTACTGCCTTACAGCACCAGAGACCCGGGTTCGATCCTGACATGCAGGTCACATTCTCCCAGTGTTCCTGGTCCTGGAGTTTGTCCGTCAGCAACATTTGGTTATGGACAGCTTCTGCACAGGAAAGGCCAGCAGACAGACTGCTTGACCTCTCACTACATTGATGGCCTTCCAGTCACTGTTGCTTCCAGATGGGATCAACTTGGATACAGAGCCAGATATTGAGGGTGAACTATGCGATTATAGCTATCAATATCAACAATGACCTGATCATGAATCAAACCTTCCTGTTGTATTTGACAAAATATCACAAACTAGGCCCGAACCCCAAACGTCACCTATCCGTTCCTTCCACACATGCGGCACGGTGGCGCAGCAGTAGAGATCCTGCCCTAGAGCTTCCAGCGCCGGGGACGCGGGTTCGATCTGTACGGTTGCTGTCTGTACCGGGTTTGTATGTTCTCCCTGTGAACACGTGGGTTTTCTCCGAGATCTTCGGTTTCCTCCTCCACTCCAAAGACGTAGTTTTGTAGGTTAATTGGGTTGGTTATGAATGTAAAATTGTCCCTAATGTGTGTAGGACAGTGTTAATGTGCGGGGATTGCTGGTCGATGCGGACTCGGCCCAAAGGGCCTGTTTCCGCGCTGTTTCTCCAAACTAAACTAAGATTCTGCATGACCTGCCTAGATACTCCAACATTGTATTGTATTCAAGCTTTCAGCATCTGCAGTTCCTTGCATCTCAAAAAATGAATACTTACACTTTTAAATACCTGAAGTCGATGGCGATTTTCCACTTCCAGGGGTCTTTCTGCCCCCATGCTCTCTGTAAACCACGCAATATCCACCAGGACTGCATCAAACCCAGCTCTGCAAATTCCATTCTGTTTTTCCAGCAATTCCAAAACCTCATTGCCAGTGTTATTCTCTGCCACAACATGAGTAACCAAGTCGCTGGAAGGAAGAAACAGTAAAATTCACAAAACTCAAAACTACCCCACGTACAAATCAGAACGTGGCACAAATAAAATTCCAGTTAGAGCTTACATCTGAAATGTTAACTGTTGTTTTTCTTGAAAACTAATTGGAAAACATTAATCCTGTCATGAATTAATATGTGCGTTGTGAAATTAAGAGTATTCTAAAATGGCTTTCGTACTTAGTTCTCTGATCTCCCAACTCATTTTCTTTCTCTAGCTGGTTTGGCTTGTGGATCCATTGCTTTGCAAACAAAGGGATGGAAGAAATCAAGGACATAAAGCAGAGGAATTGGTGTGTACTGGACAAAATTAGACAACATTATGGATGGCACTGTAAGTCAGGTTTGCCAGCTAACTGGAATACCATTCATTTAATGTTGCTATTAGACAGACAATGGTAAAGATGGAACACAAGCAACTGCAGATTCTGTTTTACAAGAAGACACAAAGTACTGGAGTAACTCAGCAGGTCAGGCGACATCTCTGGAGAACATGGACAGCTGACATTTCGGGTCGGACCCTTCTTCAAACTGACTGTAATAGGAGGAGGGGAGAAAGCTGGGGAAAAGGGAGGGCTCAGACAAAGCCTGATGTTATAGGTGTACACAGATGAGAGGGCGTTTGGTTGGCGGATGGGTGGTCAAAGCTACAGATGTAAAGGAGACAAGAGGGTGTACGGTGAGGAGAGGAGTGAAATGTGAAGCCAGTGGAAGGGATATAGGTGAGAGGGGTCTGGGATGGGGAGGAGGAGGGAAAGGGAGAACGAGATATTGAGACAAATGGTTGCACACCTCGGTAGGGCACAAGAGAAGGGAGAAAAAGAAAGAGGAGAGGGGTCAAGAGGGTCTATTTTGTCTCAAAAGTTGCTGCAGAGCAACAAAATATCCACTCCGGTTATCAGGACACAGTTAGCCTCCTTGACAATTCCCACCATTATTAGCATAAAAGCAATGGATAAGATGCCAGGCGAGTATTCTGGGACATCTTTAAATATGCGGGACTAATTGGTGGCCATTGGCCATTTTTTTTAATTTGGATTTAATTCTAGATGCAAACTGCTGTTTAACTTCATTCCAGTGATTTTAAATACCAGTATTGGCTAAAGATCAATAGCCCAAACATATAAAACGTATTTTGGCTTATTTTCCAAAGAGGTGAGGATTACAGTTTTAAGACTTTCTAAATGTTTGTTATTCCATTCATTCCTCTCATTGTGGCATTTACCCTGTGAACTGGGAGCATTCTGAAAAACAGGCGCTGTGGCAATTCCAATGCACTGCAGATAACAGAAGAGTACCATTAAATCGCAAGTTAATAAATATTTCATTTTGATTCACTGCCATCAACGTTGACTCACCACTGCAATACTTCTGGTAAACTACCCAAATCATTATTAATGAGCAAGCAGCATATGAGCCCAATCCTATCCTCACTCACTGTCTGGCAGTACACATTTCCAGCTAGATTTCTGGATAGCAAACAGAATCAGTATTTGACACGGTTCCTTGTGGACGGCTGATCCAGAAGATCAAGGCATAAGGGAGCCACAGTGACTTGGTAGATTGGATTCAAATTTGACTTGGCTACTGCAGTTTGCTTCCCGTTGCAACAGATCCACAGCAGATACCATCTCATAAGTGATAGGAAGACAGAGGGAAGCGGACACGGATGGGACACCCAGAAGGGGATGGGCACGGCCCCAGCAGCAACTCCACAGCGCCTGCAGCGCCAGTGAGCAAGGCCCGACCCCACCAGTGCATGGCTGCCGGCCAACCCGGCGGGACAGGCAGAGCCGAGCTGGAGCCAGCGGCTGCAGCACCAGCTGCAAGACCGGGGCCGCCCCGCCAGCCCAGTGCCACCCCGGACACCTCCGGTCAGGGACGGGGCCCAGCAGCAACTCTGCGCACACAGCGCCGGAGAGCCAGGCCGGACCACGATACGTAGGCCTGCACACAACGCAGCACCACAGTTGCCCAGACTGTTTATAGCAAGTGACCTATGACATGGGCATGTGCAGTCGGAATACCGAACTCGCTTATTGTCAGAGTGAGGCCCAACACAAAGTGGAGGAACAGCACCTCATATTTCGCTTGAATAACAAAACCGTTTCTATCTTTGTCAGCTTTACAGAAATAATATATTGCAGAGACATTTCCGTGTTTCACATGTGTTTAACAAATCATAAGATAATCATGTGCTTTGCATCATGTTATGTCACACTTTGCAACCTGCTGCAGCATGCATAGGCTTCCAATTTCTCAATATTTCATTTCCTTTATTCCCGCGACAGTGCAGTGAATCTTTCAAAGCCTGGGATAGTTGCCTTTTCCTCCATGATAGTAAACTGCTTTTAGTTTACAAACTGCTTTCATGATTGTAGGCAAAACAATTTTCCATAAGAGAATGGTAAAATCACAGAATGAGTTTATTGTTAATAGAAACATAGAAATTAGGTGCAGGAGTAGGCCATTCGGCCCTTCGAGCCTGCACCGCCATTCAATATGATCATGGCTGATCATCCAACTCAGTATCCCGTACCTGCCTTCTCTCCATACCGTCTGATCCCTTTAGCCACAAGGGCCACATCTAACTCCCTCTTAAATATAGCCAATGAACTGGCCTCGACTACCCTCTGTGGCAGAGAGTTCCAGAGATTCACCACTCTCTGTGTGAAAAAAGTTCTTCTCATCTCGGTTTTAAAGGATTTCCCCCTTATCCTTAAGCTGTGACCCCTTGTCCTGGACTTCCCCAACATCGGGAGCAATCTTCCTGCATCTAGCCTGTCCAACCCCTTAAGAACCCCTCAACCCCTTTACAATGATGGTGCAATGTGATTGATAGGAGCAGAATTGGGCCATTCCACCCATCAGGTCTGCTCTGCCATTCAATCATGGCTGATCTATCTCTCCCTCCTAACCCCATTCTCCTGCTTTCTCCTCATAACCCCTGACAACCGCCTGAAAAATATCCACTGATGGCCTCCACAGCCTTGAGAGAATTACAGCCAGCGCAGAGAAGCAGGGCTAACTCCACGGCTCCAGGCTGGTGTCCCGTAAGTCCAGGCAGGGCTGGTAGGTTAACAGGCAGACTTGAGCTGGATTTAGTGCTGCCTCTCTGCGCTGCCTGGGGGCGATGCTCCCGTCTGACTCCCGACGTCTCTGGCCACCCCCGGACGTGGGGGGCACTCGGGAGGGGACGGGGATGGTCCAGTGGTGGTTCGGCAGCGATTGCGGCGCCGGAGACCTGGGATCGATCCTGGCTGCAGATGAGGCACAGGTCTATGTCCATGCCGCGGCACGGCTGCCAAGAGTTTTTATCGCTTGTGACCTTTGACAAATCCCATGATTCCTTGCATTTTTCGGAATACCAAACTCGCTTATTCTGAGGCTATGACCTCTAGTCCTCGACTCTCCAACTAGTGGAAACATCCTCTCCACATCTAAAGTTTACACCATAAAAAACACAGAAGCCTCATCTTCCTTTGGTAAACTATAAGCTAATTCTGTACGAACTCATACACTACTACGCTATGCTTTAGCCAGATTCTGATGGTCCTCCATTCCCTTTATATATTGATTTCAAAATTTGCCTCGATTTTTCTTTATCTTGCTTTTTTCAGCTCTGCAACCCTATTTATATCTCCTGGTCAAAATACAAAGTGCTCGAATAACTCAGTGGGTCAGACGGTATCTGTGGGAGAAAAAGACAAATGAAGAAGGGTCCCGACCCAAAACATCATCTGTTTATCCCCTCACAGATGCTGCCTGACCTGCTGAGTTATTTCAACACTTTGTGTTTTGCTCAAGATTTGAGCATCTGCAGTTCCTTGTATCTTAATATCTCCAGGTTATCTGGATCACCAACTGACATTAATCAGTGGAAGACCTTTATACCATTATCCTGCAAATGCCATCCTAAACCTTTCCATTTTTGCTTCTCAGATGCTTTGCATCTGTAAATTTTCCTCCAAAACATCATATGCCTTGGAAATACATCCTTGGTTGTTGGCTCTAAAGCCTTGAACACCCATCCAAGACCCTTCACCAGGAATGTACTTATTTTGAAAGTGTTACTCACTACTACCTTCACAAGGCTAATTAAGTCTGGACAATAAATACTCATGGCCAGGAAATGAAAAATACTTCAAATAAATAAAGAAAACACTAGAGTCATTTCAGCATTTTCTGTTTTTAATTTCAGATTTCCAGCAACTGGAAGATTTTGCTTTGGTTACAAAAAACATCCAAACTGCTTAAACATTTGCCATAGATAGAAATAAAAACTGGAGTAACTCAGCATCTCTGGAAAGAAGGAATGGGAGACGTTTCGGAGCAAGACCCTTCTTCAGACTGATCATTCCTTCTCTCCAGAGATGCTGCCTGTCCCGCTGAGTTACTCCAGCTTGTTGTGTCTATCTTCGCTTTAAACCAGCATCTGCAGTTCCTTCTTAAACATATGCTATTGTCTCCTGTAAAAGAAAAGTACTTAATATTTGCTTCTTCCGCATTGCCCATCTCACAAAACAGTTGGCATTTCATTAGACACAAGGAATTGCAGATGCTGGTTTACAAAAAAAAGACAAGAGTGCTGGCGTCGCTCAGTGGGTGAGGCAGCATCTCTGGAGAACATGGTTCAATGGTGCTTTTTTATTGTCTCGTGTGCGAATTGCGAACACAGGGAAATTATTTTCCTTACAAACAGTCCAGTAGAGTATTGCCATACCCCTGATTGGCAAGTGTATGAAAACAGTCTACAGGCCCCGCTTGCAAGAGGCACCATGTTTTGGCGCCATTTCCAAAGTCCACGCTCTAGGCTTCATAAGCGGTGTCTGTTCTAGGCAAGTCCCAGGCGGCTGCGGGCCTCCAGCTGTCTCCTTCCTTGGACGGCATGTCCCTCTACTCGCCTGTCCATCTTTGTTCCACAGGGTGCCTGCCTGCCGTAGCCGACCATGAGGGCTCGGTAGGCCAGACCCTGGTCCCCTCTCCTCTCCTACTGATCCTGCTCCTCGCCTGTCGTCACTGGCTCCATCCTCCCAGTCTCCGATGGACAAATAGGTGATGACACGGTGGTCTCCTCCTTCCAGGCCGGCGGCCCGTCGGGTCCAATGAGCAGGGGACCAGCTTGCTCCTGGACTCTGACTTGGTGGGCTCCCCCTAAAGCCTCAATCCGCCTGACCTTTAGGTGACGTTTCACCTTCTCCAGCCTAACAGAGATGCTGCCTGGCCCATTAAATTACACCAACACTAAGTGTCTTCTTTTTGGAGTTTCATTACATTTGTCCTAAGTTGTGTTAAATTTACTGTTCAGCTTATTTCAAGTTTGTCAGGTTCTAGAGTCAGGTACAACTCTAGCCCACTCACCTCATCTGCTCTTCCACGCGAAACCCCTTTTTCCAAGCGAGCTCCGTCAGGAACCTTCTCCTGCTTGACCCCATCCTCCTCTCGACCAGAAATACACCAACATCACCAAACTTGACCTTCTTGCCAACTGGGCTGTTTCCATCCAAAGAGCCGTCGTATACAGTAGTCACCGGTACATCTTTACACCTCTTCTTACGAGGCATCAGCGCCATGGTTGCGGGCAAGGCAAGGGAACCTGAGGGAGAAAATGGTAGGACAACAGTTAACATCGAAATAAGGATAGCAACTGGGTCAATATCAGGAGTGAAACTTAACCAGATTAACTTTCTATGATTGACAAGTTTTATTGTAAAACTTAACTCCTGATTTTGACCCTGTTGCCCTTCACATTTCCTTCCATCAAATTCCACATTATAGTTATTACTTAACTTTTCTACTTTGCCGCATCTGTTTCCTTGTCAACTACGTTAATTAATATTAATTAAAAATTTTAAATAAGCTGGGGAAGGCAACATGGCAAAGGTCAGGGGGTAACATTTAGCAGATAAAACAGGCCAATTACTGGAGAAATATGGTGTCAACATGGACTCAATGTCCTGAGCGAAATTTAAGATAAAAGTTAACATAGTTGACAAGGAAAACATAGAAAATAGGTGCAGGAGTAGGCCATTCGGCCCTTCAAGCCAGCTTCAATATGATCATGGCTGATCATCCAGAATCAGTACCCCGTTCCTGCTTTCTTCCCCTATCCCTTTAGCCCTAAGAGCTAAATCTAACTCTTTTCTTGAAAACATCCAGTGAATTGGCCTCCACTGCCTTCTGTGGCAGAGAATTCCACAGATTCACAAAGGTTTTTCCTCATCTCAGTCCTAAATGGCCGACCCCTTATTCTGAAACTGTGACCCCTGGTTCTGGACTCCCCAACATGGGGAACAATTTTCCTGCCTCTAAAATTGAACAGAAAATATTTAACAGAAAAGTCACATTTAACAAAAAAAGTTACATTTAATTATTACAATGTGGAATTTGATTGCGGGTAACAGCCAAAAGTAGGAGTTAACAAATTTAACAAATGAAAGGTGTTAATTATATAAAAAGGAGAGGGGACGTACATTCAGGAGAAAGAATGCTGTACCGGGGAAGGTGAGCCGGCGTGCAGCCGCCTCCTCCGGGCGAGGGGGTGAAGGCGAGCCCGAGGCCTGGCCCGGTTGCGCAGGCCGCAGACTGGAGAGGGGACGCGCCTGGAGAGCGCGCGGGCACGGGCACGGGCACGTCAAGCGCGCTCCCGCCGCTCCCCGCCTTCCGTGCGCGTGCACGCGCCCCACCTCAACACGGGGGCGCGCGCTTCCCCTACTTGTCAACGTCCCGGGGACAATCCCTCGTCGGTCGTCGCCAACGGAATAAACATGCATTGCAAGGATTCCCACACACTGCTGGTTTACACCCAAGAACAGACACAGACAGTAACTTATATATAAATAACCTTATAGTGGAAGGTGGTAACATTTGCTGGTTGCAATGCATCCCATGTAAAGAACCCTGTGGACAAGGGTTGTTCCGCAGAGCTCAACCTGTCTTCAGCCTGTGACTGCTGCAAAGTTACAATTGAAAGACTCCGACAGCAATATGTGTTAATTGACACTCCAATTACCCCGTAACCAGACCTCGCACGTCGCGAATTGCCATATTTTGATCATGTAAAATGTAATGTACATGGAACGGACAGGTTTGGAGGGATATGGACCAAACACAGGCCAGAAAGATGGCCAGAGAGGTTTACAAAACATGTAGGAAGGAACTGCAGATGCTGGTTTACATAGATGAGTATAGGGGGGTTGCACGTAAGGTAATCGGGTCAAAGGGCGTGACGCACGGAGCAGCTCAATCCATGTGGAGGACATGGCAGCTTCCGGCATACACTGTTAACACACGAAACGCATACCTTCTTACCTGTTCAAAATTGTCATTTATTGTGCTGTAAATATTTGTGGGTGCTGTCATTGAAGGCGGGAAGGTTTGCTCTGAACCCGAGCACCAAGGTGTAAGCGGCCGAAGGTGGACATCCCTCGTGACAGCCCCCACTCTCCCCCTGGGGTCAGCGCTGTCCGGCCACGGCTGCCCTCCGCCCCGTCTCCCTCTGTGGGCCGCACTGTCACGGGGCTGTGGGTCGGCAGTGCCCACACACGGGGCCGGGGCCGGGGCCGAGCGGGGCTGGGGTGGAGCGGGGCCGGGGCCGGGGCCGTGTGGAGGGGTGCCACAGCTCCAGGCAACGTCAGCTGCAGCAGAGTTGGGGACGGTCTGCACCCTCCGCCCACCCAGAGTAACTGACCGCGCTGCACTGACACCCCAACCTCTTCCTTGCTGCGTGTACTCCAGTTGGCGTTGCATGGCAACGGGTCGTGACCTCGACTACGTGCAACCTCCCTATAGTTTGAATATGTTGGCCGGTGTGGGCAAGTTGGGCCGAAGGGCCTGTTTCCACACTGTATCACTCTATGACTATGATACTTGCCAATCAACAAAATGTTGTCTGACCCACTGAGTTACTCCAGCTTTTTGTGTCTAACCGATTTAAACCAGCAGCTGCAGTTCCTTCCAAAACATTTTAATCAGCACAAAGTGTGTAGTACATATTGTGAGTGTATATACCTTTAAGGATGATGTATAGAATTTGGTATGACTTCTGATACCCTGTGGCGTAGAGAAGTTGAGAGTTTATTTTAGTTTAGAGATACAGCATGGAAATAGGCCCTTTGGCCCACCGACTCCATGTTGACCGTCACACACCCATTCACGCTAGCTCTATTTTATCCCACTTTCGCATCAACTTCCTACACACTGGGGGGAATTTACAGAGGACCAATTAACCTACAAACCTGCATGTCTTCGGGATATGGAGGAATCCAGAGCACCCAGAGGAAACCCACGTGGTCACTGGGAGAAAATGCAAACTGCACAAACAGCACCAAAGGTCAGAGGTTTCACAGGTCTTTTATTGTCACGTGTACCAATTAAAGTACAGTGATGTGTGAATTACCATACAACCATACGGAAAAAAAAGCATCAAGACACACAACTACATAAAAGTTAACATAAACATCCACCACAGCAGATTCCCCACATTCCTTACTGTGATGGAAGGCAAAAAAGTCCACACATCTTCCTCTTTATTCTCTCGCGGTTGGGGCGATTGAAACTCCCGCGTCGGGGCGGTTGAAACTCCCGCGGTTTGGGGTCCCCGAAGTCGGTCTGTGACGAGAGACCGCGGGCTGCGTGATGGTAAGTCCACAAGCATCCACGGTTGGAGCACCGAGGTCAATCCTTGGCAAAGGGATCACGAGATCCGTGATGTTAAAATCGGCAGCGCTCAAAATGGTCTCCAGCAATGGCTGCCAACTCCTCAATGTTAGGCCGCAGTGCGGACGGAGATACAATGCGGGAAAAAAAATCACATCTCCGTCGAGGTAAGAGATTAGAAAAGGTTTCCCCCACCACCCCCCCACATAAACAAGGTAAAGAACACTAAAAAACATACATTTAACACATACTATTAAACACAAAGGAAAGAAAGGACTGTTGGCGAAGCAGGATGGAACCCGGGTCTCTGGCGCTGTGAGGCAACAGGTCTATTAGTTACACCACTGTTAATGGTCTACGATGATCTATCTAGATGGTGTCTGTTTTACTGATCCTGTGTCAGTGGTTCTCAACCTGGGGGTCATGACCCCCTATGGGGGTCGTTTGGGGCTTTGCCGGGGGTCATGAAGGGGACACAAATAACATATCAATTTGCTGTGCCCATGTTTAGGAACCTAACAAAGGTACATATCACATACAGTATTTTGTTCGCGTATACGCGTACTGGTGCCAAAAAGGTTATAAACCACGGGTGGATGCTGCATTTCTGATGAATTTGATATATTACTGATGAGGCTGTGGGAAAGGAGTGATCAAATGTGAGGAAAGAAAGATAATGGGCTTAACTGGGTGGGATGGTGATGATGAGACATTATGGATGTGTTGGTGAGTGGAGCAAGTGTGCATGATCCATATCCCTCCTTACCACATGTGCCTACCTAAAAACATCTCTTTAATGCCCAGTCTCTTAAATGCCAAAAGACTCATTGCCTCCAACACCAACATGACAGTGGGAGCCACAAAGTGCTGCAGTAACACAGCATCTCTGGAAAAAAGGAATAGGTGACGTTTCGGGTCAGAGCCCTTCTTCGGACAACAGTCTGAAAAAGGGTTCTCACCCGAAAGGTCACCCTATTTCTTTTCTCCAGAGATGCTGCCTGACCCGCTGATTTACTCCAGCATTTTGTGTCTATCTTTGGTATAAACCAGCATCTGCAGTTCCTTCACAGTGGGAGCACTGTGTACCATTACCAGCTAGGTACAACTTTGTGTATCATTGATGAGGTGCTATTGAAGTATCTTGGATACGTGATTGAAGACCATTTTGTAGTCAGTACAGAGTGCAGCACTGTTACATGTGTAGGGCCATCAGCAATGGCAGCCTCGCCAACAGACTGTCTGTCTTTTCGTCTTTTTTTAAAGTTTTTTTTTTAGTGTGTATTAAAAGTTTGTGTTAATGTTCTCTGGTTTGTTTTATGTGGGGGGTGAGGGAGGGGGTCGGGGGAAACTTTTTCTCAATCTCTTACCTTGCCGGAGATGCGATTGTTTTCCGGATGGTACCTCCAGTCGCCTAACATCATGGAGCTGGAGGCCCCGCTCGGGACTGACTTTGAGCCCTACCGCGGGGCTGTGGACTTACTATCGGAGCCGATCCCTTGCCTGGGATCGACACTCCAACCGCAGCCTGCAGATTTCACCATCGAGGAGCTCGCAGTCCCGGGTAGAGGCCGATGTCGGGAAACTCCAAAGGACGCAGAAGGTTTCGACCAGCCCCGACGTCCATTCGCCCGGCGCGGGGGAGCTGAGATCCCCCCCCCCATGGCAGGAGCTTGATCGCCTCGATGCGAGGGCCCAAACGCCGGCGTCTACGGGAGCCAAGATCGCCCCGTCAACGGAAGGCTCGAGGCCCCCGACCGCGGAAGAACAAAGAAGGGAAGAGATTGAACATTTTTTCGCCTTCCATCACAGTGAAGAATGTGGAGGAGTCACAGTGGTGGATGTTAAAATGTATTTGTGTGCTTTGTTGCCTTTTATTGGTATGACTGTATGGCAAATCAAATTCCTCGTATGTTGCAAAATATATTGCAAAAACATGTAGGAATGAACTGCAGATGCCGGTTTACACCAAAGATAGACACAAAATGCTGGAGTAACTCAGTGGGTCAGACAGCATCTTTAGAGAAAAGGAATAGGTGACATTTCAGGTCGGAACTTTTTCACACAGAGGGTGGTGGGTATATGGAACGAGCTGCCAGAGGAGGTAGTTGAGGCAGGTACTATAACGTTTAAAAGACAGATTAAAAGACAGTTTATAAGATGGTGGCGCAGCGGTAGAGTTGCTGCCATACAGAGTCCTACAGCGAATGCAGCGCCGGAGACCCGGGTTCGATCCCGACTAAGGGTGCTGTCTGTACGGAGTTTGTACGTTCTCCCCGTGACCTGCGTGGGTTTTCTCCAAGATCTTCGGTTTCCTCCCACACCCCAAAGATGTACAGGTCTGTAGGTTAATTGGCCTGGTAAATGACAAGTTGTCCCAAATGGGTGTAGGATAGTGTGAATGTGCGGGGAGCGCTGGTTGGCACGGACACAGAGGGCCGAAGGGCCTATTTCCGCTCTGCATCTCCAAACTAAACTAAACTAAGATACATGGATAGAAAGGTTTGTAGGGATTTGCACCAAATGCAGGCAGGTGGGACTAGCTTAGATGGGGCATCTTGGATGGCTTGGACAAGTTGGGCTGAAGGTCCTATTTCTGTGCTGTATGACTCTATGGTGGTGTTGCTAATAGTGTAGGGGATAGTTGTAGGCTTCAGGATGATATTAACCAGTTGTTATTGATGATTCTTCTTCAGATGCATTAATGGAGACTGAACCTAGAGTTCATGTCCTTCCTGTTGGAGCCCATGTAGTAACCACTGCCATGGAACATGGCGGAACTGCAGATGCTGGTTTAAACCGAAGATAGATACAAAATGCTGGAGTAACTCAGCAGGTCAGGCAGCATCAGAGAGAAGGAATGTGTGATGTTTTGGGTCGAGCTCTGGGTCAGTCTGAAGAAGGGTCTCGACCCAAAACATCACACATTCCTTCTCTCTGGAGACGCTGCCTGTCCCGCCGAGTTACTCCAGCATTTTGTGTCTATCTTCAGCATCAAAGTCAAGTCAGATCTCATGATTTCAAATAGAGGTGCTGGAGAGGGGCAGTGGTGGGGACAGGCAGAAATGGGAGGTGAGGGGTGGGTGTCACTGTGTTGTAAGCTTCACTATTCCTCTGTTGCTGCAACACTATCTTTTGCACTCTGCTTAATTTCTCTTTTACATTGCCTGTTGTACAGTGGTGCAGTAGGGAAACAGGCCCTTTGGACCAACTCCTCCATGCCGACCAAGATGACCCATCTAAGCTAGTCCCATTTGCCCGCATTTGCCCCATACCCCTCCACACTTTCCCTATCCATGTACCTGCCCAAATGTCTTATAAATGCTGTTAGACTACCTGCCTCAACTACCGCCTCTGGCAGCTCATTCCATACACACACCTCCCTTTGCGTGAAAAAGTTACCCCTTTTAAATCTTTTCCCCTTCACCTATGTCCTCTGGTTCTTGATTCCCCTACGCTACGTAAAAGACTCTGTGCATGTGCACTCACCCTATCTATTCCCCTTATGGTTTTATACATCTCCATTAGATTACACCAGTTGCACTCACATATGATGCAATCTACCAGGGTAGCATGCAAATTAAAGTTTTCACTATATCTCAGTACACACAGCATTGCTACAGCAATATCAATGTCCACCTGGCACCACGTTATAGAGGTTTGATTGACATGCACCAATCTCTCTCTCCCCCCCCTTCCCCGACCCCTTCCACCAACATTCCTTCTTCTGGCTTCACAATTCTCACATCTTTTAGCCTTATCCCCTTATCTCACTCTTTTTGTCTCTGGTCTTTATCCAACTATCTGCTAATCAAAACCTCCCCTCACCTATATCCACCCATCACTTACCAGGAAAAAAAGACACAAAGTGCTTAAGTGCTCAAGTCAGCGGGTCAAGGTTCAAGGTTTCAAGGTCAGTTTATTGTCACATGTACCAGTTAAGGTACAGTGAAATTTTAGTATCTATCTATCTATCTATCTATCTATCTATCTATCTATCTATCTATCTATCTATCTATCTATCTATCTATCTATCTATCTATCTATCTATCTATCTATCTATCTATCTATCTATCTATCTATCTATCTATCTATCTATCTATCTATCTATCTATCTATCTATCTATCTATCTATCTATCTATCTATCTATCTATCTATCTATCTATCTATCTATCTATCTATCTATCTATCTATCTATCTATCTATCTATCTATCTATCTATCTATCTATCTATCTATCTATCTATCTATCTATCTATCTATCTATCTATCTATCTATCTATCTATCTATCTATCTATCTATCTATCTATCTATCTATCTATCTATCTATCTATCTATCTATCTATCTATCTATCTATCTATCTATCTATCTATCTATCTATCTATCTATCTATCTATCTATCTATCTATCTATCTATCTATCTATCTATCTATCTATCTATCTATCTATCTATCTATCTATCTATCTATCTATCTATCTATCTATCTATCTATCTATCTATCTATCTATCTATCTATCTATCTATCTATCTATCTATCTATCTATCTATCTATCTATCTATCTATCTATCTATCTATCTATCTATCTATCTATCTATCTATCTATCTATCTATCTATCTATCTATCTATCTATCTATCTATCTATCTATCTATCTATCTATCTATCTATCTATCTATCTATCTATCTATCTATCTATCTATCTATCTATCTATCTATCTATCTATCTATCTATCTATCTATCTATCTATCTATCTATCTATCTATCTATCTATCTATCTATCTATCTATCTATCTATCTATCTATCTATCTATCTATCTATCTATCTATCTATCTATCTATCTATCTATCTATCTATCTATCTATCTATCTATCTATCTATCTATCTATCTATCTATCTATCTATCTATCTATCTATCTATCTATCTATCTATCTATCTATCTATCTATCTATCTATCTATCTATCTATCTATCTATCTATCTATCTATCTATCTATCTATCTATCTATCTATCTATCTATCTATCTATCTATCTATCTATCTATCTATCTATCTATCTATCTATCTATCTATCTATCTATCTATCTATCTATCTATCTATCTATCTATCTATCTATCTATCTATCTATCTATCTATCTATCTATCTATCTATCTATCTATCTATCTATCTATCTATCTATCTATCTATCTATCTATCTATCTATCTATCTATCTATCTATCTATCTATCTATCTATCTATCTATCTATCTATCTATCTATCTATCTATCTATCTATCTATCTATCTATCTATCTATCTATCTATCTATCTATCTATCTATCTATCTATCTATCTATCTATCTATCTATCTATCTATCTATCTATCTATCTATCTATCTATCTATCTATCTATCTATCTATCTATCTATCTATCTATCTATCTATCTATCTATCTATCTATCTATCTATCTATCTATCTATCTATCTATCTATCTATCTATCTATCTATCTCTAAAACTCTCATCTTGACCACTGCGTTGTAATTAAATTTGTGCAAAAACGATCCTCGATAGTGCTACGATTTTTCGCCACCTTACTCACCATTCTCCTCTGCTGCAAGTCAAATATGTTTCCGATCGGTGAAATATTAGAAAGGTTATTGGTCTGTTATTCGTCAGGACAGCGACGCCCCTTCTGGCACCCGCTGTCAATCACCGGCCGTGAGAATAAAGCTGAAAGAGCGTAGTGAGCAAAGTGCGAGCGGGGGCTGTGTTCTGCGAGCGGGGGCCCACACCACCCCCTCCCACATACATCCCATCCGCTACTCCCACAACCCCTCACCCCCCACACCCTCCCTCTCCTACACCCCTCCCACACCCTCCTTCCTCCACCCCGCCCACTCCTCCCTCCCCCAAACCCCCCCTTCACCTTAGAATATAATGAATCACGCACACACACTTATAATCTGTTTGATTCAGTTTGACAAAGGTCAGGGTAATTACTCATTGAGGGAGAATGAAAGTTTTGAGCAATATCAAAGATAACTGTGTAGGAAGAAACTGCAGATGCTGGTTTAAACCGAAGATATGACACAAAAAGGTGGAGTAACTCAGAGGCTCAGACATCATCCCTGGAGAAAAGGAATAGGGTCTCGACCTGAAACGTCACCTATTCCTTTTCTCCAGAGATGCTGTCTGACCCGCTGAGTTACTCCAGCATTTTGTGTCCTTCGAAGGTAACCAGTTCCAGTGGCAACTAAACGTATATCCTACAACTAAAACATTAGAAGGTATCCCAAAGGAATTTTGTTTTGGAGAAACCAAAACAGTAGCAGAGAGAAGAGAGTGAAGCTAAGTTTGTGGTGAGAAAAAAGACATGGTTAAAGATGTTTGAGACGATTTATCAAAATAGAACAGGAAGTTGCAACAGGGATTAGAACGGTTGAGGCAGGTTCTCTGGATGCTTTCAAGAGAGAGCTAGATAGGGCTCTTAAAAATAGCGGAGTCAGGGGATATGGGGAGAAGGCAGGCACGGGGTACTGATTGGGGATGATCAGCCATGATCACATTGAATGGCGGTGCTGGCACGAAGGGCCAAATGGCCTACTCCTGCATCTATTGTCTATTGTCTATTGGCACAGTGGTGCAGCGGATAGAGCCGCTGCTTCACAGTGCAAGAGATCTGACTTCAACCCTGACCTCGGCTGCTGTCTGTGAGGAGTCTGCACATTCTTCCTGTGACGCGTGGGTTTCCTCTCTGATCCCTGCCGGCATGTAGGGTGATTGGCCTCTGTAAATTGCCCCTAGTGTGGGGAGTGGATGAGAAAGTGGGATAACGTAGAACTAGTGTGAACGGGTGATCGATGGTCGGTGTGGATGGTGTGTTTCCGTGCTCTATCTCTAAACTAAACTCTAAACTAAAACTTAACAGAGGCTTTCATGAGCCTGGTGCTTAACAGCTGGTGAATGGTAGAGCGTGTGGTAGGGAGGCTCTGTGTTAGAGAAGGGGAGATTGCAGATAAACTGGAGAAGGCCAGTAAACCAACACTGCAGTTTCTTGTGGCACCTTAGTACTAACTATATGTACAGTCATGGAAACAGGCCCTTCAGCCCAACGCGTCCATGCCGAACAAGATGCCTGATCTAGCTAGTGCCCATCTGCCCATGATTGTCCCATATCCCTGTTTCCGACAATCATGGGCAGATGGGCACTAGCTAGATCAGGCATCTTGTTCGGTATGGACGCGTTGGGCTGAAGGGCCTGTTTCCGTACTGTATATCTCTATGACTGTAAATGTTGTATAACGTTAGTACCTCCACCAATGTAAAGCACTTTGGCCAACGAGAGTTGTTTTTTAAATGTGCTATATAAATAAAAAGTGATCCCTTCAAATCTTTCCGATCCATATACCTGTGCAAGACCCATTCCAGACTGCAGGAGTACGTCAGCCATTGTTCTGGTCAGCCATTGCCAAAGCTCTGTGGTAGACGACCACAGTCTAGAGTCCTTCCACTGCTGGACATTGAGGAGCAGAGTCTGGTGGGGACACCCATCAAACAAGTGGAGGGATATCACCTCTGGACCGCAAGATCCCAAGAAATTGTAGAGAATTGTGGACACAGCCCAGACCGTGACACAAACCAACCTTCCTTTCATTGGTTCCATTTACCTCACGCTGCCTCGGCAAGGCCGGCAGCATAATCAAGGATGAGTGGCGCCCTGGATGAACCATCCTACCACAACTAGAGAGCAGGCCTGAACTGTTATTTTGATCGGACTTTACTGGCTTTATCTTGCACTTAACGTTCTTCCTTAATCGTGTATCTGTACACTGTGAATGGCTCGACTGTAATCATGTATTGTCTTTCCGCTGACAGGATAGCATGCAACAAAAGCTTTTCACTGTACCTCGTGACAATAAACTAAACTAAACTAAGGGGGCTACATGGGTGACAAGGGTGTTTTATATGAACATAGGTGTGAACATTACTGAGTATAACACGAATGAATGTATAGACATTGTGAATGTCTGAAGAGTTTAGTTTACAGTCGCAGTATGGAAAACTATCCTTCAGTTCACCAAATCCATGCCGACCATCGATCATTCACTTACACTTCTATTTTATCTTACACTTGTAAGTTACACACAAAGGGATAACTTACAAAGGCCCATAAACCTACAAACCTACACGTCTTTGTGATGTGTGAGGAAACCGGCGCACCAGGAGGAAACCCACAGGGTTACAGGGAGAACCTGCAAACTCCACACAGATAGCACCCGAGGTTAGGATCGAACCCAGGTCTCTGGCGCTGCGAGGCAGGAGGAAGTAGTTGCGATGGGCACTATTGCAACATTTAAGCAGCATTTAGATAAGTACATGGATAGGAGAGCTTTAGAAGGAAGGTAGACAAAAATGCTGGAGAAACTCAGCAGGTGAGGCAGCATCTATGGAGCGAAGGAAATAGGCAACGTTTTGGGTCGAAACCTTTATTGGGGCAAATGCAGGCAGGTAGGATCAGTGTAGATGGGACATGTTGGTTGGTGTGGGCAAGTTGGGCTGAGGGTCCTGTTTCTGCACTGTATGACTCTGAATACAGTTATAGCACCTGCTTCAACTTCCCCCTCTGGCAGCTCGTTTCATTGATCACCAAATAAGAAACATATTTGAAGAGCTTGTTTAAAAATAATCAATTACAGTGACCATAATCAAAGGAGGGGAACATTTTATTACCCTCAATGCCAATGGCCAACGGATTAAAATGCTAGATAGTCACAAAAAGCTGGAGTAACTCAGCAGATCAGGCAACATCTCTGGAGAAAAGAAAAAGGATTAGGAAAATATTTCAGGTCGAGATCCTTTTTCAGTCTGAGGGTCAGGGGGAAGGGAAACAAGAGATATAGATGGTGATATAGAGAGAAATCAGGCAAATGAATGAAAGATGTGCAAAAAAAGTAACAATGAACAAGGAAACAGACTAATGTTGGATGTGGGCCAGGTGTTACCAAGTTATTCAGAAATGAAACTCAGTGAAACTAGTACAACAACTAGGATGGGGGAGGGATGGTTTACTTGAAATTAAAGAAATCAATATTTGTACCACTGGGTTGTAAGCTGCCCAAGTGAAATATGAGGAGCTGTTCCTCAAATTTGTGTGTGGCCCGGGACAGAAAGGTCAGTGTGGGAATGGGAGGGGGAGTTAAAGTGGTAACCGAGAGATCACATAGGCCAAGACAAAGACAGACAAGACAAGACAAAGGTGTACAAAAGTGCTGGAGAAACTCAGTGGGTGCAGCAGCATCTATGGAGCGAAGGAAATAGGCAACGTTTCGGCCTAAAACGTTGCCTATTTCCTTCGCTCCATAGATGCTGCTGCACCCACTGAGTTTCTCCAGCACTTTTGTCTACCTTTGATTTTCCAGCATCTGCAGTTCCTTCTTTAACATAAGACAAAGGTGTATTCAGCGAAACGATTGCCCAGTCTACATTTGGTCTCGCCAATGTATAAGAGTCCACACCTGGATTAACAGATACAGTGGATGGGGTTGGAGGAGGTGCAAGTGAACCTGTTGCAGTGGATGGGGTTGGAGGAGGTGCAAGTGAACCTGTTGCAGTGGATGGGGTTGGAGGAGGTGCAAGTGAACCTGTTGCAGTAGATGGGGTTGGAGGAGGTGCAAGTGAACCTGGTGCAGTAGATGGGGTTGGTGAAGGTGCAAGTGAACCTGGTGCAGTAGATGGGGTTGGTGGAGGTGGAGGTGGAGGTGCAAGTGACCCTCACCCTCACCCTCAGCCTCAGCTGAAAGGACTGTTGTTATCCTTGGCCAGAGCGCGACCAGACCATTGGTGGGCACGGTCCCTTTTATGCTAATTTTCTCAAAGGGGCGGGACGATCAATGCGATTGGTTGTCTGAGGCAGACGTCAGCTGCGCGGCGCCGTTGATTGGCTGGGCGCGCCGTCACTCACCCGCAGCCCCGCCCGCGGTGTTAAAGCGCTGCGCTGCCGGAGGGCGGCGCTGTCGAGTGGAGGCAGGAAGCCGGAGACAAGCGCAGTCCAGTCCAGTCTGCTCCAGGTGGCCGGTTCGAGCCCCGCATTTCCTCCCCGTCCGCGGAACTTTGCCATGGAGCTGAAGCTGAAGGTGAAGCTGGCAGCCTTTCTGCTGCTGCTGGCGGCGTGCTGCGGCTCGGGCCGCTGCGCCGGGAGGAACATCGTGCTGATACTGGCGGACGATCAGGACGTGGAGCTGGGAGGAATGGTAGGTAGGTAGGTAGGTGGTGCCAGGTGGAACCCGCCTCTCCGCGGGGCAGCTGCAACTTCAGCCCCAGGCAACTCAGCTCTGCGCCGAGGCTTGCAAGGGGAGAGGCGGCGGGACAGGCGGCGGGAGTGGGACAGGCAGACAGGCGACGTTTCGGGACGGGACCCCTTGGTGGGACACCCACAGTCCCAGTCCCTTCTCCCTCCACGGGTGAAGCAACCCCTGGTTGGTTTCGTAACTCACACAGAGGGGTTTATACACCTCCTAGATCAAACCTCCTAGATCAACATGAACGCACTTTACAGGAAAAAAAAGTTTCAGCAAAACACAAAAGTTTTAGAGGAACTCTGCAGGTCGGGCAGCATCTGTGGAGAGGAATGGACAGGCCATTGTGAAAGGTGTTTCAGGTCGGGACCCTTGAGACTCCGGCATCTGCAGTCCCTTGTGTTTGCTGACACGTTTCCAGATTTATTGAACCGGGCGGTATTTACCTGAGCCACTACTATGTTTTCTCCTGTGTAGGATGTTGCCAGGACTCGAGGGCCTGAGCTATTGGGAGAGGGTGAGCAAGCTAGGACTCTATCCTTTGGAGTACAGGAGGATGAGGGGTGATCTTAGAGGTATACAAAATCGTGAGAGGTATAGATTGGGTCTCTTCCCCACAATAGGGGAATCGAGAATCTAGGGTGAGGGTGTGAAGATTTAATAGGAGCCCGAGGGGTAACTTTTTTACACAAAGGTGTATGGAACGGGCTGCTGGAGGAGGCAGTTAAGGCAGGTTTGCATAGGACTGGTATAGAGGAATGTGGGCCAAATGCAGGCAGGTGGGACCAGTGCAGATGGGACATGTTGGTCGGTGTGGGCAAGTTGGGCTGAAGGGCCTGTTTCCACACTGTATAACTCCAAAGTGCTGCCTCACCCTACACTTCCAAAAAGTTTTCAAACTTGTTGTGACTTTCATGTGCTTCTTGTTTTAACTGTTCGAACTGGCCGATAGCTAACTGTTAGGTTGAGAAGGTAGGTGCAAAATGTTGGAGCAACTCAGCGGGACAGGCAGCATCTCTGGATAGAAGGAATGGGTGATGTTTCAGGTCGAGACCCTTCTTCAGACTGAGAAATTATTTTTGGGCAGCTGCTGATTGCTGAGGGCAAAGCTGAGCAGAGAAATGAAACCGTGTCTGAAGAAGGGTCTCGACCTGAAACGTCACTCATTCCTTCTCTCCAGAGATGCTGCCTGTCCTGCTGAGTTACTCCAACTTTTTTTCTTATCTTCAAAATGAAACATTAAACTGAGAATGAGCTTGTAATTTAGAAGGGACGGGCTGTGAGGAAAAGGGATGGCTGTTGGTGGCACTGGTACTAAAGTCGGGAAGGATTTTGGCTCGGCAGATCATGGTGTGGAATCAATTTGGAGTTAAGGAGAACACAGAATACGTTGGCAGTGGTGTATAGGCCACTGAATAGTGGCTATAATGTTGAGCACGTACCAAGCCAGGGTTTCTGTTGTAAACAAAGGAAACTAAATATTAATAGGTCAAAAGGAAGAAAAAAAAACTAAAAGGGGGGCATGGTGGGGCTGCAGTAGAGTTGCTGCCTCCCAACGCCACAGACCAGGGTTCGATCCCAACTACGGGTGCTGTCTGTACGGAGTTTGTATGTTCTCCCTGTGACAGTGTGGGTTTTATCCGAGACCTTCGGTTTCCTCCCACAATCCAAAGGTTTGTAAGTTCATTGGCTTGGTATAAATTTAAACTTTCCCTCGTCTGTGTAGGATAGTGTTAATGTACGGGGATCGCTCGTCGGTGCGGACTCGGTGAGCTGAAGGGCCTGTTTCCGTGCTGTATCTCTGAACTAAAACAAAGCACACAAGGTGCTGGAGTAACTCAGCAGGTCAGGCAGCATCTCTGGGGACCGTGGATAGGTGACATCATCCCCAATCAGTACCCCGTTCCTGCCTTCTCCCTATATACCCTGACTGCTATTTTTAAGAGCCCTGTCTAGCTGTCTGTTGAAAGTATCCGGAGAACCGGCCTCCACCGACCTCTGAGGCAGAGAATTCCACAGACTCGCAACTCCATGCGTGAAAAAGTGTTTCCTCATCTCCGTTCTAAATGGCTTACCCCTTATTCTTAAACTGTGGCCCCTGGTTCTGGACTCTCCCAATTCCCCCATTTTGAACTGGAACCCTTCTTGAAAACAAATATATTAAAAACATGTTAACAATGGTAGGTTGGGACACAGCATTAAATTGCCTGGTAATAGCTGCCAGTTAAATTGACACCACATATTCTGCCACAAATGTACATTCCTTTATGTCATGGTATGAAAAGTGGGTCAACTGTAGATTACAGGGGGAAAAAAACGATCACATTAAAAAGGCTTAATACAAGTTGCAAAAAAAAGTTGTCAGCCGAAGGATTGTGTTTTGGAATTTGACAAAGGATCAGGACTGGTCGGGCCGCAGCCTTAATCACAGCTCTGCTGATGGTGGTGCAGCTGGTAGAAACCCAGGTTCGACCCTGACCTCCGATGTTTCTTGTGTGGAGTTAGCATGTGCTCCCGGTGACTGTGTGGGTTTCTTCTGGCTCTTCCAGTTTCTTCCCACGTAGCAAAGACTTGTAGGTTAATTGGCATCTGGAAATTGCCTCAAAGTTTGTACGGTAAAGGAGCAGAATTAGGCCATTCAGCCCATCAAGTCTACTCCATTCGCGGCTGATCTATCTTTCCCGCTCAACCCCATTCTCCTGCCTTCTCCCTGTAACCCCTGACACCTGTACTAATCAAAAATCTGTCTATCTTTATTCTGAGGCTGTGCCCTCTGGTCCTAGTCTCTCTGCATTCACTCTATCCAGGCCTTCACTATTTAATAAGTTTCAATGAGGTCCCCTGATATCCTTCTAAACTCCAGCGAGTGCAGGCCCAATGTCATCAAACGCTCATATGTTAATGTTATCAATCCTGGGATCATTCTTGTAAACCTCCTCTGGACCCTCTCCAGAGCCAGCACATCCTTCCTCAGGTGTGGGGCCCAAAATTGCTCACAATATTCCAAATAGTGTGAAAGGAATGGATGAGAAAGTGGGATAACATAGAACTAGTGGCTGATGGTCGGTGTTGGCCGTAGGGCCTGTTTCTGTGCTGTATCAATCAATTCAAACCTGTAAATTGACTGAGGAAGCCAGAGTGAGAGTAATCTAACCTAAAGCTTATAAAAACAGGTTGTAAGAGCTTCGACAGATACTGAAAAAGGATAAAACTAGTAAGTGTAAGAGAGATTTACAGTAAACCTTATGGACAACTCAGGAATAGGTCCCTTGACTCACGATAGGGGGTAGGCTGTTGGAAGGAAGTCTGATTTATTGTATTCACTGTAATTTAGAAGGATGAGAGGGGATCTTATAGAAACATAAAATTCTTAAGGGATTGTGCAGGCTAGATGGAGGAAAAATGTTCCTGATGTTGGGGGAATCAAGAACTCGTGGTCACAGTTTAAGAATAAGTGGTAGGCCATTTAACACTGAGATGAGGAAGAACTTTTTTACCCAGAGAGTTGTGAATTTGTTGAATTCTCTGCCACAGAAGGCAGTGGAGGCCAATTCAGTGGATGTATTCAAGAGAGAGTTAGATTTAGCTCTTGGGGCTAACGGAATCAAGGGATATTGGGAGAAATCGGGAACGGGGTACTGATTCTGGATGATCAGCCATGATCATATTGAATGGCGGTGCTAGCTCGAAGGGCCGAATGGCCGAATGGCCTACTCCTGCACCTATTTTAATGTTTCTATTGTTCAAGATGTTCTGCAGTTTGAGGAGCATCCTCCCCTCCAAGACCACCTCCAGTGGCCTGTTGCAATGAATGGTCCAACCTGTGATATTATACTGACTGAGTTCTCACTGTCCCCCTGTGAATTGTTTCTCGTGGTCATCTCAGCCCCGACCAGTTGCCTCTCTGCCTGGGCGTGTGGTGAAAAGTTGCAATGTTTAATAACATCTTGTGCAGAGCGCTTCCAGTACTGTGTGGTGCCACCCGGTGTTTAGGCCACCTGTATTCCAACCCTTGGCAGTCGGGGGTCGGGTCACGTGACTGGGTAATGGCGGGAAGCAAAGATCCTATAGCGAGCAAGATAGCCCACTCAACGAAAAAGATGTAGTACGGTCATGGGCAGATTCATGGGTAATTTTAGGCCCCATTTCCGTAACCGGCTTCCGTCTCCGCACCAAAGATCCCATAGGATACTAGTGCGGAGACGGAAGCCGGTTACGGAAACATCCTCATAAAAATAAAAGTTATTTGGTAAAAATCTTCTCATTTTCAGAATTTTAATTTATTAACACAAACTGTTCCCCAGCAAAGTTGATTGCACTGCGAGTCGGGTCCGGTCGGGTTACTGAAATGGATGAAAAAAAGGCCCACGTTCCGCTCCGTTGCGTACTACACGTCAGCCCATTGCATTTAGCAGGAGTGGTCTATCTTGCTCCGCTATAGGATCTTTGGCGGGAAGCATTTGTCATGCGGTTTAGAGGTGTGCCCTAGCATAAGTATGGAGACCTGGGTCAGGCCCTCCCCATTCGCATGTGTCTTGATGTCTTTACCTGCATAAAGTTCTCTTTGTTTTCACCTCACGTGGCTGGTTTATTCGCCCGCCATAATTGTGTGGTTTTCACACTATGTCCACAAAGCTGTCTTGCTGTCTTCTAAATATGGGCTTTACAGCACCCAACATAAGTAGTACAAGCTCCACTTCTCTGCCTCTTAAAGTGTATATATTTATAGAATGCCTTGTAGTAAATGCCTACTATGTTCTGTTGTGCTCAAGCAAAGCAAGAATTTCATTGTCCTACCAGGGACACATGACAATAAACTCACTTGACTTGACTTGACTTGAAAGTCTGCCCTAAGACAAGTGGTTAACTCTGAGTGAATGCTAGCCAGTGAAAATGTGATTGCACTCCGAACAACTGAGTCTTGTGTGTCGGAAGGAACTATAGATGCTGGTTTGAACCGAAGATAGACACAAAATGCTGGAGTAATTTAGCCGGTCAGACAGCATCTCTAGAGAAAAGGAATATGTGACGTTTCGGGTTGAGACCTTTCTTCAGACTGAGAGTCGGGGGGAAAGGGAAATGAGAGATATAGGCTGTGATGTAGAGAGGTATAGAACAAATGAATGAAAGATATGCAAAAAAAGTAAAGATGATAAAGGAAATGGGTCATTGTTAGCTGTGAGTTAGGTGAGAATGAGTACAGACAATGAGACTCAAGACGACTGAAGCTGGTGTGACTTTGAAGGGGGAGGGGTGGAGAGATGGAATGCAGGGATTACTTGAAGTTGGAGAAATCAATATTCATCCCACTGGGTTGAAAGCTTGTGTCCTGGGAGAGAGATTACTAAACTGAGAAGAAGGGTTTCGGCCCGAAACGTTGCCTATTTCCTTCGCTCCACAGATGCTGCTGCCGCCGCTGAGTTTCTCCAGCACTTTTGTCTACCTTCTTACTAAACTGAGGGGCTGGCATTTTCTTGCACCTTCTTGAGAAGCATAGAAAACGGGTGCAGGAGTAGGCTATTCAGCCCTTCGAGCCCGCACCGCCATTCCATATGATCATGGCTGATCATCTGAAATCAGTACCCTGGACCATAAGACAAGGCGATGTGGTATTGTTGACTTTTTCAAATGATGCATTGACCCTGACCAGAAATGATATCCAAACAATTTGTTTGTGTATGAAAATGGCCTTGTGACATTCTCTGAACTGAAGGCCAGTCAGCGTGTCATTCAGCCTTACAGTTTCACTTCCTATCTGTAGCCCGAGGTTTTCTCGTGGATGTTCAGTCTGGAGATAGTGTTGCTTTGGGGGAAGCGGATGTGCTGCTGGGACAGGGTGCAACACTGACCCTCCGCATGACAGTCATCTGTTCTGGCTGAACGTATCCGCCCGCACATGAGTGTGGTCAGGAGTTTGTGTGTCACTGGAGCCTCACCTGACTGACTGATGCTCCCATGCACGACTGTCAATCCTGGATAGGCAAAAAAAAATGTTAAAGTCAAGAGTGTTTTATTGTCATATGTACCAGATGGAACAATGAAATTCTTACTTGCAGCAGCACAACAGAATATGTAAACATAGTACGCTGTAAACCAGGGGCCGGCAACCTACGGCCCCCGGGCCGAATGCGGCCCGTAACCCAAAATCATCTGGCCCGCTGAGCACCCCGAGCAGTGTCCGAGCGCCCGCCCCGAGCAGCAGCAACACGAGCAGCGGCCGAGAGCCCCGAGCAGCAGCCTAGCGCCAAGCTCTGGCTGTACCGCATCCATGTTTAAGAAAGAACTGCAGATGCTGGAAAAAAATCGACGGTGGACAAAAATGCTGGAGAAACTCAGCGGGTGAGACATGCAAGGATTGCATGAGGCTGCCTCACCCGCTGAGTTTCTCCAGCATTTTTGTCTACCTTCTGTGAACATGTGATTTGATGCCTGCCATCTGGGGCGGGAGCCATGTGTACAAGTGTTAGATGTGGCCCGCCATCCGCTCACAGACATGCGTCCTGGCACCTATGGAGAACAAGGTTGCCCACCCCTGCTGTAAACAATATAATAAGCGAGAAAAAAAAGTTCAGTGTGTGTATATTATTGTTTACACACACGCATATACATTCAATTGTTATGTCTGATGTAAAATAGGGGCGGTATGGTGGTGCAGCTGGTAGAGAGCTGCTGCCCGGGTTTGATCCTGACCTTGGGTGCTGTCTGTGTGGAGTTTGCATGTACATATTAGTGCTAAGTCATCACACTTTTGCATCCACTGCCCACAGGCCTTCCCAAACCTGTTGTGCTGCTACAAGGAAGAATGTAATTGTTTTGTTTCGTTACAGATGACATTAAAGCACTCTTCCCTCTCTTGACTCTGTGACTGCGTGGGTTTCCTCCCTCATCCCAAAGACGTGCGAGTTTCTCAGATAATTCTCCCCTACATATTGCCCCCCCCCCACCCCCCCCCAGTGTGTGGGGAGTGGATGAGAAAGTGGGACAACATAGAGCGAGTTTGAACGGGTGATCAATGGCCAGCATGGGTATCGCTGGGCTGAAGGGCCTGATTTCAGGCTGAATCTCTAAACTAAGCTAAGGGCCAGCCGGCTCAGTGGTACAGTTGCAGAGTTGCTGCCTTACAGCGCCAGAGAACCAAGTTCGATCCGGACTACAGGTGCTGTCGGTACCGAGTCTGTATGTTCTCCCTGTGAACCTGTAGGATTCTCCAGGTATTCCAGAATCTCCGGGTACTCCAGATTCCTCCCACACTCCAAAGGCGTGCAGGTTTGTATGTTAAATGGCTCCTATTAATTGTCCCTAATGGGTAGAATAGAGCTAGTGTGTATGGGGTGATTATTTCTCGGTGAGGACTTGGTGGGCCGAAGGGCCTGTTTCCGCACTGTATCTCTAAAGTTTAAATTAAACTAAGCTAGAAGTTCTTTGGATACTATTTGAATATCATAATCCGAATATCAATTTTGGTTCTGTAAATACCATGAACAAGAGCAGTTAATGGCTTCTCGTGCAGAATACCTGGAATTTGAGGAAAAGGTCTATCAATAAGTTGAAGTAAAATCTCAATGCAAAGTCTGTCCCAGCATACATATTCTCTTGTGTAGGAAGGAATTGCAGATGCTGGATTAAACCGAGGATAGACACAAATGCTGGAGTAACTCGGTGGGACAGGCAGCATCTCTGGAGAGAAGGAATGGGTGACGTTTCGGGTCGAGACCCTTCTTCAGATAAAATATAATCAGGGACAATCAGACTGGTGGGAGAACTATGAAGGGGAGGGATGGAGAGAGAGGGGAAACAAGGATTACTTGATGCTAGAGAAGTCATTCTGTTTACTCTCCTTCTCCATCTGATGGGGAGAGAGATTGTCTTTCTTTGCTTTATCAGTTGCTTGTTGTTTTGCTGTTTCTCTTGAATAGATGGCCTATTGCTTCCCAGCCATTTCCCTTTAAGTTGTGAGCTATCTGCTGATTTGTTGGTCCGTGGCTTTTGTTTAATTTTGATTAAATACAGATGGCGTTGCAGGAACTCAGTGGGTCAGTCAGCATCTATGGTGCCATCAGATATGTTGCTATTTCGGGCCAAGTTCCTGCATTGGGGCTTGGAGTATCTTGAGTTTCTGATTAAATTGGTCAGTATCTTGTCCCTGGAAATGGATAGTTTATATGTCGAGTGTGAAGGCTGTGATGCAGTGTTAGGGTGTGGGGATGTGGAGACTAGTTTGAAAGCCCAAGAATGAAGGAAGTGGTGAACACTGCCTGGTCCATCAGGGGGTAATGACCTCCACACCATCGAAGGGATCTGTAGGAGGTTGCTGCCTCAAAAAGGCAGCCAGCATCTTCAAGGATCCTCGCCACCCTGGTCATGCTCCCATTTCACTCCTGCCGTCAGGTAGAAGGTATAGGAGCCTGAAATCTATGACCTCCAGGCTCAAGAACAGCTTCTTCCCAAAGACCGTCTGGCACTAAAATTGTGGCACAATGGTGCAACGGTAGAGTTGCTGCCTTATGTAGCCAGAGACCCAGGTTCGATAATGACTATGGGCGCTGTCTGTACATTCTACCTGTGACCACCTGGGTTTTCTCTGAGTGCTCCAGTTTCCTCCCACGTCCCAAAGACGTGCAGGTTTGTAGAATAATTGGCTTCGGCAAATTGTCCTTGGTGTGTAGGATAGAACCAATGTATGAGGGGATTGCTGGTCGCCATGCTGCGGGCCGAATGGCCTGTTTCCATGGTGCATCTCTAAACTAAACTACAAACAATAGCTAAACTGTGAACTATGAAATGTCTTCTCTGCACCAAGTACTTCAGGCATTTTTGCACAAACATTGCATTTTAAAAATATATTGGGTTTTTTGTTCATTACAGTATGTTATCTCTCAGTACTGTGTTTATAGTCCTGTTATGCTGCTACAAGTAAGAATATCATTGCTCTGTGTTTGGTACATATGACAATTAAATAATCTTGTCTTGAACAGTGTAGAGAAAGATTTATTTTGCACATAACCAACTGGCCTATCTCGGACAGCAATGCTTACGATGAATACTTGATTGGAGTGCTTTTGTTTTCACACCAATATTTTAGAATTCATTAAGATCTGTTTCTCTTTCCTTTTCTTTCAACGTAACTTTTAGTTAATCTCTATTCTACATTTCTATCTTGAATCTGAAGTGGAGGTGTGAACATGGCCACATCCTACCACAGTGATGCAGCAAGCTACAAGTTCTTAAGATAAGGCACAAAATATTAGAGTAACTCCAGAGAACATGGACAGGGGTTGTTTTGGGTGGGGTGCCTTCTTCAGTCTGTTTTCTGAAGGACATCGGTTCTGTTCCAGGCCTGGGCAGTTCCTGAACACACAAACAACCACTCTTGTGAACAGTGATAATGACTCCATCTAAGATAATTACAGAAATCTTTTAAAAGTCAAAGTGACATAGGGAACTGCCAAAGCCCCAAAGGGTCCTGACCTGACACGTCGTCTATCCAAGTTCTCCACAGATGCTGCCTGACTCACTGAGATACTCCAGCACATTGTGTGTTTTTTTCCAAAAATAAAATCACTCAGTCCCCACATGTCAATTAGTTTATAGAATCAACATAGAGGCAGGAAACATGTTCCTGATGTTGGGGGAGTCCAGAACCAGGGGCCACAGTTTAAGAACAAGGAGTAAGCCATTTAGAACGGAGACGAGGAAACACTTTTTCTCACAGAGTGGTGAGTCTGTGGAATTCTCTGCCTCAGAGGGCGGTGGAGGCAGGTTCTCAGGATGCTTTCAAGAGAGCTAGATAGGGCTTAAAAATAGTGGAGTCAGGGGATATGGGGAGAAGGCAGGAACGGGGTACTGATTGGGGATGATCAGCCATGATCACATCGAATGGCGGTGCTGGCTCGAAGGGCCAAATGGCCTACACCTGCATCTATTGTCTATTAACATGGTGACAGGCCCTTCGGCCCATCGAGTCCAGGTTGCCACTCACCGTTTCACGCAACTTCTATGTTATTCCACTTTTGCATCCATTCAAGAGTTAAGAGTGCATGTGATTTATACACTCCCAAGTCTGATTAGGGGACAATTTACAGGCCGATTAACCTTTAAACGCTTTGGGATATGGGAGGAAGCTGGAGCACCCTGAGGAAAACTGGCATCACAGGGAGGTCATGCAAACCACACGTAGACAGGTCGGGATTGAACCCATGTGTCTGGCGCTGTGAGGCAGTGGCTCTATTGCTAATGAAGCCTGAGGGGGACTAATCCTTCAGTTGAATTCTAATCCTGTGTTTAGTGACTTTGTCATCTATCCTCTACAGTACCGTTACAGTACAGTTCAGGTCTGAAGAAGGGTCTCGACTTGAAACGTCACCCATTCCTTCTATCCAGGGATGCTGCCTGTCCCGCTGAGTTACTCCAGCATTTTGTGTCTACCTTCGGTGTAAACAAGCATCTTCATTTCCTTCCTACACAGTATAATCCATGTTTATCTGTGAATGCATTCCTGAGTGTTTCTGTTAGCACTTTGGATGTTTGTGCTTGGGCTCAGGAAGTTTTATTGAAGTTGTCTTTGCAGTTTGGGCTTTATAGAGGGGCCTGAGGAGTAGATACAGTATATGACAACATCAATCACCTGCTGACAGTTGGTTCACATACAATGATCCATTCTATGCACTGATCAACCTCTCCACAAAGGAGAGTTCAGGAGATTGATCTATCAACTCCAAAAATCAACCTCAGCATTCATTTCTGTTTGACCATAAACAGCAAGTACAAACAGCAAGTATTTACAATGACTTTGTTTACATTAGGCTGTAATTCAGCAAAGGTAAAATTGTAGAAGTAAGGAATTGCAGATGGTTGGCTTCAAAGAAAAAGGCACAAAGTGGTGGAACATCTCAGCTGTACAACTCCGACACAATCTCTGGAGAACGTGGATAGGTGACATTTCGGCTCGAGATCCCTCTTCATGTGTTTCAGTCTGAAGCAGGGTCTCGACCCAAAATGTCATGTATTCTTGTGCTTCAGCCATGCTGCCTGATCCGCTGAGCTACTCCAGCTTTTTTGTCTGTCTTTGGTTTAAACCAGCATCTGCAGTTCCTCCCTACACATGGCCAGGTGATGTTTTTGGTAGGGACCCTTCTTCAGGCTTATGAAGGGTCCCGACCTGAAACATCACCAGAGCTGCTGCCTCACACACCGAGTTACTCCAGCACCGTAACATTTGAAGGTAAATGTGTTGTGTCTTTGTATTGCCTTTATCCTGATCCAGAAATTGAGATCTTTTGTGGGGGAATTAGTTTATGACTGGTTTGCATATTGCTGTTTATTACCGTATTATACAATATACTGTAATTATCATGCAGCTTATTTCTGCCAGTGCAGAAGTTTAGGAAAATGTTCATAACTGTGAACAATTTCTATCATATTTCTCCAGCTTCAGTGACTTGACAGGAGCAACGTGGTATGTGAAATCTTTTGATTGATTGATTGACAGGTGCAGCATGGAAACTCGTCTTTCTGCCCATTGAGTCCACGCTGACCATCGATCACCCGCTCACACTAGTTCTATGTTATCCCACTTTCTCATCCGCTCCCTACACACTTGGGGGCAATTTACAGAGACCAGTTAACCTACAAACCCCGCACGCCTTTGGGATGTGGGAGGAAACCGGAGCACCCGGAGGAAACCCACGCGGTCACAGGGAGAACGTGCAAACTCCACACTCAGACAGCAATGGGAGGTCAGGATCGAACCCGGGTCTCTGGTGCTATGAGGTAGTGGCTCTGCCAATAATTAATGAACCAAATTAATTAATTTAATTAATCTCTCCATGTAATTACTGGTACTGTTCATCCCAGACCCTGATGTCCTTCATAAAGTGGACAGCCGTCAATTGGATACGTTGTTCCAATCGAGGCCCAGATAAAATGGCAATGCCATGGTTTAGCTTAGAGATATAGCATGGAAACAGGCCCTTCGCCCTACAGAGTCCATGCCGACTATTGATCACCCGTTCACACTAATTGGATCTTTATCCCAAACACTCATTTACTCCCTGCGCGCTTGGGGGCAATTTACGGGAGCCAATTAACCGACAGACCTGCACGCCCCTGCGATGTGGGAGGGAACCCTCGCGGTCACAGGGAGAACGTGCAAACTCCACACTCAGACAGCAATGGGAGGCCAGGATGGAATCTGGGTCTCTGGCGCTGTGAGGCAGCAGCTCTATCCGCTGCGCCTCTGTGTCTCCCAGCTGTGACGGGAAGTCTGAAAGTTAATTGTCAGTAAATAAAATGTTCTGTTTTTGCTGAATTCTTGGTATCGGGATGTCTGTGCTCAGATGGGAAGGGAGTTGCTGTGAGTGATCGTGAGCCTCCTCTCTGCTGTGTGGCGCTGAGATAAAGGCACATAGCTCCCCCAGGAATGTAATGAGCAGCCTGTGTCACCACACAACAGCGTGGGCAACATTAACTGGCCCTAGCCCAGGGTCCCTCTAGAAATATTCGAGGTCCTCCATAATCACTTTGCATCAATATTCTGTTGCTTAGTTTAGTTTGGAGATACAGCACGGAAACAAGCCCTTTGGCTCACTGAGTCCGCGCCGACCAGCGATCCCCGCACACTAATACTATCCTATACATACTAAGGACCATTTACAATTCTACCGAAGCCAATTAATCTACAAACCTGTATGTTTTTGGCGTGTGGGAGGAAACTGGAGCTTCTGGCGAAAGCCCACGCAGGTCATAGGGAGAAATTACAAACTCCGTACAGACAGCACCCGTAGACAGGATCGAACCAGGGTCTCTGGCGCTGCAAGGCAACAACTCTACCCCTGTGCCACTTTTCAAGGTTAGCTGCGTACCCCAATTACGAAGGTGCAATCCACCAAACCTTTCCTCCTGCTGATAGACACAAAAAGCTGGAGTAACTCAGCGGGGCAGGCAGCATCTCTGGAGAGAAGGAATGGGTGGCGTTTCAGGTCGAGACCCTTCTTCCGACTTGTTCCTCCTGCTGGTTCAATGTTAGTTTATTGTCACACGTACCTAACTGTCATTGCGTCCAGTTAAATGACAATCCTGCTATTCTTCAGTCACAATCATACTGAATACAAACACAGGAGGCTGAGGGGTGATTTTATTAAGGTGTACAAGATCAAGAGAGGAATTGGCAGGGTAAATGCACAGAATCTTTTACCCAGAGTAGGGAAATCGAAGCTTAGGATATGGGTTTAAGTTGAGGTGGGAAAAGATTATTAGGAAGCTGAGGGGTAACTTTTACCCACTGATAAGTGTATGGAATGAGCTGCTGGAAGAGGTAGCTGAGGCAGGTACTCTCACAATGTTTAAGAAACATTAGAGAGGTACATGGATAAGATAGGATTGGAAGGATGTGGGCCAAGCGCAGGCAGGTGGGACTAGTGTAGTTGGGGCATGTTGGTCAGCCTGGGCAGGTTGGGCTGATGGGCCTGTTTCCAAGCTGTGTGTGTGAGCATGTACTCTGCGTGCGTGCGACTCTGTGCGCATGTGTACCACACAAGACCACACAGAGTCACTGCACAAAAGTTGCCACATTTCAAGTGCAACCTGTATCCTTCAAGTCTGAAAATAAAAAAACAAATGTTAGTGGCATCCTGGCCATAAAGGCCCGTTGCCCTGGCGATGGCACTGGGCCGGAGTTGCAAGGGATCGGCCTGGCCCAATGACGTGACGATGTTACCATGACGCTGACCTTTCACACTGATCTGCTGATTGCTCCAGCAATTTGTTTCCATTTCTTGTAACCCTGCATCTTCTGTTCCTTGTGTCCACATCTAGGCTGAACGTCCAAGGTTGTTTGCTTAAGATATGAACTCAATCATTTAGCATGGCTCTTTCCTTGGTCCATGCAGCTTTCAGACATACGTAATGCTCGTTAGAGACTTCAAAGCATTGCAAGATAGACACAAAAATCTGGAGTAACTCAGCTGGTCAGACAGCATGACTTGAGAAAAATAATAAGTGACGTTTTTGGTCGAGGCCCCTCTTAAGGAGTAAAGAAGGGTTGAGACTGGAAAAGTCACACTGTTCCTTTTCTCCAGAGATGGTGTCTGACCCGCTGAGTTAGTCCAGCTTTTTGTGTCTATCTTCAGTTTAAACCAGCATCTACAGTTCCTCCCTACACATAAATGCATTGCAATAGCCGCTGGGCATGCTTGTGTGGTTTAGGGGCCAGCGTTGACCAGAGTTGGGTGGTATGAGTATTGGGAATGTAATATGTGTGGACGTTTCATTCTGTGCACTCTAACATTTGAGTTCCCTTTTTAAGTTTGTACATGGTGACAAGGAGCAAGTTTGATAAGTTGATGCCCTGATAACATTGGTGAGATTCCAGGCTCAAAGCCAGTTCTGACTAACGCTTGCCTGCAGTAACTGGGTGGCACGGCCTTAAACTTGCTGCTTTACAGCGCCAGAGACCAGGGTTCCATCCTCCTTACGGGTGATATCTGTGCGGAGTTTGTATGTTCTCCCTGCGACTGGATGGGTTTTCTCAAAGTTCTGGTTTCCTCCCACACTCCAAAGACATGTGGGTTTGTAGATGAATTGGCTTCAGTAAAATTGTAAATTGTCCCTGGTGTGTAATCTCCTTCTTGATCCTTTGAATGAACAAAGATGTGGATTTTTTTTTCTCCCTGCAAAAGCTTAGTAGAAACCTGGTGTCCATACCTTGGACCCTTGGTCAATAGGTTTGATGGAGCCATAGTCATTGACCTTGTGCCCAATTCAACAATGCCGACCAAAATGCTATGTCTACACAAGTCCTACGTGCCGGCGTTTGGCCCACATCCCTCTAAACCAGGGGTGGGGAACCCTTTCATGTTGGAATGCCGCATTAAGTTAGCTGTAATCTAATAAGGCCGCATCCAAGAAAATTAAATTAGATATACTTCAAAATGTACATTATTTTGTAAAAATCTAACTACTATGTAGTAACTTCAAGAAAATGAAAAAAAATTGTTAATTCTAAAGTTAACTAACCGTTTAATAACTTTGTTGTGACTGCTTTTTGTGGGAGGTTAATGTACATTTTACAGTTGCATTAGAACTAAATCATGAGGATAACAGGTGTTAAAATAGCCCTCATGACTTACCAATGTTTTAATTGTGGCCGTCAGTCGGGGAGGATTGTTTAGTTGAATCCTCTTTACTCTTTGGTATTTTAAATACGTTCATTTTAAGATTAAAATAAAAATAGTAAGACGAACAAAAACAAATTAATAAAATAAAAATAAAATGATTTGTTCTACAAAATTTGGATTCATTCAAAAGGCCGCACTTAATGGCCTAGAAGGCCGCATACGGCCATAAGGCCGCAGGTTCCCCACCCCTGCTCTAAACCTTTCTGCCCATGTCCCTGTCCAAATGTCTTTTAAATATTGTTACAGTACCTGCCTCAACTACCTCCTCCATTAGCTTGTTCCATAAAGCCACCACCTTCTGAGTGAAAAAGATGCCACTCGGGTTCCAATTAAATGTTTTCCCTCTCATCTTAAACCTCTGCCACCTGGTTCCCGACTCCCCTACTCTGTGCATTCACCCTATCCATTCCCCTCTCGGCATTACTTCTAGCAGCTTTCCAATGTTCCACAGGAAGGTCCATAGGTGATGTGAACCATGTCAAGGAATATGACCAAGGTCCAATGCCCCCTGCTGGTAACAGGTGTATGTACGCATGAACATGGACAGTGGTATAGGACTTCTGTAGCTATTCTCTGAATCATCCTTTCCACTCCCTCCCCTTTTCCTCTCATCCCTTCCCGCTCCCAAAGAAATCACTAGAGATTTAGAGTCATAGCATGAAAACTGGTCCTTCAGCCCAGCCGAGTCTGCGCAGACCAGCAATCACTCGTCCACCAGATCTATCCTACGCACTAGGGACAATTTACAAGAAGCCAATTAACCTACAAACCTGCACTTCTTTGAAATGTGGGAGAAACCGGAGCACCCGGAGAAAACCCACGCGGTCACAGGGAGAACGTACAGAGTCCATACAGACAGCACCCAAGGTCAGGATTGAACCTGGATCTCTGGTGCAGTAAGGCAGCAGCTTTACCGCTGCAACACTGTGCTGACCCTTTGGGGGGACTTGACGTTAAAATAATGTTCAATGCTAACTTAAAGAATCCGTGCGTAGTATTATGAGACTGAATTCCATGGTGCTTTTTGACCAGAACGTTATCTCTGCTCCATGGTAATAACCATCTTTTCATTTAGAGTCGTAATGCATGCAGTTCAATCTCACTAAATTGCTTAGACCAGTGGACATCTACCTTCTAATTACGATGTTAATTTGAGTTAGATATTTGCAACTGATGTGAATAATTGATTTTCATTGGCTACGAGTCGGGAAGTCCTGATGCAGGTTTGGTTAGGTTGCACTTGAAGTATTATGTGTGGCTCTGGTCACCCCAACACAGGAAGGATGTGGAGGCTTTGGAGAGGGTGGAGAAGAGGTTTAGCAGAATGCTGCCTGCATTAGAGTGTGTTAGCTATAAGGAGAGGTTGGACAGACTTGGATTATTTTCCCTGGGCGTTGGTGATTAAGGGGATACCTGAAAGAAGCACATGAAAGTTTGGGAGACCTAGTGGACACTCAGAACTTTTCAGAGTGGAAATGTTAAAGACAAAATGGTGTTGGGGCAAAGTTTAAAGCGGGTGTGCGGGGCAAGTTATTTTAGTAAAGAGGGAGGTGGGTGGCTTGTAGATGCTGCCAGGAGTGGTGTGGAGACAGATACAATAATGGCCATTTGAGGCTTTTGGATAGGCAGAAATAATAAAATGCTGTTGCTGGTTTAGAAAAAAAGACGACAAAAAAACGGCCTGTGTTCATCAGTCTGAAGAAGGTTGCCGACGCAAAAATATTCCCGATGCTATCAATATTCTCCAGATTGTTGCCTGGCCTGCTGAGTTACTCAAGCATTTTGTGTCTTGCGCTGCCATTGTCAAGTTTGTAGTTGTGTGAGAAGGAACTGCAGATGCTGGTTTAAGCCGAAGACGGGCACAACATGCTGGAGTAACTCGGTGTTTCAGGCACGCTCTGGAGAAAAGGATCTCGGGCCGTCAACTGAAACGTCACACCTCCGTGCTTCTCTCCAGAGATGCTGCCTGACCCGCTGAGTTACTCCAGCTTTTTGGGTCCATCTTGTGCTTGTGTAACGTCACTTACTGTGCTGTATCTCACTGTTTCAGACTCCCATGAAAAAGACTCGAGGCTTAATCGGAGATGCAGGCGTGGTGTTTGCCAACGCGGTAAGTATAAACTCATTTGTGACCGTGCAGCTCGTGACTTGGTCCAGACCTTTCAGTGGCATGTCGGGCCTACCTCTTTATTAGAGATCACCTGCTCTGATCTCGAATGGTTGCATGCTGCATTCTGTCACCTGGACCAGCCAAGTGCTGCAAACCAGAGTCAACATTGATAGAGAGGGGGTAACCAGTAATGCAAATCGTGCTCCTCTCCATTTCCTGATTGAATTTCAGTTTAGTTTAGAGATACAGCGCCGAAACAGGCCCACCATGTCCGCACCCACCAGCGTTCCCCGCACTCTTACACTATCTAGAGAATTTTACATTTCTACCAATCCGATTCACCTACAAACCTGTGCGTCTTTGGAGTATGGGAGGAAACCGGAGATATCGGAATAAATCCATGCAAGTCACAGGGAGAACGTGCAAACTCCGTGTCGACAGCACCCGTAGTCAGGATCGAACCCGGGTCTCTGGTGCTGAGAGGCGGCAACTCTACCGCTGCGCCATTGTGCCGTCAGTGAAGAGTTTTTGGTGCAAAAGTGCTGTATCTTCCTATCCACAACGACGGATTAGTTTGGTGTATTTTGGTGCTATTCAGTTATTGATTTTGCAGCTTCCAGAGGAACCATTCCATGGAAGAGGGAGGGAAAGAGAAAATACCAGTCACTGCCATACTGAGGAGGCCTCTGTAGGGGTGGAAGTTGGACCATGGGCTTTTGGCTTTGAGCATTTCTCCACATGCCCAAATAAGTTATTCTATACATTCTGCATGGGAAATAGAACAGTACAGCACAGGAACCGGCCCTTTAACTCTCACTGCCGAACATAATGTTAAAAAATCTGAGGAAAAGTATTGACCCAAAATGTCACCTATTCCTACTCTCCAGAGGTGCTGTCTGTCCCGCTGAGTTACTTCAGCTTTTTGTCTATTCATCACCTTAGAAACGGGCCCTTCTGCCCATTGAGACTG
>JAXLNO010002287.1:31694-57079 GCA_038087875.1 Malacoraja senta | reverse complement strand
CCTCGGTCTCCTCCATTGTCAGAGTGAGGCTAAATGCAAATTGGAGGAACAGCATCTCATATTTCGCTTCAGCAGCTTACAGTCCAGTGGTATGGACATTGATTTCACTCACTTCAGGTAGCCCCGGCATTCCTTCTCTCTCTATCCCTCCCCCACCCAAGTCGCACCAGCTTCTCATTCTCACCCAACAAACAGCGAACAATGGCCTGTTTCCTTTATCATCGTTACTTTTTTGCATATCTTTCATTCATTGTTCTTTATCTCTCCACATCACCGTCCATATCTCCCGTTTCCATTATCCCTAACCAGTCTGAAGAAGGGTCTCGACCCGAAACGTCACCCATTCCTTCTCTCCAGAGATGCTGCCTGTCCCGCTGAGTTACTCCAGCTGTTTGTGTCTGTCTTTGATAAGATTATTAAAATGCTTATGGTGGTCCTGGGTTTTAAAAAATAGACATATCTGGTTAAACGCATCTCAGACTTTCTAACCTTTCACCCAAGCTGGGAGGGGGAAGGGGGGGACCATTTCCTTAGGTTTCAAACAACAAATCCTTGGAACATCGATTTCCTGACTAGGAGATAATTAATGCTGGAACAAGATACGTCTCAGGAAATCGTTGAAGAAAAATATTAGTTATTATTAGAAACATTGAGAAGGGAGGATTCGCTTACTCGAACTAAAATAGTTTGCCGAGGATGTCTTGGGCTAGCGGTGATTAACATCAAGTAACCCTTGCGGCCCCTCTCTCCTCGCCCTTCCCCCACCCGAGTCGTCGTACCAGTTTCGCTGTCGTCCTGTTGAGTTCCACTGTCTGTATAATTCATTATCACCTCCCCCACTGCCAACAATGGACCATTGTGGGCTCCACCTTTCCTTGATCATCGTTGCTTTCTGCATATCTGTCGTTCGTTTGTACTAAGTACCGTCTATACCTCTTGTTCCCCACTCCCCTGACTCTCGGTCTGAAGAAGGGACTTGGCCCGAAACATCACCTGCTCCTTTTTCTCCAGAGATGCTGCCTGTCCCGCTGAGTTACTCCAGCCTTTTGTGTCTGTCTAGCAATGAAGGGAAGTGTGTATAAGGGAAGTTCTCAGTGTACAATACTCTTCTCTCTCCCTCTTTCATTCTCTCTCACCGTAAACCAATGTCCTCTGGTCCTCGATTCCCCTACTCTGGGCAAGAGACTCTGTGCATCTACCCGATCTATTCCTCTCATGATTTTGTACGCCTCTATAAGATCACCCCCTCATCCTCCAGCGCTCTAAGGAACAGAGTCTCAGCCTGCTTAATCTCTCCCTCTGGCTCAGGCCCCTTGAGTCCTGGCAACAATATGGAAGATAGACACAAAATGCTGCAGTAACTCAGCGGGACAGGCAGCGTCTGCAGAGAGTTTCGGGTCGAGCGTAAGTCAGCGTCTGCAGTTCCTTCCTACACATTGATGTACGCGGGACGTTTACCGGGTTTTTTTGGACACTATTTGTGCCGGGGTCAATAAGATCATGGGGGACCCCTTCCACCCCAGCAACGGACTGTTCCAGCTGCTACGGTCAGGCAAAAGCCTCCGTTGCCATGCTGTGAGAACGGAGAGGATGAGGAGGAGTTTCTTCCCAGAGGCCATTAGGACTGTAAACTCGTATCTCACCAGGGACTAACTTTACGGCACCACTCTACTGCATTTTTTTTTAAATTGCTGGGTTTTTAAATTTCCTTTTTTCCTTCCGCCCACAATATTTAATATGTAAAAGGATATGTGATTCTGTTCCATTCTGTTTGTAGTTTGTACAAAGTCCGTGAGCATTGCCACTTTTCATTTCACTGCACATCCCTAACTTGAGGAAGGACATCCTTGTGATTGAGGCAGTGCAGCGTAGGTTCACGAGATTGATCCCTGGGATGGCAGGACTGTCATATGAGGAAAGATTGAAAAGACTAGGCTTGTATTCGCTGGAGTTTAGAAGGATGAGGGGGGGTTCTTATAGAAACATATAAAATTATAAAAGGACTGGACAAGCTAGATGCAGGAATTTTTTTCCCCAATGTTGGGCGAGTCCAGAACCAGGGGCCACATTCTTAGAATAAAGGGGAGGTCATTTAAGACTGAGGTGAGAAAAAAAATTTCACCCAGAGAGTTGCGAATTTGTGGAATTCACTGAATGGATTTAAGAGAGAGTTAGATAGAGCTCTAGGGGCTAGTGGAGTCAAGGGATATGGGGAGAAGGCAGGCACAGGTTATTGATAGGGGACGATCAGCCATGATCACAATGAATGGCGGTGCTGGCTTGAAGGGCCGAATGGCCTCCTCCTGCACCTATTTTCTATGTTTCTATCTCGTATGTGTATGTGACGAATAAACTTGACTTGACTTTGGTCCCTGTGCAGATTGACAGCATTTCCTCTCTCTCTCTCTCTCTCTCTTTCTCTCCCAGCAGAAGGGGACGGGAAGCAGGTTCCCAGTGAACATGGAGGCAGCGTTGACAGCTCGGGACAGAGTGGGAGTGCAGGACTTTGTGTTGCTCGATTCCTACACCAGCGAAGAGGCCTTCCTGGACAACCTCCGCAAACGCTTCCGGGAGAACCTCATCTATGTAAACGCTGCCGCACACCGCCTCAGTTTTTAGTAGACACAGCGCGGAAACAGGTTCTATCCCACACATACACCAGGGACAATTTACACAGGCTAATTTAGAGAGAAACAGCGCGGAAACAGGCTCTTCGGCCTAATCGAGCCCTCGCCGACCAGCGATCACCCCGTGCACCTGGGTGTCTGGGGTTATGGGGTGAAGGCAGGAGAATGGGGTTTGGAGGGAGAGATAGATCCAGCCATGGCAGAGTAGACGTGTTGGGCCGAATGGCCTAATTCTGCTCCTATCACTTATGAACATGAACTAGTTCTATCCTACACCCTAGCAACAATTTACAGAGGTCAATTAGAGATACAGCACGGAAACAGGCCTTTCGGCCCACCGAGTCCGTGCAGACCAGCGATCCCCGGTTCACAATGGCATTATCCTACACACTATGGACAATTACACCATTTTTACCGAAGCCAATTAACCTACAAACCTGTACGTCTTTGGAATGTGGGAGGAAACCGGAGCACCCGGAGAAAACCCACGCAGGTCACGGGGAGAACGTACAGACAGCACGCTTAAAGCCCTGTCCCACTGTACGAGTTCATTCCAAGAGCTCTCCCGAGTTAAAAAAAAAATCAAACTCATGGTAAGCACGTAGAATAAACGGGGACGTCTCTTAGCGGCTCGTAACGCTAACGGCAGGTACTTGGGAAACGCGGTAAACTCGGGAAGACTCGTGAAGATTTTTCAACATGTTGGAAAAATGTCCACGAGAGCCCCGAGTACCGACGAGCAGCCATTACCGTAAATCTCCGAGTTCGAATCAGGGCAAACTCGGGAGAACTCTTGGAATGAACTCGTACAGTGTGACAGAGCTTTTAGTCAGGATCGAACCCGGGTCTCTGTCGCTGTGAGGCAACCACTCTACCGCTGCGCCACCGTGCCACCCTGTGTTTGCGTGCGGATGTGTGTATGTTCATATTATTAACTGGTGGTGGGTATATGGAATGAGTTGCCAGAGGAGGTAGTTAAGGCAGGCACACTGACAACATTTATGAGCCATTTGGGCAGGTGCATGGACTGGAAAGGTTTCGAGGGATACGGGCCAAACACGACCTGGTGGTACTAGCGTAGATAATAATCTACGTAATAGGAATCTGAGCGGCAACCTTTTCACACAAAGTGGTAGTGGGTGTCTGGAACGAGCTGGCGGAGGAGGTCGTTGAGGGAGGGACTATCCCAACATTTAAAAAACAGTTAGACAGGTACATGGATAGGACAGGTTTGGAGGGATATGGACCAAACGCGGGCAGGTGGGACTAGTGTAGTTGGCCGGCATGGACAAGTTGGGCCGAAGGGCCTGTTTCCACGCTGTATCAGTATATAGTATTTATATTGTGACTTAAATGCAGTAAAATATCTCCAGAAGTGTTATCATTTGATTCCGAAATTTGAAAAGAGTTGACGTATAGATGCGTCAATAAAGATTTCTTCAATATTTTCTTGACATGGATTTTTTTTTTAATTCTTCAGACGTACATCGGCACCCTGCTTGTTTCTGTGAATCCGTACAAGGAACTGGATATATACACTCACAAGAAGAAGGAACTCTACCAAGGAGTCAATTTCTTTGAACTTCCGCCTCACATGTGAGTCGTAGAGCCGGCAAATTGTCAAGTTGGTCATAAGGTCATCGGAGTAGAATTAGGCCATTCGGCCCATCAAGCCTGCTCCCCCATTCAATCATGGCTGATCTATCTCTCCCTCCTCACCCCATTCTCCTGCCTTCTCCCCACAACCTCTGACACCTGTTGGGAAGATGTTGTCGAGCTGAAAAGGTTTGCAGAGAAGAGTAACGAGGATATTGCCAGGACTCGAGGGTCTGAGCTATAGGGGGAGGTTGAGCAGGCTGAGACTTTATTCCTTGGAGCGCAGGAAGGTGAGAGGTGATCTAATAGAGGTGTGTAAAATCATGAGAGGAATAGATCGGGTAGACGCACAGAGTCTCTTGCCCACAGTAGGGGAATTGGTAACCAGAGGACGTGGGTTTGAGGTGAAGGGGGAAAGATTGAATAGGAACCTGAGGGGCAACCTTTTCACACAAAATGGTGGTGGGTGTATGGAACGAGCTGCCGGAGGAGGTAGTTGAGGCAGGGACTATCGCAACGATTGAGAAACAATTAGACAGGTACATGGATAGGGCAGGCTTAGAGGGATATGGACCAAACGCAGGCAGGTGGGACTAGTGTAGATGGGACATGTTGTGGGCAAGTTGGGCCAAAGGGCCTGTTTCCAGGCTATATGACTCAAGGACTCTATGAATCTATTAAAAAAAAGGACGTAAAGTGTCGAGTCAGGCAGCATTTTTGAGGAACATGCAGAGGACATTATTGAACATTAGTGACACATGATTACAACATTGTTTTCTGTCTCCTTCTCTTTGCCCTTCCCACCACGAAGGCCAGACTCCTCCCGTTTTCCCTGGGATGCTCCGTTGCTATTTACGTTGCCATTCAGAATGTTAGGGCAAACCTTCTCTCCATTAGCTGTGGCAATGGAGGTCGGGCGGAGTTGGTTGCTAAGGGAAACCATGGCACAGTTATTGGCAGGAGATGAAAACTTTTTCTTTTTACAAACTCGGCAAGTTATCATCCAAAACGTGCTGCCTGAAAGATGTGGGAAATAGATTCCATTGCGGCTGAATAAGCACTCACAAACTCGCAGGGCTTTAATTTAACGCAGGAATTTAAAGCGGGGAAATAGGAGATTTCTGGAAGTCTAACATGGGCTGGACCAACACAGTGAATGGTAGGGCTCTGGGGAGTGTTGTAGAGTGCAGGTGCATGGTTCCTTGAAGGTGGAGTCGCAGGTAGATCGGGTGATCAAAAAGGCTTTTGGCACGTTGGCCTTCATCAGTCAGAGTATTGAGTAGAGAAGGTACACAAAAATGCTGGAGAAACTCAGCGGGTGCAGCAGCATCTATGGACCGAAGGAAATAGGCAACGTTTCTGGCCGAAACCCTTCTTCAGAGAAGTTGGCAGGCAGCTGGGACTAGTGTAGCTGGGACATGTTGGCCAGTGTGGGCAAGTTGGGCCGAAGGGCCTGTTTCCAAGCTGTATCACTCTATGATTCTATGAATCTACAAAGGAAAAATAAGCAGCGGGTGGATAGAGTCACTTTTTCCCAAGAGCCTCCACAAAATGGCTTCCTCCTGATCCACTTTAACTCCCCCCTTCCCGTTCCCATAGCAACCTTTCTGTCCTGGGCCTCCCTCCATTGCCAGAGTGAGGCCACAGGCAAACTGGAGGAGCAGCACCTCATATTCCGCTTGGGCAGCTTACATCCCAATGGTATGAATATTGAATTGTCCAATTTTAGGTAACTAATCGACAGCGACTCTCAAACTGCCCCTCACCCCCATTTCTCTCCATTCCCCCCTCCCCTGTCTTCCCTGTGCCCCACCTGGTTGTGGATATCCCACTATCCCCCTCACCTTAAACCTACGTCCTCTGGTTCTTGAATCTCCGATTCTGGCCAAAAGACTGTCCATTTACCCGAAGATAGGCATAAAGTGCTGGAGTAACTCAGCGGGTCAGGCAGATATCGGGAGAAAAAGGAACAGGTCACGTTTCAGGTCAGGACTGAAGAAAGGTCCCGACCCGAAGAGTCACCCACGCTTTTTTCTCCAGAGATGCTGCCTGACCAGCTGAGTTACTCCACCACTTTTGCATCTGTCTTCGGTACAACCCAGCATCTGCGGTTCCTTTCCCGCACACTGTGCATTTAGCCGATCTATTCCTCTCGTGATCTTGTCAACGCTTGGCGTTCTTCTGTCCCCTTCAGCTACGCCATTGCTGACAACGCCTACCGGGTGATGTGCACAGAGTACAATAACCACTTCATCCTCATCTCCGGAGAGAGCGGAGCTGGCAAGACCGAGGCCTCGAAGAAGATCCTGGAATTCTACGCCAAGACCTGCCAGACCACGGAGCAACTGCAAGTGGTGCGAGACCGCCTCCTGCTGTCCAACCCCGTACTGGAGGTGAGCACCGCTTGGAGTAGAAATCAGTGCAGTTCCATTCAATTCAGTTCAAATCAATTCAATTCAATTTAGTTGAGTTCAATTCAGTTCAATTCAGTTCAATTCAGTTCAATTCAGTTCAATTCAGTTCAATTCAGTTCAATTCAGTTCAATTCAGTTCAATTCAATTCAATTCAGTTCAATTCAATTCAGTTCAATTCAGTTTAATTCAGTTAAGTTTAGTTCAGTTCAATTCAATTCAGTTCGTGTGTAGGAAGGAACTGCAGATGCTGGTTTAAACCAAAAATAGATCCAAAATACTGGAGTATCTCAGCGGGACAGGCAGCATCTCTGGAGAGAAGGAATGGGTGATGTTTTAGGTCGGGAAGAAATGTCACCCATTCCTTCTCTCCAGAGATGCTGCCTGTCCCGCTGAGTTACTCCAGCTTTTGTGTCTATCTTCCATTATGGAGTTGCCAGCCTGTCTCCACGCTGTATGGCTCTGATTAACCTTACAATGTGACTAACCTTACAATTCGATTTTCCCAGCATCTGCAGATCTTTATTAAACATTTCATCTACTCCACTGCGAAATCTCCTCATGGTATGCCTACTTTGAAGAAGTTCTCCTCCTCTCTCCGAAGACAGTTTAACCACCTATTTCCTTCGCTCCATAGATGCTGCCTCACCCGCTGAGTTTCTCCAGCATTTTTGTCTACCTTTGATTTTTCCAGCATCTGCAGTTCTTTCTTAAACTTTCTTAAACTTTCTTACAATTTGGACAGTTTTGTCAGCAGCCTCATTATCCGATGCCCTGAAGAACAATTTCTCTTGAGTTTAGTTGAGTTTAGTTTGGAGATACAGCGCGGAAACAGGCCCTTCGGCCCACCGAGTCCGTGCCGACCGTACACTAGCACTGTCCTGCACACACTAGGGACAATTTACAATTTTTACCAAAGCCAACTAACTTACAAACCTGCACGTCTTTGGAGTGTGGGAGGAAACCGGAGCTCCTGGAGAAAACCCTTGCGGTCACGAGGAGAACGTACAAACTCCGTACAGACAGCACCTGAGGCCAGGATGGAACCCGGGTCTCTGGTGCTATGAGGCAGCAACTCTACCGCTGCGCCACCCTGAGAATAAAAGCAGCTGTTAATTGGTGTTGGTAAGAATTGTAAATTGTCCCTAGTGTATAGGGTGATCGCTGGTCGACGCAGACACGGTGGCTGAAGGCTTCTGTTTCCCCGCTGTCTCCCTAGCAGAAAGGACAGATCATTGATAATAAGGATCTCGAAGCTCTCTACCATTTGACAGGCTGGCTGCAAACTGCTGAACTCTCTGCAACTGGCCCTTTAACAAAGCATCAGGAATTGTTGCTGCTTCCAACTCCCAACTCCAGCGAACTTGTCTATTGTGTACAGCCACCGTCCCCTCGAGGCCCCGTGAAGAACATCCACTGACACAAGTTACCAAAGACAACGCGAGAAGATGGGAGAGAGAAAAAATGCCAGCCCTCTTCCCCTTCCCTCTCCCCCACAATCAGTGTGAAGAAGGGTCCCGACCCGAAATGTCACCTATCCGCATGCTCCAGAGATGCTGCTTCACCCGCTGACTTACTCCAGCACTTTGTGTCTTTTTTTTGTAAACCAGCATCTGCAGTTCATAAGATCATTAGCGATAGGAGTAGACTTAGGCCAGTCTACTCCGCCATTCAATCACGGCTGATCTATCTCTCCCTCCTAACCCCATTCTCCTGCCTTCTCCCCATAACCTCTGACACCCGGTTTCCATTCTTGGTTTCCATATTACTGCCAAAAGTTGGCACAAGACAGTGGCGCAGCGGTAGAATTGCTGCCTCACGGCACCAGAGACCTGGGGTTTGATCCAGACTACGGGTGCTGTCTGTATGGAGTTTGTACGTACTCCCTGTAACCTGCGTGAGTTTTCTCCAGGTGCTCCGGTTTCCCCCCACAACCCATACGACGTGCATGTTTGTAGGTTGATTGGCTTCCGTAAACAGTCCTTAGTGTGTGGGATAGCGCTAGTGTACGGGGACCACTGGGCAGTTGTCCCTAGTGTGTGTGGGATAGCGCTAGTGTACAGGGATCGCTGGTCAGCACGGCCTCGGTGGGCCGAAGGGCCTGCTTCCGCACTGTATCGCCAAAGACTAGAGTCCAAAGATGGGCAAGAAGCTACAAAGTCCAGCCCTCGGCCCAATCAATGTGTTGAACCAATGACTTTTCCCAATAACGTAAATGAACTCTTGCTCTTTTATTCCAGGCGTTTGGAAACGCTAAGACCTTGAAGAACGATAATTCCAGCCGCTTTGGGAAATACATGGACATCCAGTTCAGCTACACGGTACGATCAATGTTCTGATTTCTATCTCACACAGAGAAGGCCAAAGTCCACGGTGATCAAATACCATGGACACCAGAATGAAGGGATTCCATCGTTCTGGGAGTGCGGAGAATGGCTGGGACCTCCCCCCCCCCCCTCACCTCAGTGTGTGACACACCTTCACTCCAAGGTCTTCATAAGTTCACAAGTGATACCAGCAGAATTAGGCCATTCGGCCCATCGAGTCTACTCCGCCATTCAGCCATGGCTGATCTATCTCTCCCTCTCAACCCCATTCTCCTCACTACCCCTGACACCCGCACGAATCAAGAATCTACCTATCCCTGTCTGTATAAGATACAGCGTGGAAAAAGACCCAACTTGCCCGCACCAGCCAACATGTCCAATCTGCACTGGTCCCACCTGCCTGGGTTTGGCCCATATCCGTCTAAACCTGCCCTATCCATGTACCCGAATAACTGTTTATTTTGAAATGACTTTAAAAAAAAGAGGAAAATTCCAGTGTGAATTCAGATTCAAGTTTTGCAATAGGTTTACAAGCACCCACTAAACCATCCTACCACAACCAGAGAGCAGTCCTGAAATACTATCTACCTCATTGGTGACCCTCGGACTATCTTTGATCAGACTTTGCTGGCTTTACCTTGCACTAAACGTTATTCCCTTATGCACTGTAAATGGCTCGATTGTAAAGGATTTCAGTTTAGTTTAGAGATATAATACGGAAACAGGCCCTTCGGCCCACCTAGTCCCCGCCGACCAGCGATCCCCGCACACTAACACTATACAGCACGCTAAGGACAATTTACAATTTTACCAAGCCAATAAAACTCCAAACATGTGCGTCTTTAGAGTGTGGGAGGAAACTGGAGCTCCCGGAGAAAACCCACGCAGGTCACGGGGAGAACGTACAAACTCCGTACAGACAGCACTCGTGGTCAGGATCGAACCCGGGTCTCTGGGGCTGTAAGGTAGCAACTCTACCGCTGCGCCTGTCCTCCCGCTGACTGGTTAGCACGCAACAAAAGCTTCTCACTGTACCTCAGTACACGTGACAATAAACTAAACCGGATGCTATGGTTCACAACTATTTAGGCCATTTCGGACTGAGATGAGGAAAAACATTTTCACCCAGAGAGTTGTGAATCTGTGGAATTCTCTGCCACAGAAGGCAGTGGAGGCCAATTCACTGGATATATTCAAGACCGAGTTAGATATAGCTCTTCGGGCTAAAGGAATCAAGGGATATGGGGAGAAGGCAGGAACGGGGTACTGATTGTGGATGATCAGCCATGATCACATTGAATGGCGGTGCTGGCTTGATGGGCCGAATGGCCTACTCCTGTACCTGTTTTCTATGTTACTTTGGCCTTCTCAGGGGGATTTCCGCGACCGCTGTGCACTGCGGGGGGTGGAATGCATCCTTGACAAGGATTGTAATATAGTTGTTTTAAAAGTGTAACATTTTCTATGTTTCTATTTGTCAAGTTGTGTCGATGTTCCTCAGACCTATTCCTGGCTTGTGATTGAATTTGTGGGAACTGATTTTCTCCATGGCCTGTTGCCACAGGCTTCAGCCGGGCCTGTTCTAACGTCTAGGCCTGATTCACGTTATGTTATCCTATCCCCACCCCCTCCCCCCCTCCTTCCCCTACAGACCAGCCAAGCAGGATTTTGTTGTCGTTCCCGATGAAATATTTAGAGTGAAAAGAATTGTGTCCTGTTCCAGGACTATTTACAGCAAAGTAATTCAAGATTGAAAGGGGGCATTGTCTGATGTTGGCAAGCACCCGCGAAACGATCAGAGCTCGGATAGCAATCTGGGCCTCGTTTGAAAGGCAGGTCATTTGGGGAGATGAAATGTTGGACATCGAGCCCCATAATAAATTAATCAACTTCCTGAATAGTAAGGTGATCAAGCTTGTGAGACAGGATAAACATCGACGACAGACACAAAACGCTGGAGTAACTCAGCGGGTCAGGCAGCATCTCTGGAGAGAAGAGATAGGTGACGTGTCTGGTCGGGACCCCTCTTCGGTCTTCCTCAGTCTTCAGACTGAAGAAGGGTCTCGACCCGAAAAGTCACCTATTCCTTTTCTCCAGAGATGCTGCCTGACCCGCTGAGTTACTCCAGCGTTTTGTGTCTATCATTTAGAGTATTGCGTTCTGCTCTGTGCACCATGTTAGAGGAAAGATGTTGTCAATCCGAAAAGGGTGCAGAGAAGATTTACGAGGATGTTGCCAGGACTCAAAGGCCTGAGTTATAGGGAGAGACTTTTGCCCAGAGTAGGGGAATCGAGAATCAGAGGGCATGGGTTTAAGGTGAGGGTGGAAAGATTTAATAGGAACCTGAGGGGTAACTTTTTTTTTTTTACAACAAATGGCGGTGGGTGTATGGAACAAGCCGCCGGAGGAGGTAGTTGAGGCAGGGGACTATCACAACGTTTAAGAAACATTTAGACAGGTAATAGGACAGCTTTAGAGAGATATGGACCAAATGCGGGCAGGTGGGACTAGTGTGGATGGGACATGTTGGGCAGTGTGAGCAAGTTGGGTGGAAGGGCCTGTTTCCGCGCTGTATGACTCTATGACAATCTGCTGGAGTAACGTTGTGCTGGGACATATTGTGGTCTAGGCATGATACCAGCATCTACAGTTCCTAGCGTCCATATAAGTGTAGTAGTTTTTGAGACTCCTTTTATAAGTACAGGTTCATAAGTGATAGGAGCAGGATTAGGCCATTCGGCCCCATCAAGTCTACTCCGCCATTCAATCATGGCTGATCTATCTCTCCCTCCTAACCCCATTCTCCCGCCTTCTCCCCATAAGCCCTGACACCCGTACTGATCAAGAATCTATCTATCTCTGCCTTAAAAACATCCACTGACTTGGCCTCCAAAGCCTTCTGTGGAAAAGAATTCCACAGATTCACCACCCTCTGACTGAAGAAATGCCTCCTCATCTCATAGAAACGTAGATAGAAACATAGAAAATAGGTGCAGGAGGAGGCCATTCGGCCCTTCGGCCCTTCGATTCATTGTGATCATGGCTGATCGTCCCCAATCAATAACCCGTGCCTGCCTTCTCCCCATATCCCTTGTCTCCACTAGCCTCTAGAGCTCTATCTAACTCTCTCTTAAATCCATCCAGTGACGGCCTCCACTGCCCTCTGTGGCAGGGAATTCCACAAATTCACAACTCTCTGGGTGAAAACGTGTTTTCTCACCTCAGTCTAAAATGGCCTCCCCTTTATTCTAAAATGTTATTCTTTATTCTCCCTCCTAAAAGAACGTCCTTTAATTCTGAGGCTGTGCCCTCTGGTCCTGGACTCTCCCACTAGTGGAAACATCATCACCGCATCCACACTATCCAAGTCTTGGATTCATTATTCATTATTCCCGTTCACCTTACCCCACTACTCAAACCTCACGTCAATAACCTTGGCGTGATATTTGACTCAGCGCTGAAATTTGACAAACAAGTCAATGCCGTGGTAAAAGCTAGCTTCTTTCAACTTCGGACGATAGCTAAACTAAAACAATTCCTCCAGTTTGATGACCTCGAAAAGATCATCCACTCATTCATCTCCTCCCGCCTAGATTACTCCAACTCCCTTTACACTGGCATCTGCCAATCTTCCCTGTCCCGCCTGCAACTGGTCCAAAACGCCGCAGCGAGACTCCTGACGGGCACCCGAAAAAGGGACCACATCACCCCGATCCTGGCCTCTCTCCACTGGCTCCCTGTGCGGTTCCGTATACATTTCAAGATCCTCCTCTATGTCTACAAAGCCCTCAATGGGCTTGCCCCCACCTACATAAAAAGTCTTCTCACCCACCACTCCACCTCCAGGCCCCTCAGATCAGCCGACTTGGGGTTGCTGAATATCCCACGGTCTAGGCATAAGCTCAGGGGCGACCGGGCCTTTGCGGTTGCAGCCCCTAGACCAGTGGAACAGCATCCCCTTTCCCATCAGAACTGCCCCCTCCATCGACTCTTTTAAGTCAAGACTAAAGACTTATCTATACTTCCAAGCCTTTCCTGACGTCCTCTGAGTGAGGGCTACATGTATATATGTATGTAGTTTGTTTTGTTGTGCTATTCTTCTAACAAATGTAAAGCACTTTGGCCAACGAGAGTTGTTTATTAAATGTGCTATATAAATAAATGTGACTGACTAGGATCCGACCAGGAAAACTGTGATTGAACTATTGGATATCTACGGCTTTGGAGTCTTTGATGTCTTCTGTGGCAAGGAATCCCTTTTGATTCTGCGATGCTTAAGTTTAGAGTTGAAATGTCGTGCAGATGTTGTGATAACCACATATCATATAACCATATAACAATTACAGCACAGAAACAGGCCATCTCGGCCCTTCTAGTCCGTGCCGAACACTTACTCTCGCCTAGTCCCATCTACCTGCACTCAGACCATAACCCTCCATTCCTTTCCCGTCCATATACCTATCCGATTTTATTTTTAAATGATAAAAACGAACCTGCGTCCACCACTTCCACTGGAAGCTCATTCCACACAGCTACCACTCTCTGAGTAAAGAAGTTCCCCCTCATGTTGCCCCTAAACTTTTGTCCCTTAATTCTCAAATCATGTCCTCTTGTTTGAATCTTCCCTACTCTCAGTGAGAAAAGCTTATCCACGTCAACTCTGTCTAACCCGCTCATAATTTTAAAGACCTCCATCAAGTCCCCCCTTAACCTTCTGCGCTCCAAAGAATAAAGACCTTTATAGTGATGAAGCGGCGGTCCTAGTGTGTGGGTGTTCACCGTCGGGTGTGTGGTTTTTGCAGGGGGCTCCTGTGGGGGGTCACATCCTGAGTTATCTCTTGGAGAAGTCTCGGGTGGCCCACCAGAACCATGGGGAGCGCAACTTCCACGTCTTCTACCAGCTGCTGGAGGGAGGAGACGACGAGCTTCTTCGCTGGCTGGGCCTGGACCGCAACCCGCTGCTCTACCACTACCTCATCCAGGTAACGGCTGCACGTGCGGCGGCAAGGTGGCGCAGCGGTAGAGTTGCTGCCATGCAGCGCTTACGTTCCATCCCGACTACGGGCGCTGTCTAGTTTGGTTTAGAGGAACAGCGCGGAAACGGCCCACCAAGTCCGCGCCGACCAGCGATCCCCGCACACCAACACTATCCTACTATCTGTGGAATTCTTTGCCACAGAAAGTAGTTGAGGCCAGTTCATTGGCTATATTTAAGAGGGAGTTAGATGTGGCCCTTGTGGCTAAAGGGATCAGGGGGTATGGAGAGAAGGCAGGTACAGGATACTGAGTTGGATGATCAGCCATGATCATATTGAATGGCGGTGCAGGCTCGAAGGGCCGAATGGCCTACTCCTGCACCTATTTTCTATGTTTCTATGTTTCTTTTTATTTTTTTTATTTTTTTAAATTAGAAGTATTTTACATTACAGTAATCTGCAATAACGTAAATTTATACAGTTCTTGTACCACTTCTGTTTTTCAACTTTAATAGAAAAAAAGGATAGAAAGAACTAGCAAAGACAGTCAGTGAGTGAATGAAAAAGTGGTCCAGGAACACACATGTGAACCTAAACCACAAGAAGTAGTTAAAGAAGAAAAGAGAAAAAGAGAAAAAAGAAAATAAGATAGGACAATATGAAAGGGATGTACCTACTTCTTATCTTTACTCACCCCTCTCCAGGTCCTAAAACATTTATTAGCAACATTTTGTTGCACCCTATGTTTGTAATAAGTCAATATATGGAGACCAAATCTTTTGGAATTGGTCTTGTTTACCTGCTAGGAGAAAACTCATATCTTCTAGATGTAACAATTCCGACATATTAGAAGTCCACATTTTTATTGTTGGCGTAGGAGCATTTTTCCAAAATGTCAGTATCAGTTTTTTTGCCGTTATTAAGCCATAACTAAGAAAACTCCTTTGAAACGAAGTCAGCTCCAAACTTGCTTCTATTATTCCAAAAATAATCAATTCTGCATTCGGTTTCAGTTTTATTTTAAATAATTTAGGGAAAATTTCAAAAATGTCATTCCAAAATTTTTGAATTTTTATACAAAAAACAAAAGAATGTGCTATAGTTGATTCTTGGACTAGGCATTTATCACAGTTAGCAGAGGTATTTGGGTAAAATTTACTTAATTTAGCTTTTGAATAATATAATCTATGTAAAATTTTAAATTGAATCAGAGTATGTCTTACGTTAATCGAGCATTTATGCACATATAATTGATGTTTATCCCAACTCTCTTTCGAGATTTTTATAGCTAGTTCCTGTTCCCATTCTCTTCTAATCCCGTCCGATGATAGAATTTCTTTATTTAAAATGGAATTAATATAGGTATGATATTAAATTAGCTGATTCCGCTTTTATATTCATTATCCCATCTAATAGGTCAGGAGACATATTTTGATATTCTCGTGTATACTTTTTCAAATTGTCACGTAGTTGAAAATATTTGAAATATTGATTACTATTCAAGTTGTATTTAAGTTGTAATTGGTGAAATGTTAAAAAAAAAACTTCCATTATCATACATATCTCCAAACGTTTTAATTCCTACTCTTTCCCAATTTATAAAAGCTCTATCATAGAAGGTTTAAACGAAGGGTTATTCATTATAGGTGAGGGAAGTGATAGATTTCTTAATTTTAACGATAATTTTATTTGTTTCCAAATTCTAATTGTACTGTGAATAATTGGATTTTTACTATATATTGTATTCTTTATTTTTGTTGGTGAGAGAAGGATCGCTCCTATGTTGAAAGGGGAACAGTCCTCTCTCCCCATTAGTATCCAATCCACCTGCTGGGCCGAATTGTCCAACAGGTGAATCATATTTTTGACATTTGTGGCCCAATAATAATATTAAAAATTGGGGAGTGATAATCCACCAAATTCCTTAGGTTTACACAAGTTTTCTTTGGATTCTGTGGGATTTATAGTCCCATATAAAATTTGTAATATCAGCATCCAATTAAAAAAAAATTTTTTTTGGTAAGTATATCGGTATTGACTGTAAAATTTGTGGTAAAAAGATCATTTTTATAGCATTTATTCGGCCTATAAGAGACATCGGGAGGGTTTTCCAGAATTTAATCAGTGTGTTTAGTTTATTGAGTAAGGGCATATAGTTTGCATTAAATAGAGATTTATATTTTCTAGTAATTTCAATTCCCAAATATTTAAATTTTTCTGAAGCGATTTTAAAAGGGAATTTTAACAGGTGTGTCGATTCTTGAGGTTTAATCGTCATAATTTCACTTTTATTCCAATTTATTCTATATCCTGAAAAGGATCCAAATTCCTCAATTAAATTTAATATATTTGGTATACTAGTTTGTGATTTTGTAATATATAGTAGTACATCATCTGCATATAAAGATATCTTATTATTTGAATATTTTGTATTGTACCCATGAATATTCGGATGTATCCTAATACTTTCCGCTAACGGTTCTATTACAAGAGCAAATAGCAGACATTTTTTACACATACACCAAGCCAATTAACCTACAAACCTGTACGTCTTCGGAGTGTGGGAGGAAACCGAAGATCTCGGAGAAAACCCACGCAGGTCACGGGGAGAACGTACAAACTCCGTACAGGCAAGCACCCGTGGTCGGGATCGAACCCGGGTCTCAGCCGCTGGAAGCGCTGTAAGGCAGCAACTCTACCGCTGCGCCACCGTGTCGCCCCCATCTGTACGGAGTTTGTACTTTCTCCCCCATGACCTGCGTGGGTTTTCTCCGAGATCTTCAGTTTCCTCCCACTCTCCAAAGACGTACAGGTTTGTAGGTAAATTGACATGGTGTAATTGTAAATTGTCCATAGTGTGTGTGTAGCATAGTGTTAGTGCGCGGGGATCGCTGGTCGGCGCGGATTCGATGGGCCGAAGGGCCTGTTTCCACGCTGTATGTCTAAACTAAACTAAACTAAACCAAACTATGCTTCAGTTCAGTTGAGTTTATTGTCACGTGTACCGAGGTACGGTGAGAATCTTTTTTGCTGCGTTATATTAATTGTAATTTTAATCGCGGTGTTATAACTTTGCATCATTTTCTGTCGTTAACTTTTCCTGCCTGCTGTCCCCAACAAGGGTGAATGTGCCAAAGTCAGTTCCATCAATGATAAACTTGACTGGAAAACGGTCCGCAAAGCTTTGTCCGTGATTGACTTCACCGACCATGACATCGATGTAAGTGTTCATCCTTCATTCTCCTTCAGCGGGTTTTGTTTCCTTGCCTTAGCCAGGAGCTTTTCTTCCATTCATCACAGATACAGAAGTACTGGAAAGATGAAAACTACCCAGCAGTTTGTTTGCAAAGATCAGGGCGGCAGGGTGGCACAGCGGGTAGAGTTGCTGCCTTACAGCGCTTGGGGCGCCGGGGACCGGGGGTTCGATCCCCACTACGGGTGCTGTCCGCACGGAGTCTGTACGCTCCCCCCCTGACCCACGTGGGTTTTCTCCGAGCTCTTCGGTTTCCTCCCACACCCCCAAAGACGTACAGGTTTGTAGGTTAAATTGGCTTGGGTTTGTATACCCGTATAAGTACAAGTTGTCCCTAGTGTGTGTAGGATAGCGTTAGTGTGTGGGGATCGCTGGTCGGCATGGACTCGGTGGGCTGAAGGGCCTGTCTCCACGCTGTATCGCTAAACTAAACAAAAAACTAAATTAAATCGAACAGTCACAAAATGACAAATCAAATTGTCATCCTTATCCACAACGCTCTTCCACGATTAGAGAATTAATTGATTAGTACGGGTGTCGGGGGTTATGGGGAGAAGGCAGGAGAATGGGGTTAGGAGGGAGAGATAGATCAGTCATGATTGAATGGCGGAGTAGATTTGATGGGCCGAATGGCGTAATTCTGCTCCTACTATGAACTAATGAACCCCCCCTCCCCTCACCCCGCAGCACCCAGCGTTCAAATATGACGAGCATTTGACGGCACTGGGCCTGTACTCACTGGATTAGGCGGGGAACTAATTGAAACTTTGACCGAATAGTGAAAGGCTTGGATAGAGTGGATGTGGAGAGGATGTTTCCACTACTGGGAAAGTCTAGGAAAATCCAGAGGGCACAGGCTCAGAATAATAGGACGTACCTTTAGGAATGAGATGAGGAGGAATTTCTCTAGTCAGAGGGTGGTGAATCTGTGGGAAAGTGTAAATTGTCCCTAGTGCGTGTCTAGGATAGTGCTAGTGTGCAGGGATCGCTGGTCGGCGCGGACTCGGTGGGCCGAAGGGCCTGTTTCCGCGCTGCATCTTTAAACTAAACCAAAACTAAACATTTAAAAGACATCTGGACAGGTACATGGATAGTAAAGGTTGTGACTGATGTGGGCCCTAATGCCACAGAAGGCTGTGGAGGCCAAGTCAAAGGATATTGGTAAGGCGGAGATTGACAGATTCTTGATTGGCACGGGTGTCGGGGGTTATGGGGAGAAGGCAGGAGAATGGGGTTGAGAGGGAGAGATAGATCAGCCATGATTGAATGGCGGAGTAGACTTACGAAACAATGCAATAGAACTTTATTTATCCCAAAAGGGAAATTGATCTGGGGCTAGTGGAGTCAAGGGATATGGGGAGAAGGCAGGCACGGGTTATTAATTGGGGACAATCAGCCATGATCACAATGAATGGCGGTGCTGGCTTGAAGGGTCGAATGGCCTCGTCCTGCACCTAGTTTTTATGATCTGCCAACAGTCATAAAAAACATAAAATACATGACTTGACGGGCTGAATGGCCTAATTCTGCTCCTCTCACTTATGACAATAATAATAATAATTAACGCTCGGCACCGTTTCGGGTATTGATCGCTTGCTTCTGCCCGCAGAACCTGCTGGGGGTAATCGCCAGCGTTCTGCACCTGGGCAACATCCAGTTCATCGCAGACAACCACGGCCGTGCCAACATCACCGTGGACAAGCAAGTCCGCTGGATCTCCAAGGTAAAGATGCCGAGGTCGGCAGATGGAAGGATCACAAAACAACTTCGAATCAGGGCCTAAACAGAGGGCGGCACGGTGGCGCAGCGGTAGAGCTGCTGCCTCACAGCGCCAGAGACCCAGGTTCGATCCCGACTACGGGTGTTTAGTTCAATATCGATTTAGTTTAGAAACCTACACTTACAAAACGGGGACTTGAAATGGTGCCAAACTGGCTCGGTGTACGACTGCCGTACACTTGCCCTGTATCTGAGACTCTTATCTAAGATGCACTGCCTTCTCCCCATAACCCCCGACACCCGTACTGATCAAGTCACAGAGTGACACAGCATGCAAACAGGCCCTTCGGCCCAACATGCCCCCGGCTACACTAGTCCCACCTGCCCGCGTTTGGCCCACATCCCTCTAAACCTTATCTCAGTGCTTATGTGTAGTGATACTTGTACTGAACTGTATACAACAATGAACCTCGGTACATGTGACTTATAAAGTACCATACCTGTTTTAGAAGGAACTGCAGATGCTGGAAAAATCGAAGGTAGACAAAAATGCTGGAGAAACTCAGCGGGTGAGGCAGCATCTATGGAGCGAAGGAAATAGGCAACGTTTCGGGTCGAGACCCTTCTTCAGTACCATACCTGTTCAGTTTAGTTTATTGTCACGTGTACCGAGGTACGGTGCACAGCTTTTTGTTGCGTGCTATCCGGTCAGCAGAAAGACAATCCATCTAAAGATAGTTAAGCCGTCCACAGTGTACAGCTAGCTGTTGGAGTAGAGATTTAAGTGTGTGGAGCGATCGTGATATGTGATGGTAGATCTGCTTCTGTGGCGAGCATGCAAATAGTCGCCTGGGTCGGGTGCTGTCTGTACGGAGTTTGCACGTTCTCCCCGTGACCTGCGTGGGTTTTCTCCGAGATCTTTTGTTTCCTCCCGCGCGTGCAGGTTTGCAAGTTTATTGGCTTGGTGTAATTGTAAATTGTCCCCAGTGTGTGTGGTATAGCGTACGTGTGCGGGGATCGCTGGTCGGCACGGACTCAGTGGGCCGAAGGGCCTGTTTCCTCGCTGTATCTCTAGACTAAACCAAACGAAACATTCTGGAAATAATGGCTTCACACAAAATGGGAATGGGAATGGGAATGAGAATTGGGGTGAAATTTAGAAGATGGACATAAAATGCTGGAGTAACTCAGTGGGTCAGGCAGCATCTCTGGAGAGAAGGAATAGGAGACTTTTCAGGCCGAGACCCTTCTTCAGACTGGAAAGGAACAGGTGACATTTTGAGTCAACACCCTTTTTCAGGTTCAAAATGGAATTGGACTGAGATTTAAAAAATCTTTAAATCTGTAACATTTTCCACATAAAGGGTGGTGGGTGGACGAAAATGAACTGCTGGAGGAGGTGGTTGAGGCAGGTAGTATCGTAACATTTGGACAGGTACATGGATAGGACCGGTTTAGAGGGATGTGGGCCAAACGCTGGGCAGGTGGGACTAGTGTAGCCGGGGCATGATGGGCCGAAGGGCCTGTTTGCATGCTGTGTCACTCTATGACTTGATTAGTACGGGTGTCGGGGGTTATGGGGAGAAGGCAGGAGAATGGGGTTGAGAGGGAGAGATAGATTAGCCGTGATTGAATGGCGGAGTAGACTTGATGGGCCGAATGGCCTAATTCCGCTCCAATCACACATAAACTCCATGACTGTATTCTTGAGTCGAGGAGCCTCAGCCATTCCATCCTCATGGTGTGCCTCTCTCTGCTCTGTCTCTCCTGGTTTTTCTTCACAGTTGCTGGGTGTCCATGTCTTGGTCCTCCAGGAGGGGCTGACGCACAAGAAGATCGAAGCGAAAGCGGAAGAGGTAATTAACAAGTGGCGTCAGCTGCCGCCGCCGCAGGGGACCAGCCGCGGGGGGAGGGAGGCCGCGGGAGGGAAGCCAGAGTATACACAGAGGATGCCGGAGTAACCTAGCGGGACAGGCAGCGTCTCTGGAGAGAAAGAATGGGGACGTTCCGGGTCGAGACCCGGGTTTGCCAACTGTCCCGTATTAGCCGGGACATCCCGTATATTGGGCTAAATTGGTTTGTCCCGTACGGGACCGCCCTTGTCCCGTATTTGACTGCTACTACTCGGGTCGAGGGGACTGTCGGGTCGGAGCGCCGCGTCCGGCCCCGCCTCACCCGTCCCGACGTAGTGCAGCCCATGGAGTGCAGCAGCAGCTCCTCACCTGTGGCCCCGTCGGTCGGTCGGCAGCCCGGCCAGCTGTCCGACCTTCGGACCTTCGCTTACCACCGACACCACCACCACCCCTCCTTCTCACGGACGATCATCGGTTCATAGGTTGGACGGGGCGCAGGATTTTGTGCGCAACGTCACGTGGCCCGGGCCAAAACTCCTCAGCTGGCCCCGCCGGCTGGGCTTTGTGTGCAGTCCAGCACCCGGGGCCAACTCATCATTCACCCAGCCACGGCCGAGTCGGTCAACGAATTGCCGTCAGGAATTTGGACCTTATGTCCCTTATTTGGGGGTGAGAATGTTGGCAACCCCAGTCGAGACCCTTCTTCAGACTGAGAGTCAGGGGGAGAGGGCCTGAAGCGCTTTCCCCCAACTCCCAGTCTGAAGAAGGGTCTCGACCCGAAACCCGAAACGTCACCCATTCCTTCCCCTCTCCCCGGTCTTGGGGCTCCTCCATGGTCAGAGTGCGGCCACACGCAAATATTGAGGAACATCTCCTCATGTTTCGCATGGGCAGCTTACAGCCCATTTGAAGACAGACACAAAATGCTGGAGTCACTCAGCGGGACAGGCAGCATCTCTGGAGAGGAGGAATGGGGGACATTCCGGGTTTAGACCCTTCTTCAGACAACCCAATGGAATGAATATTGGTTTCCCTAACTTCAAGTAACCCTTGCTTTCCGTCCCTCCCCCACCCTAGTTCTCTGACTAGTTTCATTGTCCTGATTAATTTATGCTAGTTGTGTGCCTCCTTGTCACCTTCCCCTCAGCCAACAATGAACTATTCTACTTTCTCTTAATAATCGTCTGCTTTGATCTGTCGTTTTCACACCTTGCCCTTCCATACCTCCAGTCTCCCCCTCCCCCACTGACTCTGTCTGAAGAAGATGTCTCCCGTTCCTTCTCTCCAGAGATGCTGCCTGTCCCGCTGAGTTTCTCCAGCATTTAGTGTCCCTCTTCGGAGTGAACCAGCATTTGCAGTTCCTTCCGACACATGGACAGAAGCCAATTAACCTCCAAGCCTGCACGTCTTTGGAGTGTGGGGGGGGAACCGGAGCACCCGGAGAAAACCCACGTGGTTCACAGGGAGAACGTACAAACTCTGTACAGGCAGCACCCGTAGTCAGGATCGAACCCCGATCTCTGGCGCAGTGAGGCCGCAACTCTACCGCAGCGCCACCCTGCCACACTCTCTATAACATTCATTCCCATTTTAAGTTGAGATATTTACTTGTGTGTTGGAAGGAACTCACAAAAAGCTGGAGTAACTCAGCGGGACAGGCAGCATCTCTGGAGAGAAGGAATGGGCGACGCTTTCGGGTCGAGACCCTTCTTCTTGCTTCCCTGAAAGAGAAGAGATGTCAAGCACAATGGGCGGGAAAATGTTAAAATGGGGAGGAATCGCACTCCTTAAATGGGAATTTTTTGCATTTAAAGTTTTTTGTTTTTCAAGGTTTTGAGTCCCCTGAGTGTTGAACAAGCTTTCTGTGCCCGGGACGCGCTGGCAAAGGCTATTTACGGGCGCACGTTTACCTGGATCGTTAACAAGATTAATCAATCACTCGCTAATCAGGTACGAAGGGGCACCTTTGTCATTTGAAACATCTGGGAGCATGGAAACCCATCCACCGTTGGATAGAGGAAGCGTTGGAGTGGATGTGGAGAGGATGTTTCCAATGGTGGGTGTGGAGTCTAGGAAAGGGGTGGGGAACCTGCGGCCTTAAGGCCTCATGCGGCCTTCTAGGCCATTAAGTGCGGCGTTTTGAATTAATCTAAATTTTGTAGAACAAATCCTTTTATTTTTATTAATATGTATTTGTTCGTCTTTTATTACTTTTATTTTAATCTTAAAACGAACGTATTTAAAATACCAAAGAGTAAAAGAAGATTCAACTAAATAATCCTCCCCGACTGGCGGCCACAATTAAAACATTAGTAAGTCAGGAGGGCTATTTTAACAAATAATGTACATTTTGAAGTATATCTCATTGACGTTTCTTGGATGCGGCCTTATTAGATTACAGCTAACTTAATGCGGCATTCCAACATGAAAAGGTTCCCCACCCCTGGTCTAGGACTAGGGGTCACACGGGGGGGAGAGTCTAGGACCAGAGGTCACAGCCTCAGACGTTCTTTTAGGAAGGAGATGAGGAGGAGTTTCTTTAGTCAGAGGGTGGTGAATCTGTGGAATTCTTTGCCACTGAAGGCTGTGGAGGCCAAGTCAGTGGATATATTTAAGGCAGAGATTGATAGTACAGGTGTCAGAGGTTATGAGGAGAATGGCCCATCAAGTCAACTCCGCCATTCAATCATGGCTGATCTATCTCTCCCTCCTTACCCCCATTCTCCTGCCTTCTCCCCATAACCCCTGACACCCGCACTGATCAAGAATCTATCTATCTTTGCCTTAAATATATCCATTGACTTGGCCTCCACAGCCTTCTGTGGCAAAGAATTCCACAGATTCACCACCCTCTGACTAAAGAAGTTCCTCCTCATCTCCTTCCTAAAAGAACGTCCTTTAATTCAGAGGCTGTGACCTCTCGTCCTGGACTCTCCCACGAGTGGAAGCATCCTCTCCACATCCACTCTATCCGAGCCTTGGGTTCATTATTCCCGTTCACTTTATCCTAGGATGCGACCAGGAAAACTGTGATCGGACTACTGGATATCTATGGCTTTGAAGTCTTTGATGTCAACAGGTAAGAACCTTGTGACGCATTGCATTGTTTCACAGGACGTCATTAAAGTTTAGTTTAGTCTAGTTTAGTCTGGTTTAGTTTAGTGACACAGCGTGGAAACAGGCCGTTTGGCCCATCGAGTCCATGCCGACCAGCGATCGCCCGTTTACACCAGTTCTATCCTACACACAATCACAACAATACTTTATTAGCCGTATGTTTTGCAACGTACGACGAATTTGATTTGCCATAGTCATACAAATAAAAAGCAACGGAACACACAAACACATTTTAACATAAACATCCACCACAGTGACTCCTCCACATTCCTCACTGTGATGGAAGGCGAAAAAAAGTTCAATCTCTTCCCTTTGCTCTCCCGCGTACGGGGGCCTCGAGCCCTCCATTGACGGGACGATCTTGACTCCCGTAGCCGGCGGCATTTTGTCCCACCGCGTCGTGGCGATCTGCTCCCGCATCGGCGGGGGATGTCAGCTCCTCCGTGCCGGGCGATCGAACCCCGCGTCGGGGCTGGTCAAACCTTCCGCGACGTTGGAGCTCCCGACATCCACGGCCTCTCCCGAGACTGCGAGCTCCCGATGTAAAGTCCGCAGGCCGCGGTTGGAGCGATCCCAGGCAAGGGATCGTCTCCGATGTTAAGTCCATGCCCCGCGGTGGGGCCCAAGGTCAGGCCGAGGAGGCATGGACTTAACATCGGAGACGATCCCTTGCCTGGGATCGCCTGCGGACTTTACATCGATGGTAGGCCGCAGAGCGACCGGAGACACGATCTGGAAAACAATCGCATCTCCGGCAAGTTAAGAAACTGAAAAAAAAGTTTCCCCCGACCCCCACCCTCTCCCCACATAAAACAAACCGGAGAACATTTACACAAACTTTTAACACACACTAAAAATAACAATTTATACAGAAGGCGATTAACTCACAATCCTGCACGTCTTTGGAATGTGGGAGGAGACCGGAGCACCCGGAGAAAACCCACGCAGTCGCGGGGTGAACATGCAAACTCTGTACAGAATGGGCCAAATGGCCTAATTCTTTCTGCAGCCACTTCTTATGATCTTCCTGGCAGCGTACCTGGCGAATACCCATTTATTTTCGTAGAACTGTCCCCTGTACATTAGCAGTGTGTCCTCTTACTAATCTGGTGAACATGAAACCGGATACATGGCTCCTGATGATAAATTACCCGCGGGAGTGCCTGTAATCCTGTAATCAGTCTTCACTTCACCCTAATACTTTAGCTTGATTATCCCAGTCACCATCGAGGCACGGTTTGCAACCAAGCCAGTTCCACCAGGAAACCCCAGTCCCCGCACCGTACCACCATTGGTGTTAAACAGTAGAGGTGAAGACCGGTGGCCAAACACTTTAACTCCCCTTCCCATTCCCACTCTGACCTTGGGTGACGTTTCGGGTCGAGACCCCTCGTCTGAAGAAGGGTCTCGACCCGAAGCGTCACCCATTCCTTCTCTCCATAGATGCTGCCTGTCCCGCTGAGTTACTCCAGCTTTTTGTGTCTATCTTCGGTTGAAACCAGCAT
>JAXLNO010002287.1:7500-31494 GCA_038087875.1 Malacoraja senta | reverse complement strand
TTTTAAAAGTTTAGATTAGTTTAGTTTACCTTCGGTTCACTTCAGCTCAGTTCAGTTTAATTTAGTTTAGTTTAATTCGGTTTAGACTAGAGATGCATCGCAGAAACAGGGCCTTCGGCCCACCGAGTCCGCGCCGATCAGCGATCCCCGCACACTAACCCTATCCTACACACACTAGGGCCGGCTTCACTGCTGTTTCCTTCAATCGACCAACCAAACCATGCTTTGAAATTCTGCAGGAGGATTGTTCACACGTTCTCCCTGTGACCGCGTGGGTTTCCTCCGGGTGCTCCGGTTTCCTCCCACATCCCAGAGAGACTTGCAGGTTCGTAGGTGAATTGTCATCTGTAAATTCCCAGATTGGTGCAGCGAGCGGATGAGAGATAGTGCGATAACATAAAACTAGTGTGTTCTGGTGACCGTTGGCCGGCATGGACTGGGTGGGCCGAAGGGGCCTGTGTCCATGCTGTATCTCGAAACTAAACTACCAGACTTAAGCGGCGAACCTCCATGTTTAGTTTACATGCCACTTAACAGGATTAGGAAGAGGTAGTCAGCCTGGTCTCATGTTTCTGATTACTTTCCATCTCACTGGCGTGGACATTCTATCTATGGTGTTCGGCATAAGGCATGATCAAATTGCACTGCAACTGAACAGTGGAAAACACTCATTTTCTTGGCCCTTAACACGGGTATTTACAGTAGCCTAGTTTACTGACCAGCGATCCCCGCACACTAACACTATCCTACACATACCAGGGACAATTTTATATTTATACCAAACCAATTAACCTACAGACCTGCACGTCTTTAGAGCGTCTGAGAAAAGCTGGAGAAAAGCCACGCAGGTCACGGGGAGAACGTGCAAACTCCATACAGACAGCGCCCGCAGCCAGGATCGAACCCGGGTCTCTGGCGCTGTGAGGCGGCAACTCTACCGCTGCCCCATCGTGCCGCCGCTAAATGCACTTGTGTAGTTAGACATTGGCCCAGCCAGCACGGAGTGGCAGGAGCTGAATGGGCTGAATTAGGTTGATGTGTGGGAAGGAACTGCAGATGTTGGTTTAAACCGAAGACAGACACAAAATGCTGGAGTAACTCAGCGGGACAAGAGATGCTTTCAAGAGAGAGTTAGATAGAGCTCTTAAAGATAGCGGAGTTAAGGGATGTGGGGAGAAGGCAGGAACGGGGTACTGATTATGGATGATCAGCCATGATCACATTGAATGGCGGTGCTGGCTCGAAGGGCCGAATGGCCTACTCCTGCACCTATTGCCTATTGTCTATTGACAGGCAGCATCTCTGGAGAGAAGGAATGGGGTCGAGACTGGACCATGTCTGAAGAAGGGTCTCGACCCGAAACGTCACCCATTCCTTCTCTCCAGAGATGCTGCCTGTCCCGCTGAGTTACCCCAGCATTTTGTGTCTGTCTTTGAAATAGACTGTTGATCTCGTGTCATTGTTTGCCACAGTCCGCCTCTATCAGTTTGGCCTCTGGCCAACAAGCCGAGAGGGATTTCCTGGTTTCAGTTTCCCTTGTCGATAGCAAGGCCAAAATCTCACAAAGGGAGGCAACGGCAGGGCAGCGGGAGCCCACATCCCATCCCATGGCCGGAAGCTCAATGCAGAGACAAGGAGATCAAATTGCAGTCGCTGTTCTGCGTGCCGTGAAGCTCTCTCCAGAGTTTCCACAAAAGGGCGGTTGGGGTCATCCAAATAAACCTCTGGCTGACTTGGAACACAAGTCCTCTCTCCTCCGCCTCTGCTCCACTGAACTCTAAGGGCCTGTCCCACTTGGGCATCATTTGCGCGTCATTTACGCGACATCATTTCCGCGTCACGCTGCACGACGGCACGTAGTGACGCACACGTGACGCGCGCATGGTGCATGGTGACGTAGGCATGGCCGCGCACGGCGCCCCAGGATTTTGGGTTGCGCGCAAATGACGCCCAGTGGCACAGGCCCTTTAACCATAATCCAGCTGAGTATCACTAAGGGCCCCGACCCGAAACGTCACCCATTCCTCCTCTCCAGAGATGCTGCCTGTCCCGCTGAGTTACTCCAGCTTTTTGTGTCTGTCATTGTACAGGGTGACATTGGCAGTATGGGGGGGGGAGGGTGATGATGTGTCTCGGGGGGACAGGGCTGTTCTGCTACTCCGTGAAGAGTGAAGACCAGGGAGAAAAGAGAGACATAAAGAAAGAAAGAAGGAAAAACGAAGAGAGAAAGTCGGGCAGCACGGTGGCCCAGCAGTAGAGTCGCTGCCAGAGGCCGGTTAGATCCTGACTAAAGGGCGCTGTCTGTACGGAGTTTGTACGTTCTCCCCGTGACCTGCGTGGGTTTTCTCCGGGTGCTCCGGTTTCCTCCCACGCTCCAAAGATCATAAGATCAGAAGTGATAAGAGCAGAATTAGGCCATTCGGCCCCTCACGTCAACTCCGCCATTCAATCGTGGCTGACCTATCTCTAAAGTCCTAACCCCATCCTCCAGCCTTCTCCCCAAGGCGTAGAGGTTTGTACATTAAATGGCTTACTGTAAACATGTACATTGTCCCCATTGTGTGTAGGATGGTGCTAGTGTGCGGGGATCGCTGGTCGGCACGGACTCGGTGGGCCAAAGGGCCTGTATCCACGCTGTATCTCTAAACCAGTGCTTCTTAACCTATTTCAGTGTCCTTCACCCATGAATCTTTATCACACCATTTCATTCAACCTCGACAAAAAAATTCTCATGATTTTTGGTAATTTTCATCTTATAATTTTATGTATCATTTATTTTGTCCATTTGGCCCTTCGATGTGATCATGGCTGATCATCCCCAATCAGTACCCCGTTCCTACTTTCTCCCCATATCCCCTGACTCCACTATTTTTAAGAGCCCTATCTAGCTCTCTCTTGAAAGCATCCAGAGAACCTGCTCCACCGCCCTCTGAGGCAGAGAATTCCACAGACTCACCACTCTCTGTGAGAAAAAGTGTTTCCTCGTCTCCGTTCTAAATGGCTTACTCCTTATTCTTAAACTGTGGCCCCTGGTTCTGGACTCCCCCAACATCGGGAACATGTTTCCTGCCTCTAGTGTGCCCAAGCCCTTAACAATCTTATATGTTTCAATGAGATATCCTCTCATCCTCCTAAACTCCAGAGTGTACAAGCCAGCTGCTCCATTCTCTCAGCTTTTAACTCAGTATTTAACAAACTCCGCGGGATAGTGAGTTTCTCCAGCATGCTCTTGTGTCTGCTTCGAAAGTATTTGAATCGACTGCATTATATCATTTCTGGCACCAGAGGAGGCTGTTTCACACCCAAGATATAAAGCTATGTACGTGCAGACATATCCCCACACACACTGCGCAGCAAAGATCCTATAACGGAGCAAGATAGACCACTCCTGCTAAATGCAATGGGCTGACGTGTAGTACGCAACGGAGTGGAACGTGGGCCTTTTTTTCATCCATTTCCGTAACCCGACCCTACCCCGACTCGCAGTGTAATCAACGTTGCGGGGGGGTGGGGGGGGGGGGGGCAGTTTGTGTTAATAAATTATAATTCTGAAAATGAGGAGAAGATTTTTACCAAAGAACTTTGATTTTTACGAGGATGTTTCCGTAACCTGTCTCCGCACTAGTTATCTTTGGGATCTTTGGTGCGGAGACGGAAGCCGGTTACGGAAATGGGGCCGAAAATCACCCATGAATCTGCCCGTGACCGTACAGACTGTACAACTCTTCCCGCTTCTGTCATGGGGTAGGATGACCCCCCTCCCTCCCCAATCTTTGCACATCCCCAATCATTTCCACTCGGCACTTTAATTCATGTTTCAACGAATGTTGTTGTGTTTTTACGAGTTGGCAGATCAGTTTCCCTCCTGGGATAAATAAATAAATAAATAAAGTTCGATCGTATCGTATCGTACAAAGCAGGTAAATTCACACACAACACAGATGGATGTGTACACACTTATAGAGACAGATATACAGGCGGATTGCAGTATACAGACATATAGGGACACACAGTATCTACCTACACACACATTGATGCATGAATGCGCATACACACAGAGATAATTATATAAACGTACACACAGGAGTCCAGAACCAGGGGCCACAGTTTAAGAATGAGGGGTAGGCCATTTAGAACGGAAATGAGGAAACACTTTTTCACCCAGAGAGTTGTGAGTCTGTGGAATTCTCTGCCTCAGAGGGCGGTGGAGGCCGGTTCTCTGGATACTTTCAAGAGAGAGTTAGATAGGGCTCTTAAAGATAGCGGAGTCAGGGGATATGGGGAGAAGGCAGGAACGGGGTACTGATTGGGGATGATCAGCCATGATCACATTGAATGGCGGTGCTGGCTCGAAGGGCCGAATGGCCTACTCCTGCACCTACTGTCTATTGTCACAGGGAGGTGTGAAGAAGGGTCCCGACCGGAAACATCACCTATTCCTTTTTCTCCAGAGATGCTGCCTGACCCGCTGAGCTACTCCAGGTCTTTGTGTCTATCTTCCATACACACACACACAGTCACATATAGTCACACACAGAGACAAAGATGTGTAAACAAATTTACAGAAGCATGTCTGCAAACACACCTGCACACTAACTTCATAGAAATATAGACAATAGGTGCAGGAGTAGGCCATTCGGCCCTTCAAGCCAGCACCGCCATTCAATGTGATCATCCCCAATCAGTACCCCGTTCCTGCCTTCTCCCCATATCTCCCAACTCCGCTATTTTTAAGAGCCCTATCTAGCTCTCTCTTGAAAGCATCCAGAGAACCGGCCTCCACCGCCCTCTGAGGCGGAGAATTCCACACACTCACCACGCTCTGTGAGAAAAAGTGTTTCCCCATCTCCGTTCTAAATGGCTTACCCCTTATTCTTAAACTGTGGCCCCTGGTCTGGACTCCCCCAACATCGGGAACATGTTTTGGAGTAGGCCATTCGTCCCTTCGAGCCAGCACCGCCATCCAATATGATCATGGCTGATCATCCAAAACCAGTACCCCGTTCCTGCTTTCTCCCCCATATCCCTCGGTTCCTTTACCCCTGAATCTAACCGAATGGCACGGTGGAGCAGCGGTAGAGTTGCTGCCTCAGAGCGCCAGAGACCCGGGTTCTGATCCATTTAATGTCACCGGGGATTTAAGGTTCTCCTCGACCTCCCTCTTCAAATCTAGTGAAATTCCAGGCTGTCGGTGGGATCAAAAGGCAGACTGGGACTTCAATACTAGCTGGTCTATGCAGACCGGATGACAGCTTGTCTCTGCATGGTAACTACAATGCAACGTTAGATAAAGGTTTGTGCTGTCGCTTGTCGCACAATACTGACACTGACTGCCAGCAGCAAAGCTGAGAGCCGGCTTCCTCCTCTCGAGGTTAGAGAGCAAACACTTAGGATAAAGGGGCCATCCACTTAGAGCAGGGACGTGCGATTTCTCTGCTCAAGGGTGGGTGAATATTTGGAATTCTCTGGCCTCGAGTGCTTTGAGGAGAGTGGGTTGTTTTATCACAGAGGGAAGCGAGGACCAAGGGGATGGGACAAGGTCAGATACAATCTCAAAATAGGCGGCCAGCATCATCAGACCCTCACCACCCTGGCCACACACTCAGTTCACTCCTGCCATCGGGAAGAAGGCGGAGGACTTTATAAACTAAACTTCTCCAGAGATGCTACCTGACCCGCTAAGTTACTCCAGCACCTTGTGTCTATCTTCCAAATAAACCAGCATCTGCAGTTCCTTGTTTATATATATGTGTGTGTGTGTGTGTGTGTGTGTGTATGTAGGTATGTGAAAAAAGACAAAATGCTGGAGTGACTCAGCGGGACAGGCAGCATCTCTGGAGAGAAAGAATGGATGACATTTCTGATCCAGACCCTTCTTCAGACTCAGACTCCTTCAGTGCATGTATGTATATATATTTATGTGTGTGTTTGTATGTGAATGGGTGTGTGAGTGAGTGAGAGTGTGTGTTTGTATGTGAGTGTGTGAGTATGTATGTGTGAATGATTATGTGCGTGAGAGTGAGTTAGTGTGTGTGTGTCAGTGAGTGTGTGTGTATGTGACTGTGAGTATGTGTGCGAGTGTTTGTGTCTGTGTGTTGGTGTGTGTGTGTGAGAGTGAGTGTGTGTGTGTGTGCGTGTGAGAGAGAGTGAGTGTTGGTGTGTGTTGGTGTATGTGTTGGTGTGTAAGTGTGTGAGTGAGTGTGTGTGTTTGTGTAGTGGGGAAACTGCTAGTCAGTTATTAAAGATGGGATAGCAGCACATTTGGAAAGTGGTGAAATCATTGGACAAAGTCAGCATGGATTTACGAAAGGTAAATCATGTCTGACGAATCTTATAGAATTTTTCGAGGATGTAACTAGTAGAGTGGATAGGGGAGAACCAGTGGATGTGTTGTATCTGGACTTTCAGAAGGCTTTCGACAAGGTACCACATAAGAGATTAGGATACAAACTTAAATCACACGGTATTGGGGGTTCAGTATTGATGTGGATAGAGAACTGGCTGGCAAACAGGAAGCAAAGAGTAGGAGTAAACGGGTCCTTTTCACAATGGCAGGCAGTGACTAGTGGGGTACCGCAAGGCTCAGTGCTGGGACCCCAGCTATTTACAATTTATATTAATGATCTGGACGAGGGAATTGAAAGCAACATCTCCAAGTTTGCGGATGACACTAAGCTGGGGGGCAGTGTTAGCTGTGAGGAGGATGCTAGGAGACTGCAAGGTGACTTGGATAGGCTGGGTGAGTGGGCAAATGTTTGGCAGATGCAGTATAATGTGGATAAATGTGAGGTTATCCACTTTGGTGGCAAAAACGGGAAGGCAGACTATTATCTAAATGGTGGCCGATTAGGAAATGGGGAGATGCAGCGAGACCTGGGTGTCATGGTACACCAGTCATTGAAAGTAGGCATGCAGGTGCAGCGGGCAGTGAAGAAAGCGAATGGTATGTTGGCCTTCATAGCAAGAGGATTTGAGTATAGGAGCAGGGAGGTTCTACTGCAGTTGTACATGGTCTTGGTGAGACCACACCTGGAGTATTGCGTACAGTTTTGGTCTCCAAATCTGAGGAAGGACATTATAGCCATAGAGGGAGTGCAGAGAAGGTTCACCAGACTGATTCCTGGGATGTCAGGACTTTCATATGAAGAAAGACTGGATAGACTTGGCTTATACTCGCTAGAATTTAGGAGATTGAGAGGGGATCTTATAGAAACGTACAAAATTCTTATGGGGTTGGACAGGCTAGATGCAGGAAGATTGTTCCCGATGTTGGGGAAGTCCAGGACAAGGGGTCACAGCTTAAGGATAAGGGGGAAATCCTTTAAGACCGAGATGAGGAAAAACGTTTTCACACAGAGAGTGGTGAATCTCTGGAACTCTCTGCCACAGAGGGTAGTTGAGGCCAGTTCATTGGCTATATTTAAGAGGGAGTTAGATGTGGCCCTTGTGGCTAAAGGGATCAGGGGGTATGGAGAGAAGGCAGGTACGGGATACTGAGTTGGATGATCAGCCATGATCATATTGAATGGCGGTGCAGGCTCAAAGGGCCGAATGGCCTCCTCCTGCACCTATTTTCTATGTATCTATGTATCTATGTATGCCAGTGTGTGTGAGTGAGTATGAATGAGTGAGTGTTGGTGTGTGTTGGTGTTTAAGTGTGTGAGTGAGTGTGTGTGTGTGTGTGTGTGTGTGTGTGTGTGTGAGAGTGAGTGAGTGTTGGTGTGTGTTGGTGTATGTGTTGGTGTGTAAGTGTGTGAGTGAGTGTGTGTGTTTGTATGCGAGTGTGTGTGAGTGAGTATGAGTGAGTTAGTGTGTGTGTGTTGGTGAGTGTGTGTGTGTTGGTGAGTGTGTGTAGGTGAGTGTGGGTGTGTGTAGGTGAGTGAGTGAGTGAGTGAGTGAGTGAGTGAGTGTGTGTGTGTGTGTAGCATGAAACCTTGCCTAAAAGGGAGACTCCTCCACACTAGGGACATTAGTGACGGAGCTTCAGACTGAAGAAGGGTTTCGGCCGGAAACGTTGCCTATTTCCTTCGCTCCATAGACGCTGCTGCACCCGCTGAGTTTCTCCAGCACTTTTGTCTACCTTCGATTTTCCAGCATCTGCAGTTCCTTCTTAAACGTTTTATTAGCACAAGTACTTTGTGTTTTAGCAGCAAGTTAGCCATGCTGGAAGGCATTAGCCAGCGGCTTGATCGCTGCGCTAAAACACAGCCTCACTTCGACGGAATGTTTCCGATGAATGACTTTGACAGTATTCCAGTTTTCACCTGTTGCTCGACTAAACGGCCTGTAACCAGCCCGTTGCCAGCGCATTGTGCTCGAGGGTAAACAGATCACCAGAACAGCAAAACTAGACAACAGTCAACCTGTCTGCACAATAACTTGACCCGAGGGTCAATGTCAGCCTTGGCTCCGTAGCAAGCAACACTCAGGTACGAGTCTCTCTCTCTCCCTGGTCGCATCGGGCAAAAGGTGCAGAAGTGTGAAAACGCACTCCTCCAGATTCAGGGTAGACACAAAATGCTGGAGAAACTCGGCGGGTGAGGCAGCATCTATGGAGAGAAGGAATAGGCGACGTTTCGGGTCGAGGCCCTTATTCAGGGGTCAGTTTCTTCCCGGCTGTTATCAGGCAACTGAACCATCCTACCACAACCAGAGAGCCGTCCTGAACTACTATCTACCTCATTTGGTGACCCTCGGACTATCCTTGATCGGACTTTGCTGGCTTTACCTTGCACTAAACCTTATTCCCTTTATCAAGTATCTAGTGCTGTGAACGGCTGGATTGTAATCATGTATTAGACAATAAACAATAGACAATAGACAATAGGTCCAGGAGGAGGCCATTCGGCCCTTCGAGCCAGCACCGCCATTCAATATGATCATGGCTGATCATCCCCAATCAGTACCCCGTTCCTGCCTTCTCCCCATATCCCCTGACTCCGCTATCTTTAAGAGCCCTATCTAGCTCTCTCTTGAAAGCATCCAGAGAACCTGCCACCACCGCCCTCTGAGGCAGAGAATTCCACAGACTCACCACTCTCTGTGAGAAAAAGTGTTTCCTCGTCTCCGTTCTAAATGGCTTACTCCTTATTCTTCAACTGTGGCCCCTGGTTCTGGACTCCCCCAACACCGGGAACATGTTGCCTGCCTCCAGCGTGTCCAAGCCCTTAACAATCTTATATGTTTCATGATCGATGGTCGGTGTGGACTCGGTGGGCCGAAGGGCCTGTATCTCCAAACCAAATCTAAAAACGGAAGCAGCGAAGGAGTTAATCGAAAGCTTCGAGCTTAACCCGAACTATCAGTTTTTTTCCCCTCTTAAAAGCTTTGAATATAAAAGCAGAATAATGATTCTAAGTCTCTTTACTCTTTGTGAGAAAACTTTCAGACAGTGAATGGGGGCTTTTCCCACAGACCTCTCGACAGAGGAATACACTTTTTGTCAATGGAGACTCGGATGCCGCACTTTATATTTAAAGCCTTGTATTGAAAACCCTTTGAACCAAACTCCCTCGAAAAGCCTTGAACTGTCAAAGTAAAACTTGTGTGGATAATTGAGAAAAGCTCCGCACTTCTCTTTGGAAAATAGCAGCCCCGAAGTGTAACAATCCACTACAAACATATTTCGAAATTTGCTTTGAATACATATTCATTTGAAAGCATTTAATGTCAGATGCATTTCACACCGGCTAGTTTGAACACTGGCGCGTACAAAGGAAATTCCTTTCCCCCCTTCTTTAAGCCACTGAAGGCCCACTTCTAATCTGGGAGACGTAGAATGGGGTGGGGTCCACGACACAACAGTCAGACTGGCTGTGCAGTTAACGGTCAGAGACCCTTACCCGCTGAGACCCTCATTTAAAACCGTCGTGAACAATAGACGCTTGTTCTCAAAGCTTGCCCTCCCTCTTCATGCGGGGCCGGTCGGTGGAAGAGGGGAGGGGCGGGTGGGTGGGTGGGTGGGAGCTAGACCGGAGACTGCTTTCTCTCCCACCTGCCCGACTTACGAGTGTAGGGTTTTCCCACTGCCCCACCAGCGCTAACCAACTCCACCCTCCCCTCTCATCTTCCCTTCCCTCAAATCCTCTCCTCCCATCCCCTCCTCTCTCCTCTCCCCACCCCTCAAATCCTCTCGTCTCCTCAGATCCCCTCCTCTCCTCTCCTCTAAATCAACTTCTCCACTCCTCTCTAACCCCCTCCTCTCCCCCCTCTCATCTCATCTCCCGCCTAGTCAAATCATCTCCTCTCATCTCCCCTCCTCTAAATCATCTCCTCCTCTCCTCCAAATCAACCTCCACTCCTCTCTAATCCCCTCCTCTCCCCCATCTCATCTCCCCCCCCTCTCTCATCTCCCCCCCCCTCTCATCTCCCCTCCTCTCATCTCCCCTCCTCTCATCTCCCCTCCTCTCCTCCCGCCCTCTCCTCTCATCTCCCCTCCTCTCATCTCCCTTCCCGCCCAGTCAAATCATCTCCTCTCCTCTCGCAAGCCAGTTCGCCCTCACTTTAACCAAACGAGACAGGTGAACAATATCATTACAATAGCACCATCAGAATCAATTGTCTCTCACTCCCGCGAGAAGTCTGGGACTGAGTGACCACATCAGTACAAGGAGCCTCTGTTTCCACAGATTGGCTCTTAAGAAAAAAAAGCAACGTTATTAGAGGGTGGGGGGAGAAGGGGCAGGGGCAGGGTGGGGGGAGAAGGGGCAGGGTGGGGGGAGAAGGGGCAGGGAGGGGGAGTAGGGGCAGGGAGGGGGAGAGAAGGGGCGGGGGTGGGAGATGGGGTGGGAGAAGGGGCAGGGGTGGGAGAAGGGGCAGGGGTGGGAGAAGGGGCAGGGAGGGGAGGAGCGGGGTGGTGGTGAATGTGCAGACAATCCCCCACTCCCCGCGTACACTTGTAAAACGGCAATTAGGAAAAGTAAATTGACTGCAAGGTGTTGCAGGAGGCTCCAGAAATCTCTTCACTAATTGTTTTCCTGGCTTTGCCCAGCAGTTTTTCACTCTTAGGCCGCGCCTCTGAAGCCAAAACATTTGTAAACATTAATTAATGAACAAGGATCCGCTTGTTAAATCTGAAAACACTGAGAAAGACATCGTAGATACATATCTTGCTTTAGTGACCCGGGCTTAGCACTTGCCTATTGAAACGACAACAAGAGGAATTCAAGCAATCCCGTTTACGGACTGTTCCCATTGAGGGGGGCCTTTGGTTTAGCTGCATTTTAGCTCAGAACTTAGATTTCATCGGAATGAGCTACGTTTTAGCCCTGGCCACTAAACTGCAGACTGTGGCGCAACGGTGGAGTTGCTGCCTCACAGCGCCAGGGATCCCGGGTTCGATCCTGACTACTGGTGCTGTCTTGTACGGAGTTTGTACGTGACCTGCGTGGGGTTTCTCCGGGTGCTCCAAAGACTTGTAGGTTGATTGGCTTGGTATAAATGTGAACTCACATGTACATAAGCAAATCCCCACCTCGGAGCTCCCCCGTGGTCACCACCATGGAGCTTCCACATGGTCTCCACCTCGGAGCTCCCCATGGGGTGATACCTCCTCCCTTGTTTGAGGGGCGTCCCCACCGGACTCTGCCCCCCCCCCCTCAAATGTCCAGCAGCGGAAGGACCCTAGACTGTGGTCCCTCTCCATCCATCCATCCCTCCCCCACCCTAGTCATCCTGCTAGTTTCACTGTTGTCTGAAGAAGGGTCTCGACCCGAAACGCCAACCATTCTTTCTCTCCAGAGATGCTGCTTGTCCCGCTAAGCTTTTTTTGTGTGTCTATCTTCCGTTAAATCTGCAGTTCCTTCCTACACAAGTTTCACTTTTCATGTCCTTTGTTATCACCTCCCTCACAGCCAACAATGGACCATTGTGGGCTCCCTGGCCATCGGTGCCGGCTCTCATCTGTTCTGTACCTTTTTATACCCCCCAGTTTCTCTCCCCTCCCGACTCTCGGTCGGAAGAAGGGTCTCGACCCGAAGCGTCACCCATTCCTTCCATCCACAGATGCTGCCTGTCCCGGTGGGCCGAAGGGCCGGTTTCCACGCGGTATCTCTAAACTAAACGACAGTCTGAAGAAGGGTCTCGACCCGAAACGTCGCCTATTTCCTTTTCTCCATAGATGCTGCATCACCCGCTGAGTTTCTCCAGCATTTTTGTCTACCTTCGATTTTCCAGCATGTGCAGTTCTTTCTTAAATTAAACTACAGTCTATGTGCCTTTTCATTTGTAGAAAAGGTTCAGGTTGATGCAACCCTTCTTTTAAGAGTTACCCAATTATCCAAGTTCCGTTGAGAGGGCAGGAGATAAAATATATAATTTGATAGATAGATAGATAGATAGATAGATAGATAGATAGATAGATAGATAGATAGATAGATAGATAGATAGATAGATAGATAGATAGATAGATAGATAGATAGATAGATAGATAGATAGATAGATAGATAGATAGATAGATAGATAGATAGATAGATAGATAGATAGATAGATAGATAGATAGATAGATAGATAGATAGATAGATAGATAGATAGATAGATAGATAGATAGATAGATAGATAGATAGATAGATAGATAGATAGATAGATAGATAGATAGATAGATAGATAGATAGATAGATAGATAGATAGATAGATAGATAGATAGATAGATAGATAGATAGATAGATAGATAGATAGATAGATAGATAATTGTGTAGGAAGGTGTATTGTGCAGATGCTGGTTTAAACGAAAGTTGGACACAAAGTGCTGGAGTAACTGAGCGGGACAGGCAGCATTTCTGGAGAGAATGAGTAGGTGACGTTTCGGGTCGAGACACTTCTTCACACACGGACCGTGAAGGTACAGCGCAACTCTTTGCGTAGAGAAAGTTACAAAAAACTACCCTTAAATATAGTTAGCCCCTTCTTTATCTCCCCACCCCCCAACCTCCACCCACCCACAGGTCCCTCTTATTCCTCCTCAACTCACCTGCTCAAATGCTGCTAAACCTCACGTCGCCCACGGATGCTCCTGTACCTCTGCACCATGTCTCTCCCCCTCACCCCCACCCCGTGGCCCCAGGGAGCCTGAGTGGAATGAACTAAAACTTCAAAGCCCCGGGTTTAATTAGGGTTAGTAGTAGCGCAAGGACAAGCGCACGGAGAAGGCTTTTAAACATTCATGAGACCTCAGGTACATTTCCTCCCTCGGCATCTTAGCGGGCGATGATGGGATCTGAACGGAAAGGTACCCTGCTCCTTACACACCCAGTGCCTGCGCCTTATACGACATTCGACTGATTGGTCTCAGTAAAAGAACTGAAAGCAGAGATTCAACGATCAGCTATAATCGACACCAAATGTAGACCTACTACATACGGTACATGCCAAGGTAGACAAAATTGCTGGAGAAACTGAGCGGGCAGCATCTATGGAGCGAAGGAAATAGGCAACGTTTCGGGACGAAATTGCTGGAGAAACTCAGCGGGTGCGGCAGCATCTATGGAGCGAAGGAAATAGGCAACGTTTCGTCCCGAAACGTTGCCTATATCCTTCGCTCCATAGATGCTGCCCGCTCAGTTTCTCCAGCAATTTTGTCTACCTTCGATTTTCCAGCATCTGCAGTTCCTTCTTGAACACAGTGCATGTCAAAACTGCTCACCAGAGTTTAGTTGAGAGATACAGCGCCTACACAGGCCCTGTGGCCCGCACCGACCACTAACACTACCCCACACACACTAGGGACAAATTCATACATTTCTTCCGAACCAAATTAACCTCCCCACCCGTGTACGTCTTTGGAGTGTGGGAGGAAACTGAAGATCTTGAACGTACAAAGGGCGGTGGAGGCCGGTTCTCTGGACACTTTCAAGGAGGCAGGTTCTCTGGACACTTTCAAGAGAGAGCTAGATAGGGCTCTTAAAAATAGCGGAAGTCAGGGGATATGGGGAGAAGGCAGGAACGGGGTATTGATTGGGGATGATCAGCTATGATCACATTGAATGGCGGTGCTGGCTCGAAGGACCAAATGGCCTACTCCTGCACCTGTCGTCTATTGTCTAAACTCCGTACAGACAAGCAACCCGTGGTCAGGATCGAACCCGGGTCCCTGGCGCTGTGAAGGCAGCAGCTCAACCGCTGCGCCACCGTGCCGCCCTGAAGTTCACAACTTAAATAGTGGTACAACCTTGTGTTAAAGAAGGAACTGCAGATGCTGGAAAATCGAAGGTACACCAAAAATGCTGGAGAAACTCAGCGGGTGCAGCAGCATCTATGGAGCGAAGGAAATAGGCAACGTTTCGGGCCGAAATCCTTCTTCAGACTTCTTCAGAATAGTGGTACAACCTTCTTGCACTAAACGCTATTCACATTATTGCCTTTATCCTGTATCTGTACACTGTGGACGCCTCGATTGTAATCATGTGTTGTCTTTCCCTCTGACTGGTTAGCGCGCAACGAAAGCTTTCCCACTGAGCCTCGGTACACGTGAAACTAAACTGAACTCAACTAAAATACTTCCATTACCTTACACTGCACAGCTGAGCCTTTCTTATTGGGACAGTTATTAGCTCAGTAATTGTTGCTAGTATCTTTGACCATGTTAATTCCAGAAACGCAGAGACACCTTCAGGTCTAAGTGGGTTACTTTGGCTGGTTTATCGATAAAACTTGTAAAAAAAACGCGTGGAGAAATAGACTCTAGTACCTGCATTATGCATGCGTCGTAATACCCGATTTTCAATTATTCCCGAGGGAATGAGTAAGAGATGCCAGCTTTCCAACCTTGCAATGGATTCCCCTGCTAACCGAGACACACGGGAAGTGTTACCTGGCGAAGGTGAACGGTGATGAATAATTCAGGAGCTCAAGTAATGTGGCTGCAATGTGAAGGCGAATGAATGAGAAGCGGACGAGAATACCAAAGCAACGCTGAAGAATTATAAGGCGCTGGACAAATGTGCTGGAGAAACTCAGCGGGTGCAGCAGCATCTATGGAGCGAAGGAAATAGGCAACGTTTCGGGACGAAACGTTGCTTCGCTCCATAGATGCTGCCTCACCCGCTGAGTTTCTCCAGCACTTTTGTCTACCGTCGATTTTCCAGCATCTGCAGTTCCTTCTCAAACATTATAAGGCGCTGGACAGACCACGTTTCCAATATTGCGAGCAGTTTTTGGCCCCCATATTTTTGGGGGTTTAGTTTAGAGATACGGCGCGGAAACAGGCCCTTCGGCCCACCAAGTCCGCGTCTACCAGCGATCCCCGCCCACTTACACCACACACACACACACTGGGGACAATTTACACTTATACATAGATACATAGATACATAGAAAATAGGTGCAGGAGTAGGCCATTCGGCCCTTCGAGCCTGCACCGCATTCAATATGATCATGGCTGATCATCCAACTCAGTATCCCGTACCTGCCTTCTCTCCATACCCCCTGATCCCCTTAGCCACAAGGGCCACATCTAACTCCCTCTTAAATATAGCCAATGAACTGGCCTCAACTACCCTCTGTGGCAGAGAGTTCCAGAGATTCACCACTCTCTGTGTGAAAAAGTTTTTCCTCATCTCGGTCTTAAAGGATTTCCCCCTTATCCTTAAGCTGTGACCCCTTGTCCTGGACTTCCCCCAACATCGGGAACAATCTTCCTGCATCTAGCCTGTCCAACCCCATAAGAATTTTGTACGTTTCTATAAGATCCCCTCTCAGATATAAGATAACGGAGAGGGGATCTTATAGATAACTATAAGATACCAAGCCAATTAACCTAACCGACAAACCTGTGCGTCTTTGGAGTGTGAAAGGAAACCGGAGTTCCCGGGAAAAAAACCACGCGGGTCACGGGGAGAACGTGCAAAAACTCCGGACAGACAGCGCCCGAGGTCGGGATCGAACCCGGGTCTCTGGCGCTGTGAGGAAGCAGCGCTACTGCTGCGCCACCGTGCCACACATAGGGAGAATTGGAGAGGGGTCCAGAGGAGGTTTACGAGAATGATCCCAGGGATGATTGGGTTAACCTGCAGATGGAGAAACTCTGCGGGTCGGGCAGCATCTCTGGAGAAAAGGAACAGGTGATGTTTTGGGTCGAGCCACTTCTTCTCGACCCGAAACGTCACCCATTCCTTCTCTCCAGAGATGCTGCCTGACCCGCTGAGTTACTCCAGATTTTCGTGCCTACCTTTGGTTGAAATCAGCATCTGCAGTTCCTTCCTGCACAATGTCTGATGTACGTTTGTCGACACTGGGCCTGAACTCGCTGGAGTTTCGAAGAATGAGGGATGAGGGGGACCTTATTGAAATTTACCCAATAGTGAAATGCTTAGATAGAGTGGATGTGGAGAAGATGATTCCATGAGCTGGAGAGTCTAGGACCACAGGACACAGCCTCAGAATAAAAGGTCGTACCTTCAAAATGGAGGAGATGAGGAGGAATTTCTGTAGTGAGAGGGTGGTGAGTCTGTGGAATTCATTGCCACAGGCAGCAGTGGAGGCCATTTTTAAAGTGGAGATTGACTGATTCTTGATTAGTGCGGGATTACGGGGAGAAGGCTGGAGAATGGGGTTGAGAGGGAGAGATAGATCAGCCATGATTGAATGGCGGAGTAGACTTGATGGGCCGAATGGCCTAATTCTGTTGCGGTGACGTATGATCTTATGGTGTTATGGCGTTCCCCTCAGTTGCCTTCACAACAGGAGGATATTCTCCCTCTCCCTCTCTCTCCTTATCCCTCTGTAATGTCAGATACTCTGCACATGCGGTTTCCCCCGGACGTCTCTTCTGGTTTTTCTTTGACTGAATTTTCATTTCTTCACTTTCCTCTTGGCTATTCTCTTCGCGTGCAAAAACCTCCCGCCAGGATTCGCACGCACAGGCGCCGACAGACTGACTCTGGCCGCCATCTTTCGTCAACAACAATGGCGGCACTGTGGCGCAGCGGTAGAGTTGCTGCCTCACAGCGCCAGGGATCTGGGTTCGATCCTGACCTCGTGTGCTGTCTGTATGGAGTTTGCACGTTCTCCCCCCTGTGACCTGCGTGGGTTTTCTCCAGCAGCTCCGTTTTCCTCCCACACTCCAAAGATGTGCAGATTTGTAGATTAATTGGTTTCGGTAAATTTTCCTTAGTGTGTGTAGGATAGTGTTAGTGTGCAGGGATCACTGGTCGGAAAGGACTCGGTGGGCCGAAGGGCCTGTTTCTACGCTGTATCTCCAATGTCCAAAGTCTAAAATCTAAAGACAACCAGACTTCTCTCTGTATCCACTCAGCTCCCATGTATATGGTAACAATTAGCTGACAATTAGGATCAGATGTTTGCATTTAATCTTTAGGTTGTCAAGACTAATTGAAACGCTCTTTCTGCCCTCCCAGTGCAGTTGAGGCAACCTGCTCACACATCAATGTATCGTTGCAGAATGTTACATTTGCAACTAGAACTCTTAAATTTTCTGTTACTGTAGGTGGTGACTTGGAATCAAAACATAGGGCAGAACAGCAGAGGACAGGCCCTTCGGCCCACAATGTCCATGGCAAGCATGATGCCAAGGCCGCAAGAAATTGCAGAGAGTTGTGGACGCAGCCCAGACCATCACACAAACCAACCTCCCTCCCATTGACTCCATCTACACCTCACGCTGCCTCGGCAAGGACAGCAGCATAATCAAGGACCAGTCTCACCCCCTGGTCACTCCCTCTTCTCCCCTCTCCCAATCAGGAAAGACAATAGACAATAGACAATAGGTGCAGGAGTAGGCCATTTGGCCCTTCGAGCCAGCACCGCCATTCAATGTGATCATGGCTGATCATCCCAAATCAGTACCCTGTTCCTGCCTTCTCCCCATATCTCCGGCTCCCGCTATTTTTAAGAGCCCTATCTAGCTCTCTCTTGAAAGCATCCAGAGAACCTGCCACCACCGCCCTCTGAGGCAGAGAATTCCACAGACTCACCACTCTCTGTGAGAAAAAGTGTTTCCTCGTCTCCGTTCTAAATGGCTTACTCCTTGTTCTTAAACTGTGGCCCCTGGTTCTGGACTCCCCCAACATCGGGAACATGTTTCCTGCCTCTAGCGTGTCCAGAGGTACAGAAGTGTGAAAACACACACCTCCAGATTCAGGGACAGTTTCTTCCCCAGCTGTTATCAGGCAACTGAGCCGTCCTCTCATCAACTAAAGAGCGGTCCTGATGTCCCATCTACCTCATTGGAGACCCTCGGACTATCTTTAATAGGACTTTACTGGACTTTATTGCACTAAACGATGTTCCCTTTACCCCTATCTGTACACTGTGGACGGTTCGATTGTAATCATATTTCTCTCGACACCCACTCACTTCCTTGGTCTTGAGAGAAATTCTCGGCATGAAGGGATCAGTGATAGTAGGGTCTAGAAAGGCTGCGGTAGGTCCTGAGAGAGGGAGGAAGGAAAATAATTTCCCCACAAGCTTTCCAAAAGCCTCCTTTAATTCAAATGCTAATAGTAAATAAAAGCGTGTGGACAAGAAAGGACAAAGATAGACACAAAATGTTGTAGTAACTCAGCAGGTCAGGCAGCATCTCTGGAGGAGTAATCAAGGACGAGTCGCACCCTGGTCACTCCCTCTTCACCCCTCTCCCATCGGGCAAAAGGTATAGAAGTATGCAAACGCACACCTCCAGATTCAGGGACAGTTTCTTCCCAGCTGTCAGTCTGAAGAAGGGTCTAACGTCACCCATTCCTTCTCACCATAGATGCTGCCTATCCCACTGAGTTACTCCAGCATTTTGTGTCTATCTTCAGTGTAAACCAGCATCTGCAGTTCGTTCCTATACAAAGGAAAAATCCAGAGAAAAAATACAGCTTATTTTCCTCAGCCCTCTCCTCGATTCTCGGCACTTTCCGGGAATCGGGGCAGGCTACTTTTCTTTTCGAGATACGGCGCGGAAACAGGCCCTTCGGCCCACCGAGTACACGCCGACCTGTGATCTCAGCACACTAGCACTATTCTGCACACACTAGGGAACAATTTACAAATTTACCGAAGTCAATTAACCTACAAACCTGCACGTCTTTGGAGTGTGGGAGGAAACCGGAGCACCCGGAGAAAAGCCACGCGGGTCACGGGTGCAAACTCCGTACAAACTCCGTACAGACAGCACCCGCGGCCAGGATCGAACCCAGGCCTCTGGCGGCTGTGAGGCAGCAGCAACCCCACCGCTGCACCACCGTGCCTCCCTAATCTTTTTATATGATTGTAATCATTCACATTATATTGTTATATCATATTATATATTATATGGCCCCATAGCAGAAGCGTCCATGTTGCGGGCGGGGCTGGAAGCTGGAAGTATCCTGAGCTAATTCTGCTACCACCATCATCTATGGCTCCCACTGATTGTCGCCGGAAGCTTGTGTCCTTTTCAGGACGGATGATGACAGCGATGTGTCAACATTTGTAACAAGATGGACTCGAACAAGAAGAAGAAGATATATTATATTATATCATTGAAGAAGGATCTCGACCCAAAACGTCACCCGTTCTTTCTCTCCAGAGACGCTGCCTGCCCCGCCGAGTTACTCCAGCAATTAGCGTCTATGTTCGGTGTAAACCAGCATCTGCACTTCCTTCCTACACGTATTATATTAGTTACAGCTTATGGTTCTGGAAAAGTAAGGAAATAATAGTTCCATTCTCGTCTTACATGGCTTATAAATTAATGATGACCGAGTTGGAACTCAGATGTTAGATCACTACTTCACAGGGAATTAAAGCGACAATGAGCCTTTGTGGAATAAAATTCTTACATGAGATAACATGAGGTAAATTTTGTCAAGAGATGAATATTCTTAATTTAGCACCTATCCAGCACAGCAGTTTCACCCTCTTTCGACGGGGAGTAATGGTTACTGCAGCAGAACTAACAAATCTTAAACAGTAATGATAGACACAAAATGCTGGAGTAACTCAGCGGGACAGGCAAAAACGGATGGGTGACATTTTCGGGTCAGGACCCTTGTTCAGGAGGTCTCGACCCGAAACGTCACCCATTTCTTCTCTCCAGGGATGCTGCCTGTCCCGCTAAGGTACTCCAGCATTTGGTGTCTATCTTGGGTTTAAACCAGCATCTGCAGTTCCTTCCTACACAAATCTTAAACAGTAATGAATGATAGACACAAAATGCTGGAGTAACTCAGCGGGTCAGGCAGCGTCTCTGGCAAAAAGGATGGGTGACGTTTTGGGTTGGGACCCTTCCACAGAACACACACTCACACACTCACACACTCACACACACACACACACACACACTCACACACACACACACACTCACACACACACACACACACTCACACACACACTCACACACACACACACACACACACACACACACACACACACACTCACACACACACTCACACACTCACACACTCACACACACACACACACACACACTCACACACACACACACACTCACACACACACACACACACTCACACACACACTCACACACACACACACACACACACTCACACACACACACACACACACACACACACTCACACACACACACACTCACACACACACACACACTCATACACACACTCACACACACTCACACACACACACACACTCACACACACACACACACTCATACACACACTCACACACACACACACACACACTCACACACTCACACACTCACACACACTCACACACACACACACACACACTCACACACTCACACACACACTCACACACACACACACACACACACACACTCATACACACACACACACTCACACACACACTCACACACTCACACACACACACACACACACACACACACACACTCATACACACACACACACTCACACACTCACACACACACACACACACACACACACACACACACACACACACACACACACACTCACACACACACACTCACACACACACACTCACGCTACGTACACACACACACACACTCACACACACATACATAGATACATAGAAAATAGGTGCAGGAGTAGGCCATTCAGCCCTTCGAGCCTGCACCGCCATTCAATATGATCATGGCTGATCATCCAACTCAGTATCCCGTACCTGCCTTCTCTCCATACCCCCTGATCCCTTTAGCCACAAGGGCCGCATCTAACTCCCTCTTAAATATAGCCAATGAACTGGCCTCAACTACCCTCTGTGGCAGAGAGTTCCAGAGATTCACCACTCTCTGTGTGAAAAAGTTTTTTCTCATCTCGGTCTTAAAGGATTTCCCCCTTATCCTTAAGCTGTGACAACCTTGTCCTGGACTTCCCCAACATCGGGAACAATCTTCCTGCATCTAGCCTGTCCAACCCCATAAGAATCTTGTAAGTTTCTATAAGATCCCCTCTCAATCTCCTAAATTCTAGCGAATATAAGCCGAGTCTATCCAGTCTTTCTTCATATGAAAGTCCTGACATCCCAGGAATCAGTCTGGTGAACCTTCTCTGCACTCCCTCTATGGCTATAATGTCCTTCCTCAGATTTGGAGACCAAAACTGTACGCAATACTCCAGGTGTGGTCTCACCAAGACCCTGTACAACTGCAGTAGAACCTCCCTGCTCCTATACTCAAATCCTTTTGCTATGAAAGCTAACATACCATTCGCTTTCTTCACTGCCTGCTGCACCTGCATGCCTACTTTCAATGACTGGTGTACCATGACACCCAGGTCTCGCTGCATCTCCCCTTTTCCTAATCGGCCACCATTTAGATAATAGTCTGCTTTCCTGTTTTTGCCACCAAAGTGGATAACCTCACATTTATCCACATTATACTGCATCTGCCAAACATTTGCCCACTCACCCAGCCTATCCAAGTCACCTTGCAGTCCCCTAGCATCCTCCTCACAGCTAACACTGCCCCCCCAGCTTAGTGTCATCCGCAAACTTGGAGATGTTGCCTTCAATTCCCTCATCCAGCTCATTAATATAAATTGTAAATAGCTGGGGTCCCAGCACTGAGCCTTGTGGTACCCCACTAGTCACTGCCTGCCATTGTGAAAAGGACCCGTTTACTCCTACTCTTTGCTTCCTGTTTGCCAGCCAGTTCTCTATCCACATCAATACTGAACCCCCAATACCGTGTGCTTTAAGTGTGTATATTAATCTCTTATGTGGGACCTTGTTGAAAGCCTTCTGAAAGTCCAGATACAACACATCCACTGGTTCTCCCCTATCCACTCTACTAGTTACATCTTCGAAAAATTCTATAAGATTCGTCAGACATGATTTACCTTTCGTAAATCCATGCTGACTTTGTCCAATGATTTCACCACTTTCCAAATGTGCTGCTATCCCATCTTTAATAACTGACTCTAGCAGTTTCCCCACTACCGATGTTAGACTAACACACTCACACACACACACTCACACACACACATCACACACACACACTCACACACACACACACACACACACATACACACACACACACACATCACACAGTCACTCACTCACATACATGTGCACATGCACACACTACACACACACACACACATACACACACACACACACACACACACACACACACACACACACACACACACACACACACATACACACACACACACACATACACACAGTCACTCACTCACATACATGTGCACATGCACACACTACACACACACACACACACACACACACACACACACACACTCACACACACACACTCACACACACACACTCACACACACACACTCACACACACTCATGCTATGCACACACACATATACACACATGCACACAGTCACTCACTCACATACATGTGCACGCACTCATGCACACACTACACACACACACACATGCTACCAACACACACACACACTCACACACACTCACACGATGCACACACACATACACACACATGCACACAATCACTCACTCACATACATGTGCACATGCACTCATGCACACACTACACACACACACACACACACACACACACACACACACACACACATACACACAGTCACTCACTCACATACATGTGCACATGCACACACTACACACACACACACACACACACACACACACACACACATACACACACACACACACTCACACACACACACTCACACACACACACTCACACACACACACTCACACACACTCATGCTATGCACACACACATATACACACATGCACACAGTCACTCACTCACATACATGTGCACGCACTCATGCACACACTACACACACACACACACTCACACACACTCACACGATGCACACACACATACACACACATGCACACAATCACTCACTCACATACATGTGCACATGCACTCATGCACACACTACACACACACACACACACACACACACACACACACACACACACACACTCACACACACTCACACGATGCACACACACATACACACACACACACTCACACACACACACACACTCACACACACTCACACGATGCACACACACATACACACACATACACACAGTCACTCACTCACATACATGTGCACATGCACACACTACACACACACACATGCACGCACAGACATACTCACACATACGCACGCACGCATGCATACACACATACACATGCACACATACACACACACACACATGCTCACTCACACACATACACAGTCTCTCTCACACACACACTCAAACACTGTACACACAGTACACACACATCCACATACGACTGTTTCCTCCCACAACCTAAAGGTACCTGGGATTCTAGGTTAATTGACCTCTATAAATTGCCGCTAAAGTGCAGGGAGTGGATGAGAAATGGGATAACATAGAACTAGTGTGAATGGGTGATCGATGGTCAATGTGGACCCGGTGGGCTGTAGGGCCTGTTTCCACGCTGTATCTCTAAACATCAAAGGAGACACACTCACACCAACATATACACAGATACCAAATACACACAGACACACCAATACATGTTCATGCACACTGACACATACACACGCACACATACACACATGCATACAAGTGCACACACATGGATCTACACACATATGTACA
>JAXLNO010002287.1:0-5000 GCA_038087875.1 Malacoraja senta | reverse complement strand
AGTGCCGTAAGTGTTGGCCAGACAGCACAGTTTTGTGCAGAAAGTTCTAGAAGCCATGCCGATACCAGTATTAAAGTGACAACAACTTAAAGTGACGACTTTCACCGTCTTTGGAGAGAAGGAACGGGCGACAAATCAGAGCCGGCACCAATGACCCAGTAAAGGTAGAGCCCATCAGTCTGAAGAAGGGTCTCGACCCGAAACGTCACCCATTCCTTCTCTCCAAAGGTGCTGCCTGCCCCGCTGAGTTCCTCCAGCTTTTTGTGTCTATCTGCGGTTTAAAACCAGCATCTGCAGTTAACTTGTTTAAGCAGGAACTGCAGATGCTGGAAAATCGAAGGTAGACAAAAATGCTGGAGAAACGTTGCCTATTTCCCTCGCTCCATAGATGCTGCTGCACCCGCTGAGTTTCTCCAGCATTTTTTGTCTATCTGCAGTTAACTTCCTGCACGTAGAGCCCACACTGGTCCATTGTTGGCGGCGGAGGAGGAGGTGATAACGAGGGGATGGGAACAGTGAAACTAGCAGGATCGCTTGGCCTTTCCCTGACCTATTCCGATTCCTTGCCCCGCTCGCTGTGGAAGTGGAGGGGAGAGATGGTTGGGAGGGGGGGGGGCGGAATGGAGTTCGCCGATTAAATAGCAGCTTTGCGGAGGGAGGGTCGGTTACATGACACCGAGCCCGCTGTAAGTTGAGCCGCCGGTTATGAAGTTCTGGGCCCAATAATTAAACAGAACAATAAATGAAAAGCTGCGTGCTGACTCAGCTCACTGCTTGAGGTTGCGGCAGGAGCAGGACGGGAAGTTAAACTGAATCTCAGATGCACTGAAAACCCACAAAACTCGAGCGGCTTTGTGTTTCTGAAAAGCAGCTGCGTTTTTTTTTGTTACGCGCTCATCGCTCTGATTTTTGCATGAGCTGGTTTGTGCTCAGATTCACTTTGTTACCCCCACCCCCACCCCGCTTGGTGGCGGTTGGCTAGCCTTTTAGGGAACGAGACGTGAAGATTAAGGGGAGTTTAGCTAAGGAACCGCGGGCGCTGCTTTACGCCGAAGATAGACGCAAAGTGCCGGAGTTACTCAGCAGGTCAGGCAGCATCTCCGGAGAAAAGGAATAGGTGACGTTTTTTATCGAGTCCCTTCTTCAGACTGAGAGTCGGGTGGGGGGGGGAGGGGGGGGGGGAGGGAAACCAGGGGTATGAAAAGGTTCAGGACAAATCAGAGCCGGGCACCGGTGACCCAGGAAACGTGGAGCCCACAATGGTCCATTGTTGGCGGCGGAGGAGGTGATAATAAAGGAATACGAACAGTGAAACTAGCAGGATGACTCGAGTGGGGGAGGGGCAGAGAGGGAATGCAAGGGTAACTTGAAATTAGAGAAATCAATTCGTTTATTGATGGTGTCAAGGGGAAAGGGGAAGTACAACGGGATCTGGGGATCCTTGTCATTCAGTCAATGAAAGTAAGCATGCAGGTACAGCAGGCAGTGAAGAAAGCGAATGGCATGTTGGCCTTCATAACAAGAGGAGTTGAGTATAGGAGCAAAGAGGTCCTTCTGCAGTTGTACAGAAGGACCTCAGTCCTCTTCCTCAGTTCACCCGTGGTCGGGGCCTTTTGAGGCCTCCGCAGTCGCTGCTACGGGCCTGATGTTTCAGGCCCTCGAACGGAAGAACACTCACAGCGGCCCGGAGCCTCCGAATCGGCCGCTTCCTACCGGAGACCGCGGCTTCCGAAGCTCACAGGCCGAGCTGGGCGGAGATTCAACGCTGGCGACCTCGGCGAGAGATCCCAGGCACCGCGATGTCAAAGTCAGCGCCGCCCGCGGCTGGAAGCTCCACAGACCACAGCTCCACGGTGTCGAAGTCGGCAGTCCCGGCACTCCAGAGCTTCAATACGGCGACCCCGGTAAAGGCATCGCTCGCTCCACGATGGAATCCAGTGCTGCGCCGCCGCTGCTGAAGCTGAAGCTCTGGCCGGTCTCTGGTAGGAAAGGCCGCGCCAATCCAGATGGTCGGCCGTGAGCTCGGAGGATAGACGCATCCACGAAGAGAAACGGTTTCCCCCTCCCCCCACATAAAAAAGACTAAAGACCTCCAATAACAAACTTTAAAACAGAATAAAAATAACAAAAAGGATGAGAGGACAGACAGCTGCAGGCGAGGCAGCCACACTCGATGGCACCACCACTCCAGAGAGCAGTGCTGAACTACTATCTACCTCAAGGGTTCCCAACCTGGGCTAAATTTAACCCCAGGGGGTAAATTTGTTGATTCTGGATTTGTACATATTTGTTCTCATTGACTGACTGTGTTTGGTTCTGGTATCTGTTCATCATTAGTTGTTCATAAATAAGTGAAATAACATTGTTATGTGCTATTAAAGTTGCCTGGGGTAAACGGGCCGAAAAAGGTTGGGAACCCCTGATCTACCTCATTGGTGACCCTCGGACTATCTTTGATCGGACTATACTGGCTTTACCTTGCACTAAACGTTATTCCCTCCATTATGTATCTGTACACTGTAAATGGCTCGATTGTAATCATGTGTGGTCTTCACACTGACTGGCACCCGTGGCAATAAACTAAACTGAACTGAACTGAGACTGTATTGGGGTACTGATTGGGGATGATCAGCCATGATCACATTGAATGGCGGTGCTGGCTCGAAGGGCCGAATGGCCTACTCCTGCACCTATTGTCTATTGAGACCATATTAGTAGAGTCATGTTAAATAGAAATAAATAGTATTCTAACTCTTGGTGGGCTAATTGTACACGTTATTGACATGAAAAGAAGACCCTTGGTGAAGGGTTTAAGCCCCTCAGGTAAATTGACTCAACATCCCAAGGAATTTCTTTAGTCAGAGGGTGGTGAATCTGAGGAATTTATTGCCACAGATGGCTGTGGAGGCCAAGTCAATGGATATTTTTAAGACAGAGATAGATAGATTCTTGATTACTGCGGGTGACAGGGGTTATGGAGAGAAGGCAGGAGAATGGGGGTTGAGAGGGAAAGATAGACCAGCCTTGAGTGAATGGCGGAGTAGACCTGATGGGCCTAATGGCCTAATTCTGCTCTTACAACCTATGTAACCTCTAAACATTCAATGATTCAAAGCTTCAATGAGACGTTATTGCCACGTGTACCTAGATACAGTGAAATGCATGGTTTTGCGTACAGCCCGGTAAAGTCACACAGCTGACCTCACCTGGGCAGTAGACAAGTGTCGCCACGTGTCTGGGCACCGACAACGTGGCATGAGTGACGTTTATCGAACAGCGTTATCATCTGCTCGCAGCAGCGAACCAGGCCTGCAGCTGCACGTGGCAGCGGGAGCCCCCCCCCCCCCTTCTTTCTCAGTAGCCCCCCATGCTGGCTCCCCCTTTCGTTCTTGGTACAACCCTCCCCCACCGCTGAGTCCTCCCCTTCATTCTCTGTGCCCCCCCCCAACCCCTCACACCACTGGGTCCCCCCTCCTCACTCTCGGCAGGGCGGGCCCCCCGTACATGGACAGTGGACGTTTCGGGTCGGGACCCTTCTTCATGCTGGTTGTACTATGGGTGGGAGAGAGCTGGGAAGCAGCCTCTCCAGCTTTATCCCCACCTCTTGCTCCCATCACAATCAGTCCGAAGAGGTGCCCCAACCTGAGAAGGCGCGTTATCACCTATCCATGCCCACCAGAGGCGCGGCCAGCACTTTCTGTTACTCCAGCACTTTTGCTTTTTATTTTTGTTAACCAGCATCTGCAGTTCCTTGTGTCCACAATAGAAATTGACTTCATTACTTGGGGCAGTAATCAGTTCACGAGCTCAGTGTCAACCTATTACCTGCCTGGCTTTGTCCTGCCCCTAAGATAGACACAAAAAGCTGGAGTAACTCAGCGGGACAGGCAGCATCTCTGGAGAGAAGGAATGGGTGACGTTTCGGGTCGAGACCCTTCTTCAGACTGAGAGTCAGGGGAGAGGGGGACACAGAGATATGGAAGGGCACCTGTCCTGCTGAGTTACTCCAGCATTTTATGTCCATCTTCAGTGTAAACCAGCATCTGCAGTTCATTCCTACACGTTTTGTCCTGCACCTCCATTCTTCCAGCTTCCCACTCCCCCCCCTCCCCCCGGCACTGTGAGGCAGCAGCTCTACCCGCTGCTCCACTGTGCCGCCCTGTATTCTTGAACAGCTGAAGGTGCCCGTTTGTTTTAATCAATCCTCTCTCTTAATTGAGGTCAGTGTTAATATGGAGGCACATGTGACCTAATTAATAAATCTCATTTTCATTTTATTCAGCACCACTGATCATTCACAACTTACAACTTTGACTGTAGATTTATAATGCTAGCAGCAAAAAAAAACAACACATTTTCTGTCAAAACAAATATTATTCTATAATATTATTATTCTAAATATTATTCTATTTCCTTTGCTCCATAGATGCTGCCTCACCCGCTGAGTTTCTCCAGCATTTTTGTCTACCTTCGATTTTCCAGCATCTGCAGTTCCTTCTTAAACATTATTCTATATTCAGTGATTTATGGTTGGATATTCTTTCAAATGTCTTTTTTCATTTAAGCTCTCAATGGAATCCAAGGAAATTCTCATTTACTTTCTTTCTAACTAGGTTACTGGTAGAAAGCAGTTGTCTCATTTATCATATCAATAATCTTTAGATTTAAAAAAAACGTCATTTTTACCTTGTTATCCATTTTGTTCTTCTCCCTTCAAAGTATCAGTGAATTGTATCTTTGTTTAATCCAGAGTCCCGGACACTTGAATGCCCCAATTCCTTTGGATTCTGGTATTAAATTGTTCCTAAGAGCTGTCTCAGAATCGCTGGCAGTCCCAGAATGCTGTGATATTGGAGACTCTAACCTTCAGCATAAACTACTGGAGTTGTGGAAGAAAAAAAAAAGTTGTCCTACATATCAAATCCCTCCTCCCTTTTACTCTCTATCCAAACGCAAGTGAGAATAAATCTTTCCCACAAAAAAAAAGAAATCGTCAGTGC
>JAXLNO010002286.1:173805-307833 GCA_038087875.1 Malacoraja senta | reverse complement strand
GTACTAGTGACGAGTATGAAACGTCACCCATTCCTTCGAGCCAGAGATGCTGCCAGGTCCCGCTGAGTTTACTCCAGCATTTTGTGTCTATCTTCGGTGTAAACCAGCACTGCAGTTCCTTCCTGCACATTTTATCAGCTCCACTGTGACAAACAACCATAACAACCTGACTCGGGGGACCCCGGAGAAGCTGAGAGGGGTACCAAAGGTCAAGATGCATGAAAGAAATCATTTTCAGTCTGAAAGTGAACCTGCCTGATGAACACTGTCATATCTCATTGTATTTTACAAGAAAGATGCACATTTCAATCTGTCTTTGTCTCATGAGACAGACACAAAATGGTGGAGTAGCTCAGCAGGACAGGCAGCATCTCTGGAGAGAAGGAATGGGTGACGTTTATCACATTATCCCTGTTCTCTTTCCCTCTTGTGCATTTTCTTATGCACACATGGCACAGGCACAGCAGAAGCTTGCCTCCCTCCTGATGGTGGTCAAGTTGGATAGAGTTGAGAGAAGATTTACAAGGATGTTGCTTGGACTCGAGGGACTGAGCTATGTGGTTGAACACGCTGGGAACTCTATTCCTTGGACCGCAGGAGGATGAGGGGTGATCTTATAGATCAGGTAGATGCAAAGAGTATCTTGCCCAGAGTAGGGGAATCGTGAACCAGACGACATAGGTTTAAGGTGAAGGGGAAAAGATTTAATAGGAATCTGAAGGGTAACTTTTTCACACAATGGGGGTGGTGGGTGTATGGAGCGAGCTGCCAGGGGAGGTAGTTGAGGCAAGGACTATCACAAAGTTTAAGAAACAATTAGACAGGTACGTGGATAGGACAGGTTTGGAGGGATATGGGCCAAACACAGGCAGGTGGGACTAGTATAGCTGGGTCATGTTGGCCAGTGTGGGCAAGTTGAGCCGAAGCCCTGTTTCCCACACTGTATCACTCTGTGACTCTATGACTCATCCCACACATACACACCCGCACATGCAGACATACATAGCACACACACACACACACACACACACACACACACACACACATATGTCTCCCTTCCCACACATACACACACATACACACATACACACACACACATATGTCTCCCTTCCCACACATACACACACACGTACACAAGCACGGGTGTGCACACACAAGCACACATTCCCCTGATAGAGACCTGGTAGAGATATATAAAAGACCTGATAGAGATATATAAAATTACAAGAGGCATAGATAGGGGTAGATAGTCAGAGCCTTTTCCCAGGATAGAAATATCAATGGCTAGAGTGCATAGCTTTAGGGTAAGAAAGACAATGTTTAAAGGAGATGTGTGGAGCAAGTTTATTAACACAGAGGTGGTGAGCACCTGGAACGTGCTGCCATGGGTGGTGATAGAGGCAGATATGATAGAGGTATTTAGGAGACTTTGGGATAGGCACGGATATGCAGGGAATGGAGGGATATGGATTATGTGCAGGTGTATAAGAGTCTTGGCATCAGACTATGTGGGCCGCAGAGCCCGCTCCACTTCTGTACTATATTCCACCACCTTTTGTGTGAAACAGTTACCCCTCAGATTCCTGTTAAATCTTTTCCCCTTCACCTTAAACCTATGTCCTGTGGTTCTCTTAATACTATCCCACTAGATAACCCCAATGATATACTTGCATCTACATGATCAGTTTTTTAATGTTCTTGTTAACATGGAGGTAGCTGATTATTGCATATGGGGTTAGTTATTGTCCTGAACATAAGCTTGTATATTCAGTTTAGATAGTGCTTTGGCTTTGGGCTTGGTATTCTTTGGTTGAGCCATTTATCCTGGTTTTAAAGCAAAAGTACTTATGTTTTACTTGTAATTGCCTTAGACCACGACACAACGGCAGAATTATCCCACTGGATCACCAAGCAACTGGGGTCATCTGTCATCCAACACTGACAACATTTTATTCCTAGCATTCAATATAAAGGACGGCTCAGAAGGAACACATCTGAAAACCACATCGCAGTTGGGGTTATGGCTTTTAGAATAGAAACTCCATCCATATCATGCCCTTCCCTGAGCTAGTTGCTCAGTATCAACAGTGACAAGCTCCACTGCAGTTCTAAGGTGACTCATTCAGCCAACATGGGGGGCTGCAGTAGGCTATGGTGAGGTGGACCTAATCTTTGACTATAGAAACAAAATGCTGGAGTAACTCAGCGGGACAGGCAGCATCTCTGGAGAGAAGGAATGGGTGACATTTCGGCTCGAGTCCCTTCTACAGGTTGAGATTCTCAGTCTGAAGAAGGTGTTTCTAAGTTTCAGTACGGACCCATCTCTTTTACTGAATGACCTCCTTCATCACTGGGTTTTTTTGCAGCCTGATGTTAATGGCTCAGCGCAGGCAGCATGGTGGTGCAGCGGTAGAGTTGCTGCCTCACAGAGCCAGAGACCCGGGTTCGATCCTAACTATGGGTCCCATCTGTATGCAGTTTGTTCTTTCTCCCCGTGACCTACGTGGTTTTCCTCCGGGCGCTCCAGTTTCCTCCCACACTCAAAAGACGTACAGGTTTAGAGTTTAATTGGCTTCAGTAAAAATAGTAAATTGTCCCTAGTGTGTAGGATGGTGCTAGTGTATGGCGATCGCTGGCTGGCGCAGACACAGTGGGCCTTAGGACGTGTTCCTGCACTGTATCTCAAACTAAACAAAAAAACAAACTAGTGCAAACTACAGTAGTGTTTAAGACATCAAACAAAGATGAGATCCACATTTTAAGCTTCTGACTCCCAATGCAGTATCAGCAATGTGAATTTTCATGTTTAAGATATAAAATCTACATTTGCAACATTGGAAGGCCTTTTCAAAAAGCTCGAGGGAGTTTCACGCTGCAAAATGCATGCACAGGAAGTGTTCAGCAGCAACAAATTTAGCAACACAAAATGACAAAGCAGACTGTGGTTAGTTTTGGAAACCAGAACTCCGCCAGGACTACACAGCAAATGAAATAGCTTGCATACCGAAAACAGCCCGTTTTAAATGATTTTTCAATAGAGGAATGAGGAAGTAGAGGGCCAAGCAGAAGTGGAAAGTTGTTCATGTAAATCTGTTGCTGGGTGTGAGAGTGAACTGATGTCGCATATTAAAGATTGAAAGTAAAGGCATCTGTCGGTTTGCGACTTTCATCTTTTTGTTGCCCTACACTTGCTTATATCACCCTCCACTAAGGTTGGCCAACTTTCTCACTCCCAACTAAGGGACAAAATGTCAGAATACGGGACAAATTCCCGACGGCAATTCGTTGACCGACTTGGCTGTGGCTGGGTGAGTGATTAGTTGGCCCGGGTGCTGGACTGCCGGTGGGCCAGCTGAGGAGTTTTGGCCCGGCCCGCGCGATGTCGAGCGCAAAGTCCGGCGCCCCATCCAACTCATGACCCGATGATCGGCCATGAGAAGGAGGGGTGGTGGTGGTGTCAGCGGTAAGCGAAGGTCCGAAGGTCAGACAGCTGGCTGGGCTGCCGACCGACGGAGCCACGGGCGAGGCGCTGCTGCTGCTGCACTCCATGGGCTGCACTGCATCGGGACGGGTGAGGCGGGGCCGGACGCGGCGCTCCGACACGACAGTCCCCTCAACCCGAGTAGTAGCAGTCAAATACGGGACAAGGGCGGTCCCGTATGGGACAAACCAATTTAGCCCAATATACGGGATGTCCCGGCTAATACGGGACAGTTGGCAACCCTACCCACCACTAGTCTTCACAACGTCCCTTAAATATAGAATAACATCCAGAAATTGTTGCCAAGATTACAACATTTTACCACCCTCTTTTCACCAAGGGTGGTGAATCTCGAGTGTTCCTTAAACAGGAGTATTTGTGAGGGTATTTAAAGTAGATATATTTCTAGAATACTTTGGATGCCCTTTTAATCAAGAATGGAAAGAGTTTGCATTTAGTGATTTAAAATATCTCAATAAGAACCCTAGCAAGGTGATCTAAGATTATTCTACTAAATACATAGCTTCAAATTAGGTTTGCTGAAGTTTAGCTTTGGCTCGTGGAAGAAAGATAATGCAAACAGAATTGAGACATTTTGAATATAATAAGCATGTTGGACACTGTGTTTTGGCTGGCTCCTCAAGGACACAATGAGATTAGTCACAAAATGAGATAGGGCAGCACGGTGGCGCAGTAGTAGAGTTGCTGTCTCACAGCGCCAGGGACCGATTAGTGCTGTCTGTACAGAGTTTGTACATCACCTCCCACCCCCCCCTGACCTGCATGGGTTTTCTCGGGGATCTCCGGTTTCCTCCCACACTCCAAAGATGTACAGGATTGTAGGTTAATTGCCTTGGTATAAATGTGAAATTGCCCCAAGTGTGTGTAGGATAGTGTTAGTGTGCAGGGATCGCTGGTCGGTGCAGACTCGGTGGGCTGTAGGGCCTGTTTCCGCGTTGTATCTCTAAACTAAACTAAAGTAAGCAAGCCCCAGGCGCAGGAGAAGCAATTGTTTTTGCAAATAATGAAGTGACGTCTTCGATTCACTCTACACCAATAGGCTTATATAGTCTGGTTAGATCTGAAAGGAGCAGTGATTGCTCAATTTCTGTAACTGTCATTAACTCCATGGGTGCTGCTACCTGCCCGTTTTATTTACCCCATGTGGAGTTGAGGGTATCAGCAAGCTTTCTGCCACTCAGCAGGACTTTAGCCAATGTCCACTGATTTGGTCTTCCATCACCAGTCACTGGCAATATGTCGGGAGCAGGCTCCCCGGTAATTTCCCTTACGTAAGAAAATGTCCTGCCTAATTGCGCTGAATCTTCCGATGCCCCGGCAGAGATTGCCAACTTCATCATCACTGATTCGAATCTGGGAACTCACGAGTGCGTTTTGCTTAAATTACTTGGAATAAAATGACTTTACGGTCATCTTGTGGGAAATTGCAGCAGAGAAAATGTTTATGTCTGCAGGCATGGTTTCAACATGGTGCGTCTGCAGATAACAAGAAGGGAAATGTTATAAGCTCCTTACATAGAACATAGAAAAGTACAGCTGATGAACAGGCCATTCAGCCCACAATGTCTGTGCTGTGCTCAAGTGAAATCCATCCCATCGGAACAGCTCCCTCCTTCCCCAACATGCACATGATCCTCACTCCTCCATTCCCTACATGTCCATGTGTGTATCTAAAAGCTTCTTCAACATCATTATTGTAGCTGCCTTAACCATCACTTCTAGCAGCAGGGTCTCGACTCGAAACATCACCCATTCCTTCTCTACAGAGAGGCTGCCTGTCCCGCTGAGGTACTCCAGCTTTTTGTGTCTATCTTCGGTTTAAACCAGCATCTGCAGTTCCTTACTACGCATTTTGTCTGCTCCACTGCAAAATCTCCTCAAGGTATGTCTACTTTGAAGAAGTTCTCCTCCACTCTCCGACGAGAGTTCAGCGACATCCTCTCTCACTGCTGCCCCTTTGTGATTCCTGCTACATCTCTCATCCTTTATATCTCTCGTTTCCCTTATCCCTAACCAATCTGAAGAAGGGTCTCGACCCGAAACGTCACCCATTCCTTCTCTCTAGGATGCTGCCTGTCCCGCTGAGTTACTCCAGCATTTTGTGTCCACATCTCCTTTAAACTTTGCTCCTTTCATCTTAAATCTGTGCCCTCTATTCTTTGACATTTCCTGCCTGGAAAGGTTCTGACTGTCTATCTATCTATGCCTTTCATAATTTTATATACTGGCAATGGTTCAATAGTTCATAAGTAGTAGAATTAGGCCATTCGGCCCATCGTCTACTCCGCCATTCAATCATGGCTGATCTATCTCTCTCTCTCTCAGTACCCCATTTTCCTGCCTTCTCCCCATAACCTCCGACACCCATACTGATGAAGAATCTATCTATCTCTGCCAAAAATATCCATTGACTTGGCCTCCGCAGCCTTCTGTGGCAAAGAATTCCACAGATTTACCACCCTCTGACTAAAGAAATTCCTTCTCATCTTCCTGAAGGAACGTCCTTTAATTCTGAAGCTATGACCTCTGCTCCCAGATTCTCCAACTAGTGGAAACATCCTCTCCACATTCACTCTATCCAAGCCTTTCACTATTCTGTATGTTTCAATGAGGTCCCCCGTCATTCTTCTAAACTCCAACGAGTACAGGATCAGTGCTGTCAAACGCTCATCATAGGTTAACCCACTCGTTCCTGGGATCATTCTCGTAAACCTCCTCCGGAAACTCCCCAGGGCCAGCGCATCCTTGCTCAGATATGACACCCCAAATTGCTCACAATACTCCAAACGGGGCCTGACCAGCGCCTTATAGAGCCTCAGCATTACATCCCTGTTTTTGTATTCTAGCCCTCTCGAAATAAATGCTTGCATTGCGTTAGCCTTCTTTACAACCGATTCAACATGCAGATTAACTTTTTGGTTCTTTATTGTCACGTGCACCAATGTACAGTGAGATTTTTTTTTTGGCATACAGTCCAGCAAAGTATTTCTATTCATAAACAGAATCCAAGTACAAGGTGTAGGGAAATAGTCCGCTGCTAGTCCACAATATACAAGAGTTGCCAGGTTTTGGTGTCATTGTGGTCCATGTTGCTTTAAGTGCAGCTGGCCATAAAGGCCCATTGACCTTTCATCGGCCCAAAGTTCTCCATCGCTCTGTGCCGCTGCAGTCCACATTTGGTCCAGCCTCCAGCTGTCGTCGTAGTCTGGATCCTCGCATCGGCCAGCAAACCGTTGTCCATCTCTGTGCCCTGGGGGCACCTCCCGCAGCTGACCATGCAGATGCGGAAGGTAAGACCCCAGTACCTCGTGCCAGACCTTTGCGCCCGCTGCTGCCACCACTGCCGTCTCTCTCCACCCTTCTCTCTGGTTCTCCACTCCTTGGGAAGGAGCAGGGCCCGGTCTCGGTGGCTTCCCTCTCGAGGATGGCCTTCCCATCTCCGTGACCGGCGAGCCAGGCATCCCTATGTCCCACTTCAGTCTCCGACGCTCCAGAGAAAAAACAATCAAAGTTTGTCCACCCATCCCTTGTAGCCATAATAAATATATATATATCCCTCTAATAAAATATCTTTGAAAATATATTTGTACAGGTACATGGAAAGGAAATGGATATGGGGAGAAGGCAGGCATGGGTTATTGATTGGGGACGATCAGCCATGATCACAATGAATGGCGGTGCTGGCTCAAAGGGCCGAATGGCCTCCTCCTGCACCTATTTTCTATGTTTCTATGAAAGGTTTAGCGGGATGTGGGCCAAACTCACACAGATGGGACTATTGGTTCTCATGGGAAAATTCCACCGAATGCCCTTTTCCACGCCTTATGATTCTCAATGACTCTAATACAAGGCGGAATTCCGATCTGAAGAAGGGTCTCAACCTGAAACGTGACCTATTCCTTTTCTCCAGAGATGCTGCCTGTCCCGTTGAGGTACTCCAGCATTTTGTGTCTATCTTTGGTTTAAGCCAGCATCTGCAGTTCCTTCCTACACATTCTGGTGAACCTCTTCTGCACCCTTCATCTACCTCCTACTGCCCTCTGGTTTTTATTTCTCCTCCTCTTCTCTTATTCGCAGAACCATCCTTCCCCAAGTATGACTTTTTCCATTGATAATCAGAAATCATGTAGGCAGAGGTGACTGATTAAAAAGTTGTTTTAATTTTCAATATATTTTAAAGTGTATTTAACTGTACATGTTTGTTTTAACGAACAATATTATCATGTACAGCTTAATCCACCAAAGCCGAAATAAAAAGCGACTTAACAAACCTAACAGGAAATCATCTAAATCTTGATTTCTGCTCAAACACCAAAGATATTTTTACTAGTTGAGGGAAGGTTGGTAATTAATGACATTTCAGTTCTTTTGAAAAGGTGAGGTCTTGCGCTAGTTTTCTTCCTGCAGAAGATTTGCATTATTTTCCATTCGGGGTGACAATATGCAGATGACCTCCAGAGCAACGATTTCCGTTATTTGTATTTCTTCAAATTTGTGCTCTGTAATTGGATGAATTTGCTGGTCGAACTGATGTAAATCGCCAAATGGCAATCCTCATTGTGGTCACCAATCTTCTCTTTGTGACTGTGAAACAAAGTTTTAATTTAGTGTGGCAATAATATTTCTACCAGCGTTTAAATGACACTTGGTTGTTGCTATGCCCAGGAAACATTCATTTTACAAACATTGAAATGACATTTTCCAATTGTGTCAGATGAATGGGCTTAGGTCAATGAAATATTTCATGTTTTTACATGTTAATGTGCAAGGTTTTGTATGCGCCTATTCGGAGCAGTGTTTCCTGTTTATGGCAATCTTATTCCTGCCAATGACCCACATTTGACTATTTCTGCTCTTCATGTTCAGCCTGATCCAATGAAGCTCCTTCTGGAATGACCCTTGACGTGAATGACCAGAGTTCTGAGAAATAGCATTTCCTGGCATGTCACGCTAACTCAGTTTTTATAAATGTTCCGGTCTTTCGTTGCAGCAGCCAAGCTGCTTTATTTTCTGTGTTGGAAGGAACTGCAGATGCTGGTTTGAACCGAAAATAGACACAAAAAGCTGGAGTAACTCAGCGGGACAGGCAGCATCTCTGGAGAGAATGAAAGGGTGACGTTTCGGGTCGAGACCCTTCTTCATCTCGACCCGAAACATCACCCATTCCTTCTCTCCAGATAAGCTGTCTGTCCCGCTGAATTACTCCAGCTTTTTGTGTCTATCTTCTGCTTTATTTTCTGATTGCTTTGAACGCAATTCACTGGATGACGTTCACCCAGAATAAAACAGAGTGATTTCTTCCAAGTGTTGTGAGCTTATTCATGACCTTCAATTTTAATTTTCATACTCCAGCTAAGTCCAGTGTAATGTATTTCTGACTCACATAGCTTAATGAAATACCTCACAATAAGGGGCTCGCATGGGGCCTTGTGATGAAGACGTGAAACGTTTCACACAACTCGGGAATTTGAGAACGTGGTTCTGAAAATGCCTTTCCCGATCATCTGCCCTTTCTAAACATGTCACTTTTGAAAGCAGATGAGCTGAGCGGTCCAAAAGATTGGAAGAATGACAAACCTGAGCCAGCATTAATCAGGCTGCAAAAACAGCTTGATTGTGACGTTATTTGAAAACTTCAAACCAAAGGTCAAGTGGATTCTGTATCACAACGGCGTTGAACCTTCTCCTGTCAAACTGACGGTCTCTTCGTGGCTTTATTTGGATTGTTTTACAACCATGTAAGCTGCTACAAATGTTCCTATTTCCACTGTGACGAGGTGCAGCTTCACCACATCAACCCCATATGTTTCACAACCTTCCACTCAACGTCCAGCACCCTCATCTGAAGGGGCCGGAAGCATTTTGCAAACGAAAAAGCACCTATTCCTCCTGGGAGCCACTATTTGTGGGTTTTTTTATTTATTTTACAATAAAAGCAGAAGATGCTGGTAAAATAAAACAGGTCCGGCATCATCTGTGGAAAGAGAAGCAGTCAGCCTATTGGGTCGACAACCGTAGGCAAACAGAATCACCTCCCCTATTGTGGATTTAAATCCCACTGGAATAGGAAAAATAGTGCAGTAAAAAACAGACAGGCTCTACAATTCTCAGCAAGATTTTCAGAGGATAATACTCAGAGAGTGAAATCAAAACTGGGGTCTTTGCAGCTCTTCTTTACTCAGCAGCTGAAAAAGGGTCTCGACCAGAAACATCCTTCTCTCCAGAGATGCTGCCTGTCCCGCTGAGTTACTTCAGCTTTTTGTGTCTGGCTCAGATATAACACCCTGACTTCACCAAGGCTGATTCCAAGGTGCACAGCTCAAAGTAAAATGAGATTCAGCGGCAATGTACACAGCAAGTTTGCACATTCAAATGCCTAAACTGGAGGAGTGAATTTCAATTGGTTCCTTCACTGGGTTGGGCAGAGAGATATGAGGCCCGTTGTGGGGGTGGGGAAGGAAGTGTGTAACTTCTACGGAAAGTCTGCACGAATAGCATAAAAGGTAGATTAAGAGGCTAGAAGTCTGAAGAAGGGTCTCGACCCGAAACGTCGCCCAATCCTTCTCTCCAGAGATGCTGCCTGTCCCGCTGAGTTATTCCAGCATTTTGTGTCTATCTTCGGTGTAAACCAGCATTTGCAGTTCCTTCCTACACACTCGAATTATATAGGTCCTTTCGTGATCTCAGGGCAATGTCAACACTGTTAATGCTCCTCGGAGAGCAGTCACTATTTAAAATGAGTATTATTTAGGTACAGCACATTTCCAAAAAACCAAAAAACAGCGAGGCAATTATTTATTTTTAGTGAGATTGTTTGTCTGATAACCATGGGTCACGATGCCGGGAAATTTCTTCCCATGAAGTCATGAAATCTTCAGCATATATGTGGGAGAGCTGCTGGAGACTGAGATAAGTGTCCTTTTTGAAGGATGGCATATTTCACAATTGAGCATGCAGTCGCAATATTGCTTCTAGATGTCATCTCAGATATGTACACCCAGTTCTCTGAATTGGATCTTGAGCACATCCCTTCATGACTCAGAAGCAAAATTATGACTTCCCAGTCATGGCTGTCATCTGACTAATGTCACGTACCTATATTAGAAACAAAATGCCGGAGTAGCTTAGCGGGACAGGCAGCGTCTCTGGAGAGAAGGAATGGGCAACTTTTCGGGTCGAGACCCTTCCTCAGACTCTCTCTCACAGGTACCGATCACAGGCACTGTGTTTCTGGGAGAGCGATACGTGATTGAATAAATGGGAAAGTTTTAAATGGAAAATTCGTTATATCTCAAATATACTACTTTAGTTTAGCTTAGAGATACAGCGCGGAAACAGGCCCTTCGGCCCACCGAGTCCGCACCGACCAGCGATCCCCGCTCATTAATACTATCCCACACACACTGGTGACAATTCTACATTTATACCAAGCCAGTTAACCTACAAACCTGTACGTCTTTGGACAAAACCTGGAGGAAACCGAAGATCTCGGAGAAAACCCTCGTGGTCACGGGGAGAACGTACAGACGTACAGACGTTTGACGACAGAACGTACAGAATGTACAGACAAGCACCCGTAGTATGGTTCGAACTCGGGTCTCTGCTGCTGTAAGCGCTGTAAGGCAGCAACTCTACCGCTACTCCCATTGAAAGATTTCAGTAATGAAGACTGCTCTATTCACTGGAACAAATGGGTTTCAAACACCCCCTTTACGGACCGAGGAGAACTAGAAGGAAAGGAAGCTATTCTTCACTGTAATGCTCCAAACACTGTATTTGTCAAAGTTCTACGCCGACACACTGGGTAAATGCAGTTCCAATTACAGTGCGTCATACAGATTAAAGTCATTCTGTATTCAATTAGTGGTCTGTGGGCCACAGACAGATACAAACACAACCGGGCCCTCTCCCGATCACTAATGCACTTACGTTTGCTGCAAGACTGTGTTCATACAATATGAATGAATTAATTGCCGTTAAGGCCCCGAGAATTAACACACAAATTCTCTCAATTTAAAGAATTGCAATGATTGTTGTTTAAAGTTGGCAATCCATCTGCTGAATAGAAAAACACATTTACCAAAACTGTCGATGTTGGTCAGATTTTAACTGTGAGATTTTCAGTCAAAAATTGGATATCAAAACACTTAATTTGTGCCATAAATCACACAAATCTTTCTGAAGTAACAAGGAGGATTTGTTAAGCAGCACCAGTTCATTGTCTTTGTCGTTTTCATCCTGTTTTATTTTTTTCCATTTACTTTTAATCTTTTCTACCTTTTCTTTCTTTTCTTTCTCTCCTCGCAGTTCTCTGAGTTGGGAGATATCCAAGAGCTGTTCTCGGGTAACTATGGAGACAGGCTTTCCCAGTACTCAGATCTAAAGTAAGACCACTCTTTTGAAACTGTTGACACTTTGCCAAGAGAAATGCCAAGAATTACAATTGGACCTGTGAGATTTGAGTCCTGAGGCAAGGGAGTGTCGATCGCAGTCCACAGTTAAATCTCCAGCCAACTGTTGGCATAAATGTGTCTGTATAGCTTAAAGGAATCGCACTTTAAAAACTTTCTATACATCTTCATCTGTCTTTTTATATTTATTCTCTTAAACCATGTTCTTTTAAGTCACCATTGTTACTATTTCATAGAATATGAACACACAGTATTACTAGCAGATGTAGTCCTGTAGTCATTTCAAAAGGTCATAAGTGATAGGAGCAGAATTAGGCCATTCGGCCCATCAAGTCTACTCCGCCATTCAATCATGGCTTATCTATCTCTCCCTCCCAACCCCATTATCCTGCCTTCTCCCCATAACCCCTGACACCCATACTAATCAAGAATCTATCTACAGTGTAACTCTGCCTTAAAAATATCCATTAACTTGGCTTCCACAGCATTCTGTGGCAAAGAATGGTAAGATTAAATGAGAACTTACCAGTTTGAAGTTTGATCTTTATTTTATGAGGAGTTACGTTGGTGATTACGTGAAGAACCCCGTCAGGGCGCATGCGCGTCAATCTTCAAAGCAGCGGTATGAAATCACAGACAACACCATAATTGAAGTAACATATTAAGATGATCAACATGAGAACTACCATTATGACCTTTTTTCTATGAGAGAGGGTTGGGCGTGGCGGGCACGTAATCACCAACGTAACTCCTCATAAAATAAAGATCAAACTTCAAACTGGTAAGTTCTCGTTTAATCTTACTATTTTACTTCGGAGTCACGTGAGTGACTACGTGAAGATTTTAAAGCTCTGTGATTTTTATGCCGCAGATCAAAATCCCGGCTTCTCACTGCATCGATTGACTCTGAGTATCATCAATAATGCTGTAAACATGACATTGCATATCATGCAAAAACAAAACAGTTTTATTTTTGGTCATAAAACAACCAATAAACCCTCTTAATGTAGGGGCAACAAACGAAACAGAATTAAACAGTATTGAAAACAAACTTTAAACAATAGCAACAGCACTCAATATTGAGTTGGCAAACAGCCCTCCATCGGCAATCGGCCGATGGTAGTATTGCTGAAACACAAGTTCATTTTTCCAACCTGCGGCTTTTAATATATGGTCGATGGGAACGACCATCGCTCTGACCGCGGATGTTGCTACTGCGCTAGTGGAATGAGATGTAAACACATAAATGTTAATTCCTGCCTGAACCAACTCTTGCTTTAACCACGTTGAGATAGTCTGAACTGCCACTCTTTTATGTTGGCTTCTTGTAACTGACAAATAATCCTGTTTCTTCTTGTCTTAAAGCCCTTGTGGCTTCAATGTAATGTAACAAATGTGTCCTTACACATAAACATGGAGCTGTAGGATATGCTGAGAACACAATCTTAAATCCTGTCACACCTGGCCTGCTTTGTTTGAGCAGGTCAGAAATATAAAACAGAACATTCTCTGTAGTCACTTCTATTCTCTCGAACTGAAGTTTTTGCAAAGTCTGCACTCTGTACTGACACCAATGCCATTAGCATAGCCAATTCAGCAAAGTTATAGACGTGACAGGGACCCAATGACGAAGCATGTTAAGAACAACGCTTACATCGCAGATTACCATATACCTAGGCTTAGGCGTTTTGGAATTAAAGATTCCTTTCATCAACCTAGATATGAGCGGGTGAGATCCTATACTTTGTGACCGTATACCTATTACAAGATATGCCGACAAAGCACTTCTAGCTGTATTGATAGCACTATATGATGACCCTCATCATAATAAAGTGTAGATAAAACTCTAACACATTTTCAATAACTACAGTATCATATTGAATATTCTTTTGAACACAATATTGTTCCCATTTTTTTTACATAAGTCATATACTGCTTTTGAGTACTCTTTCTCCAGGCTTCAGTGAGTATATCCACCGTTGGCCTAGAAAGTCCTCGACCAATGTAAGGCATTCTTAAAAACCTGCAAATTAACAGATCCATACCATCACATAACGGATGAACTTAATGCGTTACTGGATGCTCCAGCAAATTCCTACTGTTTGGAATCAGCAAAAAGAGGTTGGATCGCTATCTGTAACATCAAAGGGAACCATGGTTGAATCGGGCAATTTGGTATCACCAAAACCCCTGAAGCGGCATCCTGCTTGATTTTCTCAAACACCGACCTATGAGGCAGAATGGTGGGAAAATGTACACAAACATATCATTCCAATTTAGTGAAAAAGCATCAATTGCCACTGCCCCTGGATCTGGTGCCTATGAAACATATTTTGGCCTTCCATATAGAAGTACTATGTTCTTGAACACATCCTGGTTCAACATCCACTCTGTATTATGTTTCCCTGGCAGATAGATAGCTCCAATCCAAATCTCTCTATCCCTACTCCAGGTCCAATTTTATTTGCCAACCTGTCACATGATAACGATTTGATTCCACCCATGTGATTCATATCAGCAACTGCTGTAGTGTTGTCTATTTTGGACTGCACATGCAAACTAGTTTAGTTAGTGCCATAAGCCTTGAGTCCATAAAATACTCTTGGTTAATTCCCCATTTTTGCAGAAGCAATGTCCATCTGTCTCCACAGCTGGATCTTGTATCAGTAGCACCCTACCCAAGTGCTCTGACATCTGTCTGCAAAATCATGGAAGCTTGTTCCAATAACACTTTGGAACTACTAGTGGATACATTGCTGAATCCACCATTGTACATCAGCAACAGCCTCTATTGATAGAAGCATAGGTCTATTATAATGACCCCAAAGTATCCTCAGTGCTTGTTCCTTTGACCTTTGTAATTGTAGATAATAAAGTGGCCACTGTTGGAAATGCTGCCAGCAATTTCCCCAGCAGACTCGTCACCTGGCTAATTGAAAGGTGTGTCAGCAATTAACTTGATACAGCTCTTAATTAGCTCTACCCTTTTTTGCCTGGGCAAGGTCACAATCATGTTGATTAAGTCTATTGTGAACACAACTAGTCCATTTGTGTCACAGGTATTAATTAAGATTTCTCTGGATAGCTTATGAAGCCCAATTAAAAAATAAATAATTCCCAACTGCCACTGTTGTTTCCTTTGATTGTCCTACAATCAAGATATTATCTAGGTAAGCCATGAGCACATGCCCTTGACTTCTCATCATGCCTAGAATAGGTTTTAACAACTTTGTAATTACTCTAGGAGCTGAAGACAAACCATTAGGCAGTGCATTGTATTGCCATAATTGCCCCATCCAGCTGAATTTTAAATCTTCTATCCTGCAAATGAACAGACACTGAATCCGCATCTTTAAGATCTCCTCAAACGTTTCCATCTTTAAATGTCTATACCTTACAAAAATGTTTAAGACTATTCAGGTCCAGTATAATTCTGCATCCCCCATCCTTTTTTGGTCTGGGAAAGATATTGGACACAAACTGATGGCTTTGGTAAACTGCCTTAGCAATTACACCCTTATTACATAAGCTTGCAAGTTCCACCTGAACTTCCAATTGTTCAGTGATACTGAAGTCAAACTCCTTTTTGGAACATGTTTGCATGGGTAAATCAGAATTTGCATTAAGCGTTATTCGATACCCTTCAATAACCTTCAGTATAAACATATCTGAGGTATCACATTAGATCTGTCTATATGAGAACCAGACCCACTTACCTCCTTACCACCTGGCATTCTTCCCCGGCCTCGAGCTGGATATCTCACCTTCCCTGGCGCTGCTACAGCCGAACGCCAACTGCACTGCATCGTAGCTGGACTCGTCCCTTGCCCGGACCAGTCTCCTCGCTTATAGGGATACTGTTTGGTGGATATGTGGCTGCTGGCTGCTTAATCAAGCCCACCGTCTTGGCCTCCTCCTCCAGCTCCTTCACCTGCTTTGCGAAATCCTCGCCAAACAGCTGCGCCGGTTGCACTGTGCCAGGCTGGCAGAGTGAAGCATATTTTATGCTGGTGGCAAGTTCCTCACCCAGAGGCTCACCAGCGCCCGGCGACATGGCAAACCGTGCTGCACACGGTGTCAGCTCTGGCAGCTGCCTGCCCTCCCTTTGGAAGTCGTCGTCGGACTCAAGGTCAGAGCGTATCTGCCCTTCTGCACTCACCTCTTGCAAAGAGGGTGCTTTCAAGCAGGCCTCTACTAGGCACTGCCAGCGGAGCCGTCCCCACGGCCTCCCGCCTGCACAACTCCTCCTGGAGTGTGGCTTTGTGAAGCAGACCTCTCCTAGGCACTGCCAGCGGAGCCTTACCTATGGCTTCCCTCCTGCACTACTCCTCCTGGAGCGTCTCTGTGGAGCAGCCCCTGTATGAGCTGCTCCTTTTGGAAAACCGCTGGGGAACGGTATCCTGTCCCCGACGGGACTCTCGTGGCCCGACTGTGCAGAGTCTATAGCCCTGACAGACTTGGGTTATGCCGAACGCCCGACTGGCGTTGGCTGTGTACCCGGCTGGGCACTTTGCCAAGTCTGTCGCCGCACCGCTACCGGCTTGCGACTCCCCCGAGGTGACAGGCTGCCTTTCAGAGACTGCGTCCCGCAGCTCTCTCTCTCCTTGTCGGCAGCAGACCTGCACCTTTTCCTTCTTCCTGTATGTGGGGATAAAAGAACACATAAACACTTTCTTACATTTTTCTAACTCCTCCAAAGTCTCCCCGACTTTGGTGGAGCTCTAAACTACTCACCTGCAGCAGGAGCTCTGTGCTCCTGCGCCGTTCGCGCCAATGCGTCAGACGTAATGACGTGCATGCGCCCTGACGGGGTTCTTCACGTAGTCACTCACGTGATTCCGAAGTAAAATTCCACATTCACCACACTCTGACTAAAGAAATTCCACCTCTCCTCCTTCCTGAAGGAACGGGCTTTAATTCGGAGGCTATGACCTCTAGTCCTAGACTCTCCCACAAGTGGAAACATCCTTTCCACATCCACTCTATCCAAGCCTTTCACTAATCTGTATGTTTCAATGAGGTCCCCCCTCATTCTTCTAAACTCCAGTGAGTAGAGACCTTGTGCCGTTAAACGCTCATCATATGTTAACCCACTCATTCCTGGGATCAATTTTGTAAACCTCCTCCGCAACCCTCTCCAGAACCAGCACATCCTTTCTCAGGCATGGTACCCAAAATTGCTCACAATACTCGAAATGTGGCCTGACCAGCACCTTATAGAGTCTCAGCTATTTCAATCTATGTCTCCCATGTGAAACCTCATCCTGTTCTGTGTCTCATATCTCTGCCTCTCCTCGATGCGGATTGCCTTTTACTTCCTTCCATTGCACTGCCATTTTCTGATAGCCCTCTCTGTACTTATCTGGGGTGCCCTTCCCTATTGTATGTCCGCTTGTTGTTTACATCGCCATCTATCTAGCCCAAACCCTGCTGCCATTATCTTATCAGACCTGGAGATAAGACTTAACTTATGACAAGCAGACAATTGTAATCTAGATTCCAAGAACCCAGGTTACTTCTTTTTGTCATTTATTAAACGCAGAATTTCAATTATAATTGAGGGGAGGTCAGAAGGAGGTCACTCAAGGGATGGAGTATTATAAGCCACAGGAAAACCTTTCATGAGCCGACTGCAGAAGCACAACGAGAGCCACCGTACTCTTTCACTGGTGACGCCATTATCTTTTCAAGTCATTCTCGTTTGTGTCACGAATGCTTGCGTATGTGGCTCGGCAAAACCAGCCTTCAACATGAGAGGCAAAACCACAGACGACACACAGGAATTGCTCTGCAAGCTGACTGACGTGAGGCGTGCTTTCTTCCATCATTCCATTTTTTTCGTTTACCCTGCAGCAAGCTTGTAATAACTTGCTTCCAACTCGGCACCTTCACTGAAGAGCTGCATGCCACACTTAAAACAGCCAACACCAGAGACCTGAGAAAGGAAGGTACCTGGCCACTGAGGCTGAGAAAATTAAATGTAAATGTGGTAGAGAGGGAGGGGAAAGAGGTGGAGAAATTGCTCTACTAATCAGGGAGACTGTCATGGTGGCACTTAAAGAGGACACTGGCGGGCTCGTCCATTGAGGCAATATGGCCAATGCTTAAAAATAAGGAAGGTGCAAACCCATTTCACTCTTAATGGGATTGTACCATAGGAACCCCAGTAGAAATCGGGAGACAGAGGAAGAGATACGTACACAAATTACTGAAAGTTGCCAAAACAACAGTTGTCTTAGTGGGTGACTTTAACTACTTCAGTACTGACCAGGACTTTTTTTAAAGAGATATATTAACATATACAGCTGCTCCTCCACCTACGATGCGGTTATGCTCCGATAAACCCATCGTAAATTGAAAATATCACAAGTCAAAAACGCATTTAATACAATGTGATCACGTTGCCCAGCGTTTGCACCATCGTAAAGTCGAAATATGGCAAGTCGAAGCTTTGTAAATCAGGGAGCATCTGTACTGGCCCCATTAAGTCCACGCTGACCAGCGATCAGCTGGGAAGAAACTGTCCCTGAATCTGGTGGTGTGCGTTTTCACACCTTTACCTTTTGCCTGATGGGAGAGGGGAGAAGAGGGAGTGGCCAGGGTGTGACTCGACCTTGGTTGGTTTGTGTGATGGTCTGGGCTGAGTCCACAATTCACTGCAGATAGGTGTGGGGATGATGATTCTCCTATCCCATACTGGAGGCTGACCAATTCCTTGTTCACTTGGCAATGGACAAGCACTAAAACCAACTTGCGTCCAGACCACATGATGATGATCTCATTGAAATATCCACAATTCATGAGTGGCTGCAGAAGGTATGTGTGGAACTTGTGCTTCCCCAATCTGCTGTTTCTCAAATCAAGCAATACACTCACTTGAAATAAGGGGGCAACCAAGCAAGATAAAGATGATAAGAAATGTCTTCACCCAGAGGGATATGAACCTTTGACATTTTCTATCCCTGAAGGTCGACAAGGTTCAGTCTCTGAATATTTTCAAGAAAGAGGCTGTTGGATAATTACCCATTAAGGGAATCAAGGGAGAAGAAGGGTCTCGACCAGAAACGTCATCTATTCCTTTTCTCCACAGATGCTGCCTGACACGCTGAGTTACTCCAGCTTTTTGAGTCTATCTTCGGTGTAAACCAGCATCGGCAGTTCCTTCCGACACAAGGGAATCAAGCGATATGGGAATAGGTTCAGATCAGTTCCGTTTATTGTCATGCACAGTAGACAAGTTCACAAGTTCACAAGTTCACAAGTTATAGGAGTAGAATTAGGCCATTCGGCCCATCGAGTCTACGCCGCCATTCAATCATGGCTGATCTCTCCCTCCTAATCCCATTTTCCTGCCTTCTCCCCATAACCCTTGGCACCCGTTTTAATTGAGAATTTGTCTATCTCTGCATTAAAAATATCCACTGACGGCCTCCACAGCCCTCTGTGTCAATGAGTTCCACAGCTTAACTATCCTCTGACTAAAGAACTTGCTTCTCACCTAAACTAAGTGTGCCGTAAGAACTCCGTGCAGTGGCTCTTACATTCCCCCATTATAAAGTTCTTCGAGAGACTTGTGTTGCCGCATATTTACTCCAGTGTCCCAGCCAGCCTGGATCTATTACAGTTTGCTAATAAACGCAGCCAGTCAACAGCAGATGCCATCACCCCGGCCATAATCTAATCTCTGGAACCCATGGACAATAAGGATCCTATGTTAGACTCTTATTCCTCTGCTGTAGATCTACTGTAATCACATGCTAACTTATGTCCACCCTCCTGGACCTTGGAATCAGCTCCGCCTCCGCCACTGGATCTGCAACTTTCTGACACTTTCAGTCGGTGGAGATGGGTGACAGCAGCTCATCCACAATAATCATCAACACTGCATTCTCAGTTATCTACTAGACCCCTGATACACATGACAACAAGGCCAAATTTGGCTCTAATTCCACCTATACGTCTGTAAACGTGTGCAATGAAATTCTTCGTTCACATGGACGTCATCGTAATAAACAGTACACATACAGTAACGATAAATGCAATGGACACAACAAGGAGTGTAATTGCAGCAGAATGGTGCAACATTGATGAGTAAAATCCGGGTACTGCAAAACAACAATAAAAGTACAATGAGGGAATAAGTGAATGAATGAGAGTTATGAGCAAGAGTATCTGGTGGCATGTCCGGGAACGGGGTGTGAAAGAGGAGATTGGTTCAGGAGTCGGACAGCGGTAGGGAAGAAGCTATTCTTAAGTCTGGGTGACGGATCTTTCAAGGTCCCAGAAGGTGGAAGGGGAAAGAAAGGCAAAATGTCCAGGTTGGCAGGCATCCTTCACGATGCTGTCAGCTTTCCAGCCACCTTGAAGATGCACTGGATGGAAGGAGCGAGGGCCAAGCTTGTGATCCGGTGTTCCGCATGTGGCTTCCTGTGCGGTGGCAAGACCACGAGTATACCGTTTCGCCGAAGGCCCATTGGATATCCCGGCTGCTAACTAGTTTAACTCCCATTCCTTTACTCATCTTTCTGTTCTGGGCCTCCTCCATTGCCAGATTACAATGAAGAGAATGAGCGTCACTGTGGTGCAGCGGTAGAGCTGCTGCCTTACAACGCCAGGGACCTTGGTTCGATCCTCACCACAGCTCGGTACGGAGTTTGTACATTCTCCCCATGTCCTGCGTGGGTTTTCTTCAAGATCTTCGGTTTCCTCCCACACTCCAAAGACGTACATGGTTGTGGATTAATTGGCTTGGTATAGATGTAAATCAGTCCTAATATATGTAGGATAGTGTTAGTGTGCGGGGATCGCTGGTCAGTGTGGACTCGGTGGGCCGAAGGGCCTGTTTCTGCGCTGCATCTCTAAACTAAACTAAATATCTATGGTGGAGACCAAGAAACAAACGGACACGTTGAACTGGCAGATACAGAGCTCAATAGTGGCTGCAATCATCACCCTTCGCTCTCTCTGTAACTTAAAACAAATTTGTTTGCTCATTTTTTTCTGTTCTGACGATGGGCCATTGACTGATCAGTTGACTCTCTTTCTCTCCACAGACACTGCCTGATCTGTTGAGTAGAAGCAACATACCAAACACTTTAACTCCCCCTCCCATTCCCACACTGACCTTTCTGCCCTGGGCCTCCTCCATTGTCAGAGTGAGGCAAAACACAAATTGGAGGAACAGCACCTCATATTTCGCTTGGGCAGCTTGCAACCCAGCGGTATGAAAATTGATTTCTCTAACTTCAAGTAACCCTTGCTTTCTCTCTCTCCGTCCCTCCCCCACCAAAGTCTTTGTCATAGCTTCAAAGTCTTCTTGTTGAGCCTCATTATCTGTAACTGGTTTTCACCCAGCTCACAACTTACATTGGCCTGTTTCCTTGATCATCGTTACTTTTGCATATCTTTCATTCATTCGTTCTATATTTCTCTACATCACTGTCTATATCTCTCGTTTCCTTCTCCCCTGACTCTTAGTTTGATGAAAGCAGCACGGTGGCGCAGCGGTAGAGTCACTGCCTTACAGTGGCTTGCAGCGCCAGAGATGCGGGTTCGATCCCGACTATGGGTGTTCTCTGTACGGAGTTTGTACATTCTCCCCGTGACCTGCGTGGGTTTTCGCCAAGATCTTCAGTTTCCTTCCGCATTCCAAAGACGTACAGGTTTGTAGGTTAATTGGCTTGGGTTTGTATACATGGTATAAGTGTAAATTGTCCCTAGTGTGTGTAGGATATTGTTAATGTATGGGATCGCTGGTCGGCGCGGACCCGGTGGGCCAAATGGCCTGTTTCCGCGCTGTATCTCTAAACTAAACTAAACTAAATAAAACTAAATGGGTGTCAACCCGAAAAGTCACCCATTCTTTTTCTCATTTTCATTTCAGGTTTCTGCAGTTTTTTACTACAAAAGCCTTGTCTGCCTTCTCAAAGAAATGTGAGATATCTCATTTCAATGTTACTAGCTAAGAAAGAAGAAATGTATGATAGTGTCTAGCTATCTGTTGTTTTAAATTAGCACATTGCTGTTTCTGAAAATCTTGCAGCTCAGTGCAAATTAATTGGTGAATTGGCTACATAATTCCCTTTAAAACAACTTCACTGGCCTTTGAGATTCAAGGATGAGATTATAAATAGTGGGGCATAAATGTGCAACTCTTTTCTCCTTTCTTTAATTTTAATCTTGACTTTTGTCCCGGGGTTATGAATGCCTGACTTATGGATACCTATACATATGTACAAGTCCCTATAATACTATTAAATTCAAAGGTTTGATGTACGTACGTGGGTTCATTCCTACGAATGACCAACATAGTTCTCTCTCTCTCTCCATTTGTAGTAATTATTCTTTACTATGTTTAGTTTTGGTTTACAGCACATAAATAGGCCCTGCGGCCCACTGACCAGCGAACCCTGCACATTAACACTACCCTAAACATACTAGGGACAATTTTACATTTACCCCAAGCCAATTATCCTACAAACCTGTACGTGTTTGGAGTGTGGGAGGAAACCGAAGATCTCGGACAAAATCCAAGCATGGGGAGAACGTACAAACGTTCAAACATGGGGAGAACGTACAAACAAGCACCCATAGTCAGGATCGAACCCGGGGCTCTGGCGCTGTTAAGCAGTAGCTCTACCGCTATGCCACCGTGCCACTCAGTCTTTTGTGGTTTTGATGCAATTCATTACAGTAATGTAGAGGTATGGTTACCATATCAAGTGATTGTGTATTTTCCAATTTATGGACAAAATCAACTTACAGATGATTGTTAAAATGAAACCCATTTGTCACCCTGCAGTTGTTTGTGGTTCAGAAAGGCCACTGGCAAGCTGGCAGAGTTGGAAGGATCTATTGAAGATAAACACAAGAAGCTGGAGTAACTCAACGGGTCAGGCAGCCCCTGTAGAGAAAGTACCTGCATGCTTACTTTCAGTGACTGATGTACAAGGACACCTAGGTCTCGTTGCAACTCCCCTTTACCTAACCCGACATCAAAGAAGGGTCTCGACCCGAAACGTCACCCATTCCTTCTTTCCAGAAATGCTGCCTGTCCTGGTGAGTTACTCCAGCATTTTGTGTCTGTCTTTGGTTTAAACCAGCATCTGCAGTTCCTTCTTACACCATTCAGATAATAATCTGCCATCTTGTTCTTGCCACCAAAGTGGATAACCTCACATTTCAATCAATCAATCAATGTATTCATCACATACACAATAAAGTGCAGTGAAATGAACTTGCCAGCAGTGGTACAATCAAAAAGAACACACAATACACAATAAATATTTAACACAAACATCCACCACAGCATTCATCACTGTGGTAGAAGGCACAAAGTACAGTCAGTCCTCCTCCATTTCCCCCGTGTTCGGGGCCATAAACCTCCGCAGTCGCCGCTGCGGGCGGCCAGATGTACAGGCCCTCTCGTCGGGACGGTAAGTCCCGAATCGGCGCTTCCCTACCGGAGACCGTGGCTTCAGGATGTTGCAGGCCACAGGCCAGCGGTCGGAGCTTCTCCGGGGATCCCCGGTGAGGGATCCCGCTCCAGATGGTAAGTCCACGCCACGCCCGCGGCTAGAAGCTCCGCAGACCGTGGCTTCAGGATGTTATCGGCCACGGGCCGGCGGTCGGAGCTTTTCTCCAGCAAGGGATCCCTAGCGAGGGGTTCCAGGCTCCGGACGTCGCCCCCGCGGCTAGAAGCTCTGCAGACCACGGCTTTAGGCTGTAACAGTCCGCGGGCCAGCGATCAGAGCACTCCGGTCTGGTGACCCCGGCAAGGGCTCGCCCGCTCCACGATGAAAAGTCCACGCTGCGCCCGCCGCTGAAACTCCTGGCCCGACTCTGGGAAAGGGCGCACCAATCCATGGTGTTAGACCGCGAGGGAGGCGACATGGAAAAAGTCGCCTCTCCGTGGAGGAGGTGACCGAAAGTGGTTCCCCCCTTACCTCCCCCTCACCACCTCCCACAAAAGACACACCGAGAGACACTAAAACACACATTTGGACACATTAAAAAACCCCAAAATAGTAGTAATGACGAACACGCTGCTGGCAGGGCAGCCGTCTCGCAGAGCCCCCACCGAAAGAATTTATCCACATTATATTGCATCTGCCATGCATCTGCCCACTCACCCAACCTATCCAAGTCATCTAGCAGCCTCATAGCATCTTCCTCGCAGCTCACACTGCCATCCAGCTTTATGTCATCCGCAAACTTGGAGATGTCACATTTAATTCCCTTGTCTAAATCGTTAATGTATATTGTAAATAACTGGGGCCCAGCACTGAGCATTGCGGCATCCCACTAGTCACTGCCTGAATTCTGAAAAGGACCCGTTAATTCCTACTCTTTGCTACCTGTCTGCCAACCAGGTCTCTATCCATGTCAATACCCTACCCCCAATACCATGTGCTCTAATTTGGCACACTAAACGCTTGTGTGGGACCTTGTCAAAGGTTTTTTGAGAGTCCAGGTACACCACATCCACTGGCTCTCCCTTATCCATTCTACTTGTTACATCCTCAAAAAATTCCAGAAGATTAGCCAAGCACGATTTCCCCTGGCCTGCATAAATCCATGCTGACTTTGACCGATGCTGTCACTGCTTTCCAGTGGGTCGAGGGTGTCGAGGGCCTTCCTTGAGGTCGAGACCCTTCTTCACACTGAGAGTCAGGGGAAATGGAAATGAGAGATATAGATGGTGATGTAGAGAGATATAGAACAAATGAATGAAAGATATGCCAAAAATTAACGATGATTAAGGAAACAGGCCATTGTTAGCGGTGTGTAGGAAGGAACTGCAGATGCTGGTTTAAACCGAAGATAGATACAAAAAGCTGAAGTAACACAGCGGGCTAGGCAGCAGATCAGGAGAGAAGGAATAGGTGATGATTCAGGTCAAGACCCTTCTTCAGACTGTTAGGTGTGGGTTAGGTGAGAACGATGAGACTCAACGAGACAACTTTGAAGCTGGTTCGACTGGGGTGGGGGAGGGACGGAGAGAGAGGGAATGAAGGCGTTACTTGAAGATTGAAAAATCAATAATCATACCACCGGGTTGTACGGGAAATATGAGATGTAGTTTGATTACTCTAACTTCATGTAACCGCTGTTTGGATCGGTTATGTGGACCATTCCTTTCCACCCGCAGATCCTGCTCGACTAGTTGAGTTCCTCCAGCAGACTCTTTGCTGCTCCTGATGCCAGCATCTGCAGTCTCATGGATCTTCTCAAAACACCAAGGCTTGCCAGCCCTTATATTTGTGAGCTGCGTTGAAATTTAGTTGGGAGGGTTTACGCACCTTCACACCACTTTATGCTTCTTTACTATACTGCTGTCTAATAATGATGAAACAAAGCTTAATTCATTGAGATGTGGCACAGGATTGAGCTGATAAAGATTTATTGCATCATTTTTCTTTAACAGATAACATTGAGTGGTTATTTTGTTCTGGTGTGTGAGCCTATGCAATGTTTTGGCAGATATCTTGGTTGGTGCTAACACTGCATTCCTTCTGAGGGTGGAGGGAATTCAACTGGGGCAGAGATTGTATAATGTAGAAGGGAAAGGATTGTGAAATCACTATCGGCACATGTAAAAAGACTGCACAAAGTGGTGACCACTGCCCAGTCCATCAGAGGTTCTGACCTCCCCACCATCAAAGGGATTTACAGGAGTCGCTGCCTCAAAAAGGCAGCCAGCATCATCAGAGACCCACACCACCCTGGCCACACACTCATTTCACCCATCGGGAAGAAGGTACAGGAGCCTGAAAACTGTACCTGAACGGCGCTGTCCTGAACGGCTGCCAGTCCTGCAGCTGTCCGTTTTTTTCACTTCTTTTTTATTATTTTTAGTACGTTAAAGTGTGTAGTTGGGGTCTAATCTTTTTATGTGTGGGGGGGTGGGGGAGGGAAGGGGGAAACTGCTTTTTCAAGTCCCTACCTGGTCGGAGAGACTGCCTTCCTCCGAGTAGCACCTTCGACCTGTCCTCGCGGCCTACCAGCGGGGCCTGAAGCGGTGTTTCCTGAGGGGACCTGGCCAGAACCTCGGCTTCGGCGGCGGCACGGTGCTGGAGCGCTATCGCGAAGCGGGCGATGCCTTGCCTGGGTCGCCACGCTGGAACATGCTGGGACATGCCGATTGAACATCGCGGAGCTGTGGGAGCTGCGGGACTGTGGAGCGGCCACGTTGCGGGCGGCGGCGCTGACTTTAACATCGGGAGCCTGGAATCTCTCGGCGAGATCGCCAGTGGTGGAGCTCCGTTCAGCGCGGCCTGTCTGCTTCGGAAGCTGCGGTCTCCAAGTAAGGAAGTGGCTGTTCCAGGTTTCCCATGCCGCTGTGAGGATTCGCCTGGCGAAAGGGCCTGAAACATCGGGCCGCCGTAGCGGCGACTGCGGAGGCCTCAATAGGCCCGACTATGGGTGGACATGGGGATGAGGACTGGACTTTGTGCCTTCCCTCACAGTGGGAAACATTGTGGGGGAATGTTTTATGTTTCAATGTTAAACTTCTTCTTTAATGTTATGTTGTATTTTTATTAGTCAGCTGCAAGGACATCTGAATTTCCCCTGCAAAGGGGATTAATAAAGTAATTCTAATTCTAATTCTACCATCCAGGTTCTGGAACAGCTTCTTCCCTACCGCCATCGCTATTAAACACTACAACCCCATATAAGCCCTGAACTACATGTTCACATGGGAGGGCTGGTCCCCCAAAGCAATATTCCACCTCTCCACCAATTCCAATATTGGTGGCCAGTGGGAGGGGGGGGGGGGCTTTCTGGAGCGCTACTATGGGTGTTGTGGGCCGAAGGGACTGGTTTCCAGAAGGCTAGTATGGACATTGTGGGCCGAATGGTTTCTTGGGCTGGCAGCTCAGTCACTCAGGCCTGATGGGCTGGCAGCTCAGTCACTCAGGCCTGGTGGGCTGGCAGCTCAGTCACTCAGGGCTTGTGGGCTGGCAGATCAGTCACTCAGAGCTGGTGGGCTGGCAGCTCAGAAACTGCCAGAAATTCTGCCCAAAACAGATGAGAGGCTCTGTGAGAGAGAAGGGGGAGAGGGAGGAGAATCAATTTCAGACATTTTTCATATTTTTCTGCAGATTACAGCAATGAAGGAGGAAAGTCTATGCTGGCCTGGATCTCACAGGGAGCCAATGAAGTGATGGAGAAAAATATTGGGGTGAGGTTTAATACTTACAGGGGGAATACATACTGATGAACCAAAGGGACTCCTGCTGGGCTAGTACATGCCTGATGGGCCAAAGGGACTTTAAAAAATTGAGTGAAATCTCAGTGATAGTCACTTTGTGTGGACTTTTCCTGGCCTCGCATGGGCCTTTTGGGCCAAAATGCTCCTCCTGGGCTAATACTGGCATTTTGGGCAAAATGGACTGGTTTGGGGGCTAATAGGGGCCGTGTGGGCCGAAATGAGTGGTTTCAGGTAGGTCAAAGGTGGGTTGGCAGTTCACTCACTCACTCACTCACTCACGGCTGGTGGGCTGGCAGTTCACTCACTCGCGGCTGGTGGGCTGGCAGTCAACTGACTCACGGCTGGTGGGCTGGCAGTTCACTCACGGCTATTCCTTGAAATTCCATTTCAAACAGAGTGCAGGCCACCAAATTCAAATGCAATTTCATACCATTTCAAGCAGAGTGCAGGCCACCAAATTCAAATGCAATCTCATACCATTTCAAGCAGAGTGCAGGCCACCAAATTCAAATGCAATTTCATACCATTTCAAGCAGAGTGCAGGCCACCAAATTCAAATGCAATTTCATACCATTTCAAGCAGAGTGCAGGCCACCAAATGCTAATGCAATTTCTTACCATTTCAAGCAGAGTGAGGCCACCAAATTCAAATGCAATTTCATACCATTTCAAGCAGAGTGCAGGCCACCAAATATAAATGCAATTTCTAAATGCAATTTCGTACCATTTCAAGCAGAGTTCAGGCCACCAAATTCAAATGCAATTTCATACCATTTCAAGCAGAGTGCAGGATACCAAATTCAAATGCAATTTCATACCATTTCAAGCAGAGTGCAGGCCACCAAATTCAAATGCAATTTCATACCATTTCAAGCAGAGCGCAGGCCACCAAATTCAAATGCAATTTCATACCATTTGGGCATTATACTCCTGGCCCCCCGGAAGGAGCATTACCTTCATCATGGTGATTGACAGGCGAGAGGACCAATCAGCTGATCTCAAGATTTTTTAAACATTCATAATTTTTTTTATTTTTCATCGATCGGAAAAATTCTCAGGGCTGCCTCAGCAGAGGAGGACTGTGAGTAAGATGGCCAAAAATCATAGCAATATATTGTAGCGTTTTTTTCTAAAATCAATATACAGCGCAGACAGGAAGTGGTCTAGATGAGACTTTTAGTTATATAGATGTATTTGCGAGTATGTGTATATATACGCACACTGAATTTTTTTTCATTTATTATATCGTACACAGTGTATTATGTTTTCTGTTGTTGCTGCTGCAAGGAAGAATTTAATTGTTCTATCTAGGACATATGACAATAAAACACTCTTGAACTAATCACCTGGGCTGGTTTTGAGCTGCTGGAAGAATCAGAATATTGGAGACCTTTTTGGAGGGGGAGGGGAGGGAGAGAGAGAGAGAGGGAGATAGAGAGAGAGAGGGAGAGAGGGAGTGAGGGAAAGGAGGAATGAGGGCGGGGGAGGGGGGAGGAAAATGCAAATGCATTTAACATTTTCAAAGATGCATTGTACACAGTTCAGAATACCCAGCTAACCATGGCACTGTTAGTGTGTTGATGTAAGTCTGCACCCTATAATGTATATAAGTACAAGGTGACATAACTATGTCTACCTTTCAGTCAATTGATGTCTATATATCCATAAAAGTGGGGTCTACAAACCAAATCTATGCACCAAGGCCCTTTGCAGGAAAAAGGTCTTGCTGATTGGTAACTCCACCAAAGTGTAACTTAATATATTTCACAGACATTGTGAAATAACATAATGGTGAAAAAAAACCCAGTGTGATTAAAACAAAGACTGTGCTAAACAGTCACCAAACGATAGAATATCTCAATCATGAATGTAATCCCCAAACACACGCAACATAATATATTGTCCACACAAACCCAATGACCTAAATAGATCTGAAATGGATGAATTGCTACAAACATCACACAATGTCAATGAATGATGGATGTACTTCAAGGAACTTAATTGTTCCCACACCACAAAAAGCATGACTGTAAATAAATTGTGTATTCTCCATGTGATGTGACATGTAGTTGTTTTATGAATTCTCGTTTGGAGTTTGCAAACTATGTATGCTGCATATTTTTAGTTTAGTTAGTTAGAGATGCAGTGTGGAGGCAGGCCCTTCAGTCTGAGTCTGAACAGCGAACAGCACACTAACACTATACTACACACACTGGGGATAATTTAGATTTATACCCAGCTAATTAACCTGTGCCTTTGGATGTGGGAGGAAACCGAAGATCTCGGAGAAAACCCACACAGGTCACGGGGGAGGGGGGGTGGGGGGGGGGGGGGGGGGAGACGTACAAAGTCAAAGTCAAAGTATCCGTTATTGTCAATCAGACCTTTCAGTCTGAACAACATTTCTGCCTTGCAGTCATAACATAGAAATAAAATAACAAAAACACAATGAACACAATTTAACTTCCACCACAGTGAGTCCACCAGGCACCTCCTCACTGTGATGGAAGGCAAAAGTCTTAAAGACCTTGTCTCTTCTTCCTTGTTCCGCAAACTCCATACAGACAGCACCTGTAGACAGGATCGAACCCGGGATCCGGGCCTCTAGCAGCAACTGTTGTGCCACTGTGCCATTTTGTGAAGCAATTTAATTTCTCAGAAGCATTCCTTTTAAAGATTTTTCAATAAATAATGTTTGATAGTGTGGTCCAGAGAATTGCCCATGCACTGACCATTTGTTTAAGATTTGTCGTAATGCTACTTAAAGCTCTGGCTAAGAGATCCGGTTCATTTACAGCAGAAAGTAACAGCAATAGTACAATTCAGAGTGATCAAGTTACTGGACTTACAGCCAGAGAGTGTTTTTGGCCATTGATTCAGACTCGAGTTGAAACCTATCAAAGGCAGCTACGGAATTTAATTTCAAATTGCAAATCAATCTGGAATTTGAAAGGTGGCTCAGTAATGATGGCACAAAATTATTGGATTGTTGTCAAACTTCTCTGGTTCAAGGGCCTGTCCCACTTTCACGACCTAATTCACGACCTTTTTTATTCGTGGACATTTTTCATCATGTTGAAAAAACGCCCCGACCTACTTGATGCACGAGTACCTACGACTAGCACCACGACCTGTTACGACCTACCTACGAACTCCTACGACTTGTGACGACCATGCTGCGAGTATGAGTCAAGGGCAAAACTCGGCAGAGGTCGTGAATTAGTCGTGGAAGTGGGACAGGCCCTTACCAATGTCCATTAGGAAAGGAAACTGATCTTCCTTGCACAAGTCTGACTGGCATCATTTGTGAGGTTGCAGCCTCTTCTGTTGAGGGCAATTAAAGGTAGACAGCAAATGTTGGCATTGCCGGCTATATACATGTCCGTTGCTTGAATAACTTCCAAATAACCTGGCTCTGCAGCATGGGAAAACTATGGCAAGGGTCGTAATGCAAGTGTTTATTAGGTCTGTACAGAGTGTGAAATGGAATGGAATACTTTATTGTCACATGTGACAAGGTACAGTGAAATGCTTTGCTTGCATACCCAAGGTATACAAATAGCGGCCACCTACAGCACTGACAATGTTACAAAGTACGGTGCCTCCTCCTTTGCTCCCCCCTTCCCCCTCCCCCACTGTGGTTGCCCCACAAAAGGTCCTCCTTTGTCCATTGTTCTCCCCCCCACTGAGCATGACCAGTGGTCTATTTATTAGAAGGATGTTGGCTTCAATTAGGAAGGGGTCCTGCAATATCTTCTCGCACTTTCCTGTCATAGAATCATAGTCGTACATAACATAAATAGACCTTTCAGTCCAACATGTCCAAACTGACCAAGAATCCCCATCTAAGCCTGTCCTGTTTGCTAGGCTTGTATACTCTCCAATTTAGGATTAGAGACGATCTTATTGAAACATATACGATTATTAAAGGGCCTGTCCCACGAGCATGCGACTACATGCGGCAAGCACAACCTAACGTGGTCGCTTGAGCCGTACGGCCTCGCGGGGCCGGTCCCACTTCGATCGCCGGAGCCGTATGGAGTTGTGCGGAGCTGGTCCCGACATCGCGCGGGGCTCCGAAAAACTGACAGTGTTCAAAAATTCCGCGCAGCAACGGCCTGTCGGCCCGCAGCTGCCTCGACGCCGTACGCAGCGCCTCGACGGGCGTGCGCAGCGTCTCGATGCCATACGCAGCATCTTGATGCCGTACGCAGCGTCTTGACGGCGTACATCACGCGTGAACATCCCGCGGACTTCGCTTGAACTTCACGTCAATCACTCGACCTCCGCGCGGCCCCCGCTTCCGGTTTGGTCGCGCTCGCCGCATGCAGTCGCATGCTGGTAGGACTGGCCCTGTAACCCCAGCACTCCCTCTCTATCTATCCCTCCCCCTCCCAAGTCGCAAGAGGTTCTTGATTTCACGTGGCAAACAGCTAACAAAGGCCTATTTCCTTTATCATCGTTACTTTTTTGCATATCTTTCATTCATTTGTTCTATATCTCTCCACATCACTGTCTATATCTCTCATTTCCCTTTCCCCTGACTAGTCTGAAGAAGGATCTCGACCCGAAACATCACCTATTCCTTCTATCCAGAGATGCTGCCTGTCCCACTGAGTTACTCCAGCATTTTGTGTCTATCTTCAGTTTAAACCAGCATCTGCAGTTCCTTCCAACTCATTTTAGTACATTCCCCAACCGATTGTGAGTGTGACCACGGTATTTTGTCAGCTTTGCTTTGCAAGCGTCGGGCAGCAAATTAGCCTATCGTATTTTCAGCTTTAAAGGTTTGTGCATTCAATCATCAGGGGAATTCCAAAGAAGCGTAAATATCTTTGGGATTACGTGAGTGCATCTTGCTGCCGGCCGGGAGAGCTGGCAATTCTCAATCCACCAGCAGCAATGATTACATTATCCAGTCTCTCAGGCACTGCTGTTTTGTTCCTATCCACTCCCACTGTTCTCCAGCTGTTGCTTCTACCGAGCCTTCTCTGCATGAAAGTCATAGACATAGTCAGTGAGCATGCAACATGCTGCCCTGCGTTTAGATTGTTTACCTGTTGCTGAGACTCAAGACTAACAAAGAGCAGGGTGCAGCAGACAATCGCCATTTCATCTAGCTTTGACAATGTACAATTGGCTTGATTCTAATTTCTTTTTCCAACACAGTAGCATTGAATGCGACATTAACCCATTCTGCAATGGACAAAACCAACAACAGTACCAGACAATCAAGACCAAGGTAACACTGTTGCTCCACCCCTGACCCACAAATTCGGTAAATATAATCCCTATGATGGCTTGATTAAATATCTCCTCGTCTGCACACATTTCCAAACCCTGGGCGGCTTACCACCTGATGGTGTGAACATTGAAATCAAAGATCCTATAACAAGCAAGATGGATCACTCCTTCTAAATGCAATGGGCTGACGTGTAGTACGCAACGGAGCGGAACACGGGCCTTATTTTCATCCATTTCAGTAACCTGACCCGACCCGACCCGACCCGACTCGCAGTGTAATCAGCGTTGCGGGGGAGCATTATAATTCTGAAAATGAGGAGAAGATTTTTCCCAAATAACTTTTATTTTTACGAGGATGTTTCTGTAACCGGCTTCCGTCTCCGCACTATTATCCTATGGGATCTTTGGTGCGGAGACGGAAGCCGGTTACGGAAATGGGGCCGAAAATTACCCATGAATCTGCCCATGACCGTACTACGTCTTTTTCGTCGAGTGATTTATCTTGCTTGCTATAGGATCTTTGATTGAAATGTTCCATCTTAAGTAACTGCCCCCTCCCCCACTCCCTTTCCTGTGCACCCACCCCCAATCCAGTGTGTAACTATTTCTCCAACTATCCCACCCTTCCCCCCCATCACCTATATCCCTCCCTCTGGCTATACATTTCATTCCTCCTCTCTCCTTTACTGACACACTTTTGTCTCCTTTTCATCTCAACCCTATGCCCACCATTCGTAATCAAATCCTCCTCACTTGCATTCACCTATCACTTGCCGGGCTTTACCCTGCCCCCACATCTTTTCCAGCTTTCCGCCCCCACCACAATAAGCTTGAAGAAATGTTCCAACTCTAAGGTCTCAACGTTGCCTCTCCATTCGCTCCACAGATGCTGTCGGACCCGCTGGGTTACTACAGCATTGTGCATTTTGCTCAACACTTCACCATGGTGGCGCAGTGGTAGAGTTGCTGCCTTGCAGCTCCAGGGACCCGGGTTCGATCCTGACTACGGGTGCTATCTGTATGGAGTTTGTACTTTCTTCCCGTGACCTCATTTCTCCGGGTGCTCCGGTTTCCTCCAACATTCCAAAGACGTACAGGTTTGTAGGTTAATTGGCTTTGGTAAAATTATAAATTATCCCTAGTGTGTGTAGGATGGTGTCAGTGTGCAAGCATTCCTGGTCGGCGCGGGGCCCGGTCGGCCGAAGGGCCTTTTTCTGCGCTGTATCTCTAAACTAAACTGAACTAAACTAAACTGAATTCCAGCATCTGTGTTCCTTGAGTATTCCAGGCCTTGTGTTTCTCTCATCAGTGGAGAAAATATAGCTATGATTTTAGAAAGGTCATCGCTACGCATTACTTGGCTGAAGTTGCTGGTAAAGTAGTTGTCCTGAAGCTGGACACCGCATGAAGATTCTTTTCCATTTGATTCTTGTTTACTTCAGATTGCTGGAGAGCTTGTTTTCACTGGCAGAGACTCTGGCCAATGTACGTCACAGATACATTACAATCAGCAAGGGAGTCAAAAAATTATGAGGATGCTATTTTTTTTACTCAGCAAACCTATGAAACACCAAATAATAAATTGAGGGATTTTATTCCAAAGGAACGTTCAGAAGACAACGGATGAATACTTGAAAATAAAAATATTGCATGTCTTTGGGGAAAGAATAGAACTTTTTCAAGGAGACCTACTACAACCAGGGAGCAGTGCTGAACTGCTATCTACCTCTTTGGCGACCCTCGGACTATCCCTGATCAGACTTTGCTGGCTTTACCTTGCACTAAACATTGTTCTCTTATCATGTTCACTATAAATGGATCGACAGTAATCATGTCTTGTCTTTCTGCTGACTAAAGCTTTTCACTGTACCTCGGTACATGTGACAATAAACTAAACGAAACTAAATCAAGGCTCTCCTTCTTTGCCGTGTGATGCTACAAATACTCACACGCTGGGTCTCTGCTTCTGCCTAGTGAACAATGGTTGTCTTTCACAATGGAACAACTGTTGATCTTTCTATGCAGGAAGGAATTGCAGATGCTGGTTTAAACCAAAGATAGCCACAATAAGCTGGAGTAACTCAGCGGGACAGGCAGCATATAACCATATAACCATTACAGCACGGAAACAGGCCATCGCGGCCCCTCAAGTCCGTGCCGAACACTTTTTTTTTCCTTATTTTTTTTAAATTAATACATTTAAAATTTTTATTACTTCCCCCTAGTCCCATCTACCTGCACTCAGACCATAACCCTCCATTCCTTTCCCGTCCATATACCCATCCAATCTATTTTTAAAGGATAAAATCGAACCAGCCTCCACCACTTCCACTGGAAGCTCATTCCACACAGCTACCACTCTCTGAGTAAAGAAGTTCCCCTTAATGTTACCCCTAAACTTCTGTCCCTTAATTCTCAAGTCATGTCCCCTTGTTTGAATCTTCCCTACTCTCAATGGGAAAAGCTTATCAACGTCAACTCTGTCTAACCCGCTCATAATTTTAAAGACCTCTATCAAGTCCCCTCTTAACCTTCTGCGCTCCAAAGAATAAAGACCTAACTTGTTCAACCTTTCTCTGTAACTTAGTTGCTGAAACCCAGGCAACATTCTAGTAAATCTCCTCTGTACTCTCTCTATTTTGTTGACATCCTTCCTATAATTAGGCGACCAAATTGTACTCCATACTCCAGAATTGGCCTCACCAATGCCTTGTACAATTTTAACATTACATCCCAACTTCTATATTCAATGCTCTGATTTATAAAGGCCAGCACACCAAAAGCTTTGTTTACCACCCTATCTACATGAGATTCCACCTTCAGGGAACTATGCACAGTTATTCCTAGATCCCTCTGTTCAACTGCATTCCTCAATTCGCTACCATTTACCATGTACGTCCTATTTTGATTTGTCCTGCCGAGATGTAGCACCTCACATTTATCAGCATTAAACTCCATCTGCCATCTTTCAGCCCACTCTTCCAAATGGCCTAAATCTCTCTGTAGACTTTGAAAATCTACTTCATTATCCATAACACCACCTATCTTAGTATCATCTGCATACTTACTAATCCAATTTTCCACACCATCATCCAGATCATTGATGTACATGACAAACAACAGTGGACCCAACACAGACCCCTGAGGCACCCCACTAGGCACCGGCCTCCAACCTGACAAACAGCCATCCACCATTACTCTCTGGCATCTCCCATTCAGCCACTGTTGAATCCATCTTGCTACTCCACCATTAATACCCAACAATTGAATCTTCTTAACCAACCTTCCATGAGGAACCTTGTCAAAGGCCTTACTGAAGTCCATATAGACAACATCCATGCTTTACCCTCATCAATTTCCCTAGTAACCTCTTCGAAAAATTCAAGAAGATTAGTCAAACATGACCTTCCAGGCACAAATCCATGTTGACTGTTCCTAATCAGACCCTGCTTATCCAGATGCTTATATATATTATCTCTAAGTATCCTTTCCATTAATTTGCCCACCACTGACGTCAAACTAACAGGTCTATAATTGCCAGGTTTACTCTTAGAACCCTTTTTAAACAACGGAACAACATGCGCAGTACGCCAATCCTCCGGCACTATTCCCGTTTCTAATGACATTTGAAATATTTCTGTCATAGCCCCTGCTATTTCTACACTAACTTCCCTCAATGTCCTAGGGAATATCCTGTCAGGACCTGGAGACTTATCCGTTTTCATATTTTTCCAAAGTGTCCGCACCTCCTCTTCTTTGAATCTCACAGTTTCCATTGCTACTCTGCTTGTTTCCCTTACCTCACATAATTCCATATCCTTCTCCTTGGTGAATACCGAAGAAAAGAAATTGTTCAATATCTCTCCCATCTCTTTTGGCTCTGCAGATAGCTGTCCACTCTGACTCTCTAATGGACCAATTTTATTCCTTGTTATCCTTTTGCTATTAATATAGCTGTAGAAACCCTTTGGATTTACTTTCACCTTACTTGCCAAAGCAACCTCATACCTTCTTTTAGCTTTTCTGATTTCTTTCTTAATATTCTTTTTACATTCTTTATACTCCTCAAGCACCTCATTTACTCCATGCTGCCTATAATTATTGTAGATCTCTCTCTTTTTCCGAATCAAGTGTCTAATTTCCCGTGAAAACCATGGCTCTTTCCAATTTTTACTATTTCCTTTCAACCGAACAGGGACATAAAGAGTCTGTACTCTTAAAATTTCACCTTTAAATGTCCTCCATTTCTCTTCTACATCCTTCCCATAAAACAACATGTCCCAATTCACTCCTTTTAAATCCTTTCGCATCTCCTCAAAGTTAGCCTTTCTCCAATCAAAAATCTCAACCCTAGGTCCAGTTCTGACCCTCTCCATAATTATATTGAAACTAATGGTATTGTGATCACTGGACCCGAAGTGCTCCCCAACGCATACCTCCGCCACCTGCCCTGTCTCATTTGCTAACAGGAGGTCCAGCACTGCCCCTTCTCTAGTAGGTACCTCTATGTATTGCTGCAAAAAACTACCCTGCACACATTTTACAAACTCCAAACCATCCAGCCCTTTTACAGAATGTGTTTCCCAGTCTATGTGTGGAAAATTGAAATCTCCGACAATCACTACCTTGTGCTTTCTACTAATATCTGCTATCTCCTTACATATTTGCTCTTCCAATTATTGCTCCCCATTTGGCGGTCTATAATACACCCCTATAAGTGTTGCTACACCTTTCCCATTTCTCAGTTCCACCCAAATAGCCTCCCTAGACGAGCCCTCTAATCTATCCTGCCAAAGCACTGCTGTAATATCTTCCTTGACACGCAATGCAACACCCCCACCTCTTGCCCCTCCAATTCTATCACCCCTGAAGCAACGAAATCCTGGAATATTTAGTTTCCAATCACAGCCCTCCTGCAACCATGTTTCACTGATCGCCACAACATCATACTTCCAGGTGTCAATCCAGGCTCTAAGCTCATCCACCTTTCTTACAATGCTCCTAGCATTAAAATATACACATTTAAGAAACCCACCATCTTTGGAGAAAAGGAATAGGTAGGTCGTCTTTAGACTGAATTTTCTACCAGGCTATGGCTATGACTGGGACATTGAAGTTGATATTATTTTGAATGGATGCACATGTAGTGGCCTCCTTTTCCTGAAAATCATTCAAAACGAGTGGCATTGTTTAAAAAAAAAAGTTGCTCCAGTTCAGCTGTGGTGGCTCATGTTACAGTTTGGTTTAAAATGCTCCTTTCTCTATTCCCGAAGGCTTCGACATCTGTTGGGGTCAAATTCATGAGGTGACATCTCAAGCAACAGTATTCACGATGTGAGATGTAGTTTGCAAACACTTCTTTACAGAGTGTGTGGCTAACTTTGTCCATAGTTAAATAGACTTTGTGTATATGCTTATATGTTCATTGTTTTCAAAAGCGTAGTATCAAGGTGGTTAGGGCAAATGGAGTTTGTTTGGACAGTGTAACCAAAAGTGTGTAGACACAAAATGCTGTAAGATTCTTCAGAGTGCAGAAGGCTCTCGACCCAAAACGTCACCCATTTCTTCTCTCCAGAGATGCTGCCTGCTCCACTGAGTTAGCCTTTTGTGCCTATCTTTGGTGTAAACCAGCATCTGTAGTTCCTTACTAACCAAAAGTGTGTGTTTGGTGCTTTTGACATATGCAGGGATAGACCGGTAGGTTCATTACTCACTGGAGTATTGCCAGTCAGCTTTTAGGGATGTCATGTCTGAGGAGGGGGATAAAGCAAGGAAACGACCAGCGCCAACTAAAGGAAAACTTAAGATAGACACAAAAAGTTGGAGTAACTCAGCGGGACAGACAGCATCTCTGGAGAGAAGGAATAGGTGACGTTTCAGGCCGAGACCCTATTAACCTCCCACACCAAAGAAGACCAGCATCAAAGTCGTCTGAAGAAGGGTCTCGACCCAAAATGTCACCTATTCCTTTTCTCCAGAGATGCTGCCTGTCCCGTTGAGTTACACCAGCATTTTGTGTCTATCTTATTGCTTTAAAGATACCCAAAGACTTGGCCTCAGCAGCCAACTGTTAAATTAAATTCCACATATTCACCATCTTCTGGCTAAAGAATTTCCTCTTCATCTCTTTTACAAAGATACGTCCTTTCATTCTGAGGCTGTGCTCTCTGGTGCTAGAACCTCCCGCTAGTGGAAACCTTCTCTCCACATCCACTCTATCCGGGCCTTTCATTAATGGTAAGTTAATGGTAAGTTTCAACGAGGTCCCCCCTCATCTTTCTAATCTCCAGCGAGTACAGATCCGGTGCCGTCAAACACTCATCATACATTAACCCAATCATCCACTTACTCAACATTAATACTGACATCCAATTTCATCTTCTCCCTCTCAAAATTCAGGTTACAGTTTATCATATCATGGTCACTACCTCCAAGCAGTTCCTTTATTGTAAGCTCCCTAATCAAGTCCGGTTCATTACACAACAGCAAATTCAGAAATGCCTTTTCCCTTGACCACAAGCTGCTCTAAGAAGCCATCTCGAAGGAACTCTACAAATTCCTTCTCTTGGGATCCAGTACCAACCTGATTTTCGCAGTGTACCTGCATATTGAAATTCCCCATGACCACTGTAACATTGCCTTTCTAACATGCCGGGTCATTTGTACCCTACATCCTGGCTACTGTTCGGAGGCCTGCATATAACTCCTATCAGGTTCTATTTACACTTGTAATTTCATAAATCTACCCATAAAGATTCTACATCTTCTGATCCTTTGTCATCCCTTGCTAAGCATTGAATTTCATTCATCACCAGCGTTGCCACCCCACCCCCTCTACCCCTCTCCTTCAATCAATCCGTTAATGTATGAGAAACCATTGTGCCACCCCTAAATGACAGGAGCTAATTGGGGGATACAGATTCTAAGTAAAACACTCAGTGCTGCTTTACTGAGTTACTGAGGACTCTCGTGAACCTCTACAGGTGTACAGTAGAGAGCATATTGACTGGTTGCATCATGGCCTGGTTCGGCAACTTGAACTGTCAGAAGCAAAGAGGACTGCAAAAAGTGGTGAACACTGCCCAGTCCATCACCGGCACCGACCTCCCCACCATCGAAGGGACATAGGAGTAGCTGCCTCAAAAAGATAGCCAGCATCATCAGAGACACACACCACCCTGGTCACACATTCATTTCACCTCTGCCATCAGGAAGAAGGTACAGGAGCCTGAAAACTGTAACATCCAGGTTCAGGAACAGCTTCTTCCTTACAGCCATCAGGCTATTTTACTTCGAAGTCACGTGAGTGACTACGTGAAGAAGCCCGCCAGCCCGCATGCGCGTCAATACGTCTAACGCATTGTGCACGACTGGCTGGGAGGAGCGTCGCTCCTCCAGCGGTAAGTTTTAAAATCCTGCAGGTACGTTTTTAAACTTATTCTGAGCGTTTTTTTCACGGGATATGTCTCTTTACAGAGTTTCCAATTGCTACGGATAATGAATCCAGGGCGAAAATCCAGACGGGCCGCGGGGAAACCGGCTACGGAGGACCGCGGGCATGCGGGTAGCCAGCGGCCGGCGGTTTTGCCGTCCGAGTCGCAGACAGTGCGGTCAGCGACTTCAGACTTTAGCAACCCCGAAAGGGGGCAAAGCCAAACGGAAGTCTGAGAGGCCTGTGTACTCAGGTGAGTCAGGCCAGGAGGATTCTCCTCCTACAAATGTGGATGGCGTCTTCGGGCGTTTATCCCGGATGGAGCACCTTATGGAAAGGATGCTCCATCATGATATGCTCCGTGAAACGGGGACATATCAGCGCAGGTCTCGTTGGGAGCCTGCGGCAGCGCCTGGTCCAGGGCTGCTTAATATCTCCCACTCTGAGGAGGGGAGTGTACGGGGTCAGTATATGACTGACTCCGAATTCGGAGGTATGTCCGTGGAACATACTGGAATGCATGACATGCGTGAGGTTCAAGAATTGCCTGCCATGGCATCAATGTTTGTGATACCCTCGCAAACAGCGGAGCCGCTGCAAGAAGAGCTGGCTTCCAGCATAAACTACCTCACAACGCATCAATTACAGGAAGGTGATGGTTGAAACGGCTGCAAAATACCATACACCTGTACATTGTGCATCCCTGAAAGTGCCGGCAGTGAACAGCTCTATCTGGGGGTACATTGGAGGGGGCATCAAAGCCCAAGAAATGAAACTCCAAAGAATTTTAAAATTGCTGGCTTCAGGCATCATGGCATTTGCCACATCTGTGGATGGCGGGCCCTTATCGGACGTCCAGCAGGATGCCCTGCGTTGATGTGCAATGCACACTTCGAAATGAACTGCTTTCGGAAGAACGCCATCAGACCTCCCTTAAATCCCAAGTTTGCAGGCTTATGTAAGGCCAGCAATGTCTAGCCGCCGAATCTTCTGTTCGGGGAAGATCTACCCAAACAGGTTAAAAACCTGGATGAGGAAGCAAAAGCTCTCGGGCTAATCAAGGCACCAACGACGAGCAAGGCCTCATCATTTCAGCGACACCCCTACGCCTCCATCAGCAGTAAGTGGTTCGCTGAAGCTGGTGGTAGCTCGAAAGCTGATTTCTCTGGGCAGAGGTCTTTTTTAGGCCAAGGGCCAAGCCAGCCTTCATGGAGAATGCGCAATCCGCGCACCCGAGCAGTTCTACCCTCCAAACCTCGAGGACGGAAATAGAACCCGTATCAGGGGCCTTTGGGGCCTACGATAAGACCACCGGTAACCATGGAGGTAGGTGGGTCTGGTTCTTTCCGGAACATGGGGTATGTGGATCAGTTACAAGTTGGTGGTAGATTACACTTGTTTTTGCACAAATGGTGGTGGATAACATCAGACCAGTTTATACTGCACAGTATACAAGGGTTCCAAATTGAATTTCCTGTTAACTCATTGCCACCCATACAACATACACCAAGTCTCATTTATTCATTCCAAACAAGAAGGTTTGGATATACAAGCAGAAATTCATAAATTACACACAACAGGGGTAATTGAGAGGAAGCAAAAGCTGTCGGGTTAATTAAAGCACCCACTACGAGCAAAGCTTCACAGTTTCGGCGACAACACCCCTGTGCCTCCAGAAAAACAAGATGGAGATGTCGGATCATCCTTGATTTAACTCAACTTAACTCACATGTGCAGTATAGACATTTTAAAATGGAAAACTTTGTTACTGCCTAACAACTGATTCCCAAAGGATGCTTTATGGCATGCATCAATCTCAAAGATGCATACTATTCAGTTCCCATTCAGGGATCACCGGAGATATATGAAATTTAGCTGGATGAGGCAACTATGGCAGTTTAAAGCGTTGGCTAATGGGCTAACTTCAGCTCCCAGGTTATTTACCAAATTACTAAAGCCAGTGCTTGGGCTGCTCAGAGCTCAAAAACACATTGTTATGCATGATATTGGATGATATTCTAAAACGGTGTATTTGGCTAAATTAGCTGTTTCAGCCACGAACTCATATTTTAGAAATTGGGGTTTCTCATCCATCCAGTTAAAAAATCTAAGTTGATACCAACTAGAGTTATTGATTTACCTTTTGGGATTTACCTTTAACTCTATTAATATGTCTGTGACTGCCCTGATTAGAATTAATAGAAGCCTGTAACAACCTTGTTGTTATGAAGCAGCCTTCTATTCACCAGGTGGCTAGTGTAATTGGCAATATAGTGGCTGTTTTTCCAGCTGCGCAATTTGGGCCTTTGCATTATCAGAATTTACAACATGCAAAGGAGCAAGATCTCAAGTACCATTTAGGTCATTTTAACAGACCTATGCTATTACCAGCTGAAGCTAACAGAATTACAATGGTGGACTACCAATATTCAGCATTGCTCCAGTAACATTTGGTCAGTTGTATTACAATCTGATGCTAGAGCTCAAGGATGGGGAACTACTGATACCATCTCTAATTGCGGAGGCAAATGGGATGTGCATGAGTTACCAATTCTTCAGTTATATGGTATCAACTACCTGGAGATACTGGGGGCATTCTATGAGTTAAAGGCTTATTGTGGGAATATGCATAATCTGCATGTTCAACTACAAGTTGATAACACTATATTAATCACATGGGTGGAATCAAGTCAGTATCCTGTGATAGTTTAACTAACCTCATTTGGCACTGGTGTATCGTCACGTAAATTTAATGATAACACAGAATGGATGTTGGATCACAATGTATTTAATGACATTGTTGCTCGGTATGGAACACCGAATATCGATTTGTTTGCAGCTAGGCTCAATCACCAGTTGCAAAAATATGTGGCATGGGAGCCAGACCCAGGGGCAGTGGCGATAGATGCATTCTCGCTACACTGAGGAGGAATGTTCTTTTATGCCTTTCCTCCATTTTGCCTCATCAGTCGGGTCTTGCAAAAAATCCAGCAAGATTCCTCTTCAGGCATTTTCATAGTGCCTGACTGGCCTATGCAGCCATGGTTCCCGCTGATGTTGGGAATGATAATAGAACCTTATATGGTTATTTCTAAACACAAAAATTTGCTGGTTCATCCCGTGACTTGGGAAGCCACGCTCTGCATGATATAATCAATTTATTGACTTGCATACTAAGTAGACCGTTCCTGGGGCTCGGGTTGTCAGACCGAACCATGGACGTGATCACTGCAGCTTGGAGGGATAGCACCAAAAAGCAGTACATTTCCTCATCAGGAGATGTGAAGTGTTTTGTTTAAATGCTAATATAACATATAATACGGCACGGATAACTGACGTCTTGGAGTTCATTTTCAAATGGTTCTCTGACAATAAAATTAAGTTATAGTGCCATTAACTGTGCCAAAAGTGCCTTCTCATCATATTTGCTGCTGGGATCGGGACCCACTCTGTCGGGTCTCACCATCTGATATCCAGATTTATGAAGGATATCTGTAACACAAGTCCTCCCAGGCCCGGGTACACGGAAGTATGGGATATTAACATTGTGTTAACACTACTTCGCCGGTGGGCCCCAGCTACGTCCTTATCTTTGGCCCGGCTCTCATATAAGGTAGTTATGCTCATGGCGCTGGTTTTAGCGCAACGCGTCCAGTCGTTGCATAAGCTACGGCTGAACAGAATGGTTATATCTACCAACAAAATTACGTTCTATATAAATGAGTTAATTAAACTAAGCAGACCAGGGGCGTTGGGTCTAAAGCTGGAATTTCTGGCATATCCTATGGACCATAGATTGTGTGTTGTCACACATATTCGTCAATTCATTAGGCGACTGCCAGGGACTAGTTTTAATGGAATTCATCTACAACACCTGGCGACAACCTACGACAATCTACGACAGCAAAGATTGTTGTCACTGTCGCCGAAAAATGTTCAACATGTTGAAAATTTTGCGGCAGCCGCCTGTAGTCGTCCATCTTTTATATATATTTATATGTACACAGTATGTGTGTGTATATGTGAATATACACTGAACTTTTTTTCTCATTTATTATATCGTTTACAGTGTACTATGTTTACATATTCCGTTGTGCTGCTGCAAGTAAGAATTTCATTGTTCTATCTGGGACATATGAAACACTCTTGACTCTCCTGATTATTCAGTGGCTCACCCATTATCCTATTCAGCTAATAATTAAAAAACTGAGCTGATATATTTTTCTTAGATTTGTTTAGATGCTGGATATTAATGCCGGGAACTGAAATAGTTTTTTTATTTTCAGCAGATGTAGCATTCAAACACTTCTAAATTAAATAACTAGGCAGCCAAAAATTAATTACAATATTTTGCAGTTCATTTCTTGGAAACAAAATATGAAACAAATAGGTCATAGATTATTTTTGGCAGAATGAACTCACATTTAAGAAATCTGTTTGGCTTGATTCTGCCAGTTCAACTTGTGTTTATCAGCAGTAAAAAGTCACCCAAATATGTCTCTGTGAAAATACTGCCTCTTTAATCATGGCACTGTTCATTTTGCAGGAATATGTTGAAATCTTTGTGGATTTGCACCAAGAGCCAGGACCTGGAATCCATCCCATTTTTTAATATGACAGACTCCATAACATGAGATCAACAAAACAAAATCCACCCATTAGCTTACATTGGTTCACTGGCCACAACATTGCTGCACTAAACATTATCGACACTCCTTCTCTCTGCAAGCATTTCATTTCCCTGTTAATGGCCACTAGTAAATAGTTAACTCACTAATCACCTCAAAACACAAGGTGCTTGAGGGACTCAATGGGTCAGGCAGCATCTGTGGAGGGAATGGATGATCAATGTTTCCAGTCAGGGTCCCTCTTCAGACTGATTGTAGCAGGGGGGGGGGGGTGGGGGGAGAGCGGTGGAGAGGAGAGGTGGGGGTGGGACAGAGCCTGGCAAGTTATGTGGATACAGGATGGGAAGGCATGGCTGGCTGGTGGTGGGATCACATTGAAGGTGGCAACAACTTCAGAGAAAGATGTGATGGATTCGGAAGCTGGTGAGAACTAGGGGAACTCTACCCTTGTACCATCTGGGGGGAGGGGGAGTGAGAGCGAAACTGTGGGACACAGAAGAGACCCGGGGGGGGGGGGGGGGATCCATTCACAGCAGCAGGGGGAAAGCCATGTTTTCTGTGGGAAGAGGAGAACTCGGATGGTTCAGAGTGGAAAGACTCATCTTGGTAGCAGATGTGGAGGAGACAGAGGCATTGTAAAAAAGGGATGGCTTTGTTGTAAGAGGCTGGGTGGGAGGAGGTGTAGACGAGATTACTGTGGGAGTTTCATTTCACCCATCTCTTCTCCATATCTGACACCCTTTACACCTCTCTGTCTTTGTCACTTACTCCACCCATCTGCCAACCAACCTCAACTGTAGAGGAAGGAACTGCAGATGCTGGTTTAAACCAAAGATAGACACACAAGGACAGACAAACCTTCAGACTTCAGAAGAAGGGTCTCGACCCGAAACATCACCAATTCCTTCTCTCCAGAGATGCTGCCTGTCCCGCTGAGTTACTATCTCCCTCTCCTGTATCCACCTTTCACTTGCCATGTATAGTGACAGTCTCTAAGACGTCTCAAGGGTTTAGCCCTCAATAGTCGCTTTAATTGATGACCATGGATCAGAAGGTAATCTATACGCATCCACCAGCCCTCCACGAGACATTCAAAGCCGTCAAAAGATGAATATCCCAGAAACAGTCTCTTGATTAATAGTTTCCTTATTGACGTACAAAGTAGTAAGATAATTCATCAAAGCTACTTCTTGTAGAGGTACGTTTCAATGATACTCGTGGTCATGCTCGTGCATGGTCAAAAACTATGTCTCTCCCCCGATCTTCATCAAACTAAACTAAACTCCTAGGGAGTCTGCGCCAGAATCCCAGCCGCAAACCACACCTCAGACTACGTATAAATCCCACCCACATAATTACAGGCAGGTTCCACCTTCCCAGCTTTCTCCCCCCCCCCCCCCCACTTCTACAAACAGTCTGAAGAAGGGCCCCAATCCGAAAAGTCGTCTGTCAATTCCCTCCACAGATGCTGCTTGACTCTTTGAGTGCTTCTCGTACTTCGTGCTTTGCATCTGCAGCTCCTTGAGTCTCCATTAGTCACCTCGCACATTGAAATTTAATCCCTTCCTAAAAATTCTGCAACACTTTCCCACCGTCTGAAATCCAAAACCATGATCAAATTTTGAGTCACCGCTTGCAATAACTCTTTTCTGGGTTTACAATCCCACTTCCCAAAGAAACCTCCTATGGATGTTTCTGTTAATTTTGAAACAATTCAGTCCAACTCATCCAAGCTGCCAAAGACGTCCCATTTTAGCTAGTCTCATGAGCCCCAATTTTCCCCAAGTCCTTCTAAACCTTACCTATCCATGTACCTGTCCAAATGGATCTCGACCCGAAACGTCACCCAATCCTTTTCTCCAGAGGTGCTCCCTGAGTTACTCCAGCATTTTGTGTCTATCAAATGGAATGGACTCTTTTTGTCTCAGATCAAGTGTAGTTTCTGTTCTTCTCAGTTTGTTGAATCAGAGGTAGATCAATGCTGATTGGGGAACCAACCTAACACGACTTTCCAGTTTTAAAATCTACTTCAACCAGGATGGCTGCGGTTTCGAGTTCTCCGAGAGGACTGGGGATTTGGAACACGCTGAGTTTTTTTTAGTTTAATTTAGAGATACAGAGCAGAAGCAGGACCTTCGGCCATCCGAGTCCATGCCGACCAGCGATCCCTGCACACTAACATTATCCTACACGCACTAGGGACAATTTACATTTATACCAAGCCAATTCGCCTACAAACCTGTATGTCTTTGGAGTGTGGGAGGAAACCGGAAGTCCCGGAGAAAACTCACAAAGGTCCGTACAGACAGCACCCTTAGTCAGGATCGAACCTGGGTCTCTGGCGCTTTAAGGCAGCAACTCTGCCACTGCGCCACCTTGCCGCCCCGTGGTGGTGAAAGATTCTCAGCTAGGTGAACCCCTTCACCAGGGACCACTTCATCAAGAGAGTGGGCAAATTTGAGGCCTAGGATATTTACTGCCTCCAGGACTTCCTGGACAACGGCTACTTCGATGTTACCTTCAAACATCTGGCGGGATGGCAGAAACTGCTCGAGGACTTCCGGGAGAAGGGGATGAAGCTCCATCGTCGCTGCTGAAGGTGCTCTTCACCCTCCCCATCCAGAAGGAACGTATGGTTTTGATGCACATGTTCAACCCACATGTGCCCGTCGTGGATGTGCTCACCTTCCTGGTTCGCTACATCAAGGGAGCAGGAAACTGTGTGGACGTAAAGGAACTGTTCGGGATCTGGACCAGTGAAGGTGAAGGTCAATCTGAGGGTGGATGACAGTGCCACCTAGAAAACTATGTCTTCACCAAGGTGACTAATCATCCAGTTAAGTTTAATTTAGTTCAGATTAGTTTATTGTCACGTGTACCGAGTCACAGTGAAAAGATCTAATCAGTCAATGGAAAAACTATACATGATTACAATCGAGCCATCCACAGTGTACATGATAAAGGGAATTACGTTCAGTGAGGTAGATGGTTGCTCTGGAGCACACTCTAGTTATTGGTGCACCTAGTTTTGTGTACCTAGTTATTGGTAGGATGATTCAGTTGCCAGATAACAGCTGGGAAGAAACTGCCCCTGAATCTGGAGGTGTGCGTTTTCACATCTCTACACATCTTGCCTGATGGGAGAGGGGAGAACAGGGAGTGTCCAGGGTGCGACTCGTCCTTGATTATGCTGCTGGCCTTGCCGAGGCAGCGTTAAGTGTAGATGGGGCAATGGAAGGGAAGTAGACAAAAAATGCTGGAGAAACTCAGCAGGTGAGGCAGCATCTATGGAGAGAAGGAATAGGCGAAGTTTCGGGTCGAGACCCTTCTTCAGACTGAGAAAGGGTCTCGACCCAAAACATTGCCTATTCCTTCTCTCCATAGAAGCTGCCTCACCCGCTGAGTTTCTCCAGCATTTTTTGTCTACTTTCGATTTTTCCGGCATCTGCAGTTCCTTCTTAATCTTTAGTGAATGGAAGGGAAGTTGGTTTGTGTGGCGGTCTGGGCTGCGTCCACAATTCTCCCCAATTTCTTACGGTCTTGAATAGAGCTATTTCCAAACCATACTATGATGCATCCTAATAAAATGCTTTCTACGGCGCGTCTGTAGAAGTTGGTGAGGGTTGTTGGCGACATGCCAAACTTTGTCAGCCTTCTGAGGCGTTGGTGTGCTTTCTTGGGCATTGCTTCGATATGGGTGGTCCAGGACAAGTTGCAGAAGATCCAGTGGATTTATTCTATGCCTTTATCACGTCACTGCTAAAATCAGTTCACAGTTTCTTCCCTAACAAGTAGAATGCCAGCAGCAAACTTTGCAAGAGTTTTATTGGTAGTTTTTGTATATTCTTGTATATTCTTGATTAGAGAGGGTGTCAAGGGTTATGGGGAGAAGGCAGGAAATGGGATTGGGAGGCAGAGATCAGCCATAATTGAATAGCAGAGTGGACTTGATGGGCCGAACGGCCTAATTCTACTCCTATAACTTGTGAACATGTGCTTTCACCCAATCTAATGGTTACCTGAGAGAAACTATATTCGGGCAAGGGGGATGGGGATGAGATGGCTGAAAAATCTCCAACCCATGTTCAGAATGCATCCAAGAGGTGCTGCTTGGTGGCATTCTCTCTCCGCTCCCTTCATCTCGCGTCCCTTCATTTTACCCACTCACCAGCCCATGATCTGGATGCCTCGTTGAACTGCAGTTCAGAACAATGTTCTCTGCACATTGCCAATAGGGCACATTCATCACTTTTGGCATAACTCTGCAAGCAGGTCAAGGAACTCAGACGAGGTTTAGTTTAGTTTAGTTTAGAGATACAGTGTGGAAACGGGCCCTTCAACCCACCGAGTCCGCACCGACCAGCGATCCCTGGACACTAACACTATCCTACACACACCAGGGACAATTTACATTTATAGTGTACCAAGCCAATTAACCTACAATCCTGTACATCTTTGGAGTGCGGGAGGAAACCGGAAGTCCGGGAGAAAACCCACGCAGGTCATGGCGAGAACGTACAAACACCGTACAGACACGCACCCGTAGTCGGGATCGAACCCGGGTCTCCGGCGCTGTAAGGCAGCAACTCTGCCGCTGCGTCACCGTGCCGCCAGGTGATGCATGGATTTTGACTCCGATTCTGGAAAAAGAAGAACCCAATTGATATTTAAACAAAATTTGCACGAGAGTGACAAATACTTGGATCGGACTCTGCCGGGAGACATTAAGGAGGAAATAGTACATTTATCCGCGTGTATTTAGCAAAACTGAACAAACTGAGAGCTGACAGGATGTTGTTGAATTGTAATCATGCACAAGGACTGCAATGAGCTGTCACATGGTAACATGACCATCGACTTGTTGGCTTTAGCTCAGGACCACAGAAATAGAATAACAAATGTCAAGAATGTTTCTTTTGCACATTTCCTCGTCATTTCCACAACCATTCCTGGTATTTCAACCAAGCAGTTTCTGGTTGTTTCAACATCCCTGTTACAACACTGCATTTATGCACTGGAAGATTGTACGCTGTGAGGTCAAAAAAAAAATGAAAACTGCAGCAATGACACCACTCTCCATCCCATTCCACCTGGCCTGCATATCCAAAGTGTTTTTACATTTCAATGGCTGGTAATGCAAGAGAGAAGGATCTGAGGCAATGCCCTGCATTTCATTGAATCAGTGAACCTTAAGGGCCTGTCCCACTTAGGCAATTTTTTGCCGACTGCCGGCGACTGTCACAGTCGTAGCAGGTCGCCGAAAAAGTGGCGACTGGACCACCCCTATGACAATGTCTACGACAACCTACCACCTAGTTGACGCCTAGCTACGGCAAGCTACCGACAACCGGCGACCCATTAGGATGTCCACGTAAGACCACACCTATGACAGCCTACGACCACACAGGCGACAACCCACGGCAACCAAAGTCAACCTACGTCCACAAGCTACGACAAGCAATGACCCTGTCGGTCATTGTTTAGTTTAGAGGTACAGCGCGGAAACAGGCCCTTCGGCCCACCGGGTCTGCGCCGACCAGCGATCCCCGCACATTAACACCATCCTACACACACAAGGGACAATTTTTACATTTACCAAACCAATCAACCTACAAACCTGTACGTCGTTGGAGTGTGGGAGGAAACCAGAAGTCCCGGAGAAAACCCACGCAGGTCACGGCGAGAACATACAAACACCGTACAGACAAGCACCCGTAGTCGGGATCGAACTCGGGATAAAACCTGGGTCTCTGGTGACTCGCTGTAAGGCAGCAACTCTACCACTGTGCCACCATGACAGTATTATTGTCACGCGACCGCAAGTTGCAATATCAAAAGAACAAAATGGAGGAAAATAAATAAAAAAGGACAAATCTACGAGCTGCTTTATTTGGTGTTTGGGCCTATCTGAGTAAAGCCAGATACAGGGTATGGGCATTGTACAAAATTCCCTCCTACACCAGAGAACCTGTAGGAAACACACGCAGTCACAGAGAGAATGTCCAACCTATATAAAAACAGAAAATAGACACAAAATGCTGGAGTATCTCAGCGGGACAGGCGGCAACTCTGGAGAGAAGGAATGGGTAACGTTTCAGGTTGAGACTCTTCTTCAGTCTCGACCCAAAATGTCACACATTCCTTCTCTCCAGAGATGCTGCTTGACCCGCTGAGTTACTCCAGCTTTTGGTGTCTATCTTCTACAGGTTTTAAGATAGTTATGAATAAGGATAAGTCTGGACATTGGGGGAAGGAGTAAGGCAGAGTACAACATTTTTATGTAGGAATTAAGGAGAGTAAATTGGGAATAGTTGTTATCAGGTGAGGCCACATCTGACATGTGGGAGGTGTTTCAAGGCCAGCTGAAAAGAGTTCAAGACCAGCGTATTCCAGTAGACAAGGATGATGATGTAAGAGAAACTTGATGACCAAAGAGATTGGAAATTTGGCCAAAAAGGATAAGGTTGTGCATGTAAGATTTAGAAAGGTGAAATTGGATGGAGCATTTGAAGAATATGAAGCAAGCAGGAAAGAACACAAGTAGTTCATTGGAAGGGACACAGGGGGCCATGAAATAACATTGGGAAGTCAAATTAAAGAAAATACCAAGACTTTTTATATGTATGTTGAAATCAAGAGGGAACCAGCTCAGCAATAAAGGAGAGAATTGAGGTGTGAGTCAGAGAGTGTAGAGGAGACACTAAACAAGCACCTTGCATCTGTATTCACCAGGGAGAAAGACATGGGGAACAGTGAGAGAAGTGTGGAGAAGACTAAGATGCAAGGGCAGTTTGAGATCGAGAGGAAGTGGTTTTGTGGATCAAGGTGATTAATTCCCCAGGGCTTGATGGGATCTATTCCAGGTTATTGAGAGAGGCAAAAGAGGAGATTGCCGTTATCTTTGTATCTTCTCTTGCCACTCTTGAAGAGTAGCCAATGTGGCTCCATTGTTTACAAAGGGAAGGATATTAAGAAGGGAATTCTCATTGTTTAAAAAGGGAAGTAGTGATAAACCAGGAAATGATGGGCTGGTGAGCCTCACATTAGTAGGGGAACTATAGAAGATATTTGGGGATAGGATTTAATCACATTTGGAAGAGACTGGGCTAATTTGGGACAGTCAGAATGGTTTTGTCCACAGCAGATCATCTTACAAACATTACTGAGTTTGTTGAGGAGGTGATTGATGAGAATAGGGCAGAGGATGTTGCCGAAGAAGTTTAGTAAGGCATATGAAAGAACATTAATGGTTGGCAGATCCAGACAATTGTGACACATAGGAACCATGGTGACTTGATCGCTTGGATTCTGAACTGGTTTATCAATAGAAGACAGAGGGTTATGGTGAAAACACAAGGGACTGTAGATGCTGGTTTACATAAGAAAAGTACAAAGTACTGGATCAACTCTGGGTCAGGCACCATCTGTGGAGGACATTGATAGGTGACGTTTCTGGTCATGGCCATTCTTCAGACCCATCTTGTGATGGAAATTAGTTATTCTGGCTGGAGGACAGTGACCAGTGGATTTCTGCCGTGATCTGCTGTTGTGATACATATGAATGACTTGGATGAAAATGTAGATAGATTGGTTAATAAGTTTGCAAACATGGCAGAAGAATTTTAATCGTGCAAGTGTGAGGTGTTGCTGTTTGGGAGGTCAAATCGAAGGGGAAAGTACAGAGTTAATGGTGAGACCTATAACTGCGTACAGAGAGATCTTGGGCTCCAAGTCGACAGCTCCCTGAAAGTGGCAACACAAGAAGATAGTGGTTAAGAAGGCATATGACATGCTTGCTCTCACACGTCTGATCTCGAGTGTAAGAATCAGACAGTCATGTTTCAGCTTGATAGGATTTTGGTTAGGTCACCTTTGGAGTATTGTATGCAGTTCTGGTTGCCACATTACTGGAATAATGGAAGCGTTGGAGAAGGTGCAGAAGAAGTTTACCAGAATGCTACCTGTATTATAGCGTTAGCTATAAGGAGGGGTTGGACACATTTGGTTTGTTTTCTCTGGAGTATTAGAGGCTGAGGGGAGACATGATAGAAGTATATAAAATGATGAGAAGCATAGACAAGGTAGACAGTCAGAACCTTTCTCCCTGGGTGAAAATGTCAAAGACATTATTGCCATAGAGGGAGTGCAGAGAAGGTTCACCAGACTGATTCCTGGGATGTCAGGACTGTCTTATGAAGAAAGACTGGATAGACTTGGTTTATACTCTCTAGAATTTAGGAGATTGAGGGGGGATCTTATAGAAACTTACAAAATTCTTAAGGGGTTGGACAGGCTAGATGCAGGAAGATTGCTCCCGATGTTGGGGAAGTCCAGGACAAGGGGTCACAGCTTAAGGATAAGGGGGAAATCCTTTAAAACCGAGATGAGAAGAACTTTTTTCACACAGAGAGTGGTGAATCTCTGGAACTCTCTGCCACAGAGGGTAGTCGAGGCCAGTTCATTGGCTATATTTAAGAGGGAGTTAGATGTGGCCCTTGTGGCTAAAGGGATCAGGGGGTATGGAGAGAAGGCAGGTACGGGATACTGAGTTGGATGATCAGCCATGATCATATTGAATGGCGGTGCAGGCTCAAAGGGCCGAATGGCCTACTCCTGCACCTAATTTCTATGTTTCTATGTAATAGAGGGAAGAGCTTTAAGATGGGAGGGGTAACATTTAAAGGAGATGTGTGGAGCAAGATATTTTACATAGAGAATATTGTGGATGCCTGGAACACACGGCCTGGGAGGGTGTTGGACGCAGATACAACAGAGGCATTTAAATGGCGCTTAGATAGGCACGTGGATGTGCAAGAAATGGAGAAATCTGTATCACGTGCGGGCCGCAGAGATTAGTTTAACTTGGCGTCATGTTCATGGACATCGTGGGCGAAAGGGTCAGTTCCTGGGCTGTGAGTTCTATGAGTCGTGATTATCATTGAATACCGAATAAACCGTGGATTAGCAGTTGCTTTTCCTTTAACGGTTTCAGTTTGAGACTTGCTTTTCTACATCCAAGCTTGATGGCACAGAAAGGTAAGCAGCAAAACTAAATAGAAAGCGGCAGAAATACTCAGCAGGTAAGGCAGCGTCTGTCAAAAGGGAGATCCAGCTCATGTTTCTCATCAATGATGTCCATCAGAAATAGGATATTCTGGAATTAAAACAAGTTATTGAGGTAGTGGGGAGAAGTAGAGGAGACAATAATGAATGCGATATGGTGGAACGAAGGTGAAACAAAATGATATGTTATTGTGTGGTGATGCTGGCTGATAGAGATTGGTTCTGACTTTCTGTCAAAGATGCTAGAGCCATAGATTCATGCATCCAGAAACATGCCCTTCAGTCCACTGTGCCAATTTCGATTGGAGCAGACAAAATGTATAGGAAGGAACTGCAGATGTTGGTTTAAACTGAAGATAGACACAAAATGCTGGAGTACTCAACTGGACGTCACCCATTCCTTCTCTCCAGAGATGCTGCTGTCCCGCTGAGTTACTCCAACATTTTGTGTCTATCGTCAACATGAACTCTATTTCTCTTTTCACAGGGGCTGCCTCACCTGCTGAGTATTTGTAGCATTTTCTGTTTGTTTTTGAGAGGGTGGTGAAGAATTACAGAAGGCGTGTGTGAGGTAGGGGTGCGAGTGAGGAAAATGCAGCGAAATTAGTCAATCAAGCTGTAGATTCTTTTATTTTAGGGTTTAGAGATACAGTTTAGAGATACAGTGCGGAAACAGGCCCTTCGGCCCACCGAGTCCACACTGACCAGCGATCCCCACACATTAACACTATCCTACACACACTAGGGACAATTTTCATTTATACCCAGCCAATTCACCTACAAACCTGTATGTCTTTATCATTAAACAACTGGTTTGACTTTGCTCAACTCAAGTTATACTTGAAGAAAGTACTCAGTCTGAAGAAGGGTCTCAACCCGAAACATCACCCATTCCTTCTCTCCAGAGGTGCTGCCTGTCCCGCTGAGTTACTCCGGCATTTTGTGTCGGTCTTCAAGTTTTATTTCCACCAGCTTACTCTAAATTTGGATGTGCTCCACTAATTTCTGATGCAAGCCAACTGGCCTTTTGCCCTTATTTGTTCCCACCCCAGCAATGTTAGAGGCAATGGGTATGAGTCACACTCTGCCACAGCTTGTACTTTATCCCTTCCCCCATCACCCTCCTGCATACACTGAGGTCAGGGTTTGTTCACTGTGACCAAGACCTTCCTTTTGCTTCATTTTAATTACTCTGCTGGGGAGCATTTTCAGATAGCGTCCCAAAGGGCACAATTACTCTCTGGAACACATAAAAGATAATAAACTGGGTTAAGTGACCAGCGTTCTTACTTTTCAGCAGCTGTCGGAGTTTAAGGATTAAAGCAAAAAAAAAAGGTTGCAACATATTGACTCACAAGCAGGCTTCCAACAAGTAAACACAAGCATACACATCAATGTTTATATGCCTCTTACTGGATTTTACTGCTTTATTGAGGATGCAAAGTGGATGCGGTACAATTACTGGCGTGGTATTCAGGGAGAGGTCTGGATTACTGATCTGAAGACTTGATTTCAAGCCCCACCATAGGACTGGAAGAATTTAACTTTGTTACTCAAATTCTGAAACTTATCTAGAACGGTGACCTGACAGGGAAGACCCAAAGAGGGGTGAGAACATGGAACTCACTCCCAGAGAGACGGCTTGAAATGAATGGTATAGATCATTTTAGTTTAATTTAGTTTGGAGATACCATGTGGAAACTGGCCCTTCGGCCCACCGAGTCCGTGCCGACCAGCGATCACCCGCTCACACAATAGTTCTATGTTTAGTTTAGAGATACAATACAGAAACAAGTCCTTCGGCCCACCGAGTCCGCTCCGACCTGCTACCCCTGCACATTAACACTATCCTACACTCACTTGGGGCAATTTACATAAATACCAAGTCAATTAACCGACAAACCTGTACGCCTTTGGAGTGTGGGTGGAAACTGAAGATCTTGGAGAAAACCCATGCGGTCACAGGGAGAACATACAAACTCTGTACAGACAAGCACCCGTCATCAGGATTGCACCCGGGTCTCTGGCGCTATAAGGCAGCAGCTCTACCGCTGCGCCACCGTGCCGCCCAATCAAGGGGAAGTTGTACAAACACGAGGGAGATGGGAATGCAGGGTCAACCAATGGATTCATCTCAAGGAGGAGACTTAAGTGGGGCCTAAACACCAGCATTAATTGGTTGAGCCATCTGGCCTGTTTCTATGCCTGTTTATAAGCCATGATTTTACTAAATGGCGGAGCAGGTTTGAGAGAATGTTTAGTACTTTGCTGCTTCTGTTTTGCATGTTTGTGTGATTGGTTGGACAGGCCTGTTGAGGGTTTGATCAGCCAACAATGTTTTTATGTTCTTTCCAAAGAGTATAGCAGACCGTGTGGAATGGTAAACAATGTTTCTGAACTAATATTGAAACTTATTTTCTCATTGACTCATGAGAAGGTCGATAAATGTCCATGGGAAATCTCCCACCTTCTTCCGTGGGAGGCAAGCCAGCAAAGTCCCTGTAGGTGTCTGGATTCCTGTGTCTTTCCACTGTTTATAGAAGGTTTTCATAAGGAGTTGGATTAGGCCATTCGGCCCATCAAATCTACGCCATTCAATTTATTGTCACTGAACCTCCGCTCTTTTGGGGTTTGTCGACATTATCATTCCTCGTCTATATCGGTAGAATTTTTTACTGCATAATCCATAAAACTAGCAACTCCCAAGAGCTATGTAGACCATCAGACCTGAATTACTCCTCAAACTCCTGCCCCAACGCCCACAGTCACAGGGCAGCGGGTTCTTGTGTCTCTTGTGAAGTCCGGTCTCGTCCGGAATGAGACACCCATAGTATTACTGTTATTGGAGCACTGTTGGAGGTGCTATCTCCCACACATATAATGAACAGAGTCATGACCTGTCGTCTACTCTTTGGGGCAGGTTCATCAAAGACCGGTGGCACTTGCCATGCCCATTACGTATCCCTCAACTATAGCAGGTCATCGAGATCATCATCTTGGTCCTGTCTGTGAATCCCTGTTCTGCACAAGTTGGAGACTGTAGTCCTAGCATCGCAATAGTAACTACAGTTCAGATACACTTTACTGACTGTAAGGAGTGGCTATGAAGTTGTACAAGACTGTGCAAATACAAGACCTTTCTTTCTTCTCTATATATCTTTTGGGTAAGTGACCACCTCTAATTCCAGACACCAATTTACCAAAACCAATTCACGTTCGTGCATCAGTGGAAGCCCCGTGAATGATCTGAGTGCAAATAAAGAGACATTATTTTGATTGCAGGTGGCAGTAAAGAAAGTTGTTTTTTTGATTCCATGACAAGAAACTGTTAAACATATGAAAGCGGTACATTTATTTTTAATCTCTCTCTTCAGTAATTGAAGAAACAATCTCACATTTTACGGTGTATAGCAGGAATATATCGATGGTTTCTTGCGTGGATAGGAACTGCAGATGCTGCTTTAAACCAAAGATAGACACAAAAAGCTGGAGTAACTCAGCGGGACAGGCAGCATCTCTGGAGAAAAGGAATGGGTGACGTTTTGGGTCAAGACCCTTCTTCAGACTGAGAGTCAGGAGAAAGGGAAACAAGAGATATAGACGGTGATATAGAGAGATATAGAACAAATGAATGAAAGATATGCCTGAAAGTAATGATGATAAAGGAAATAGGCTGTGTTAGTGGTGAGAATGAGTACAGACAAATGAGACAACTAGATGGCTTTGAAGGCCTTCTTTGGTGTGGAAGGTTAAAAGGAGCTCACAGATCCACATTTCTGCATTCACCTCTGGAGGAGTCTTCTGCTAACTATAATTAGGCACTGGTGATGATACTGCAGTCGCCTTGAGCTAGTTTGCTCCCAGTCACACATGTGTAAGATGTGCACACATATATACTGCAGAAACATACACACTATGCACAAACACACACTCACACAAACATCTCACAACCATTGAATATTGGAGAAGTGATGCTGTTGGAGCTGGTGTGACACAGTTAGTTCACATGGAAAGAAAACCTCAAGTGAAGGTATCAATTATGATATAAACTGGATGAAGAGTGTTAGCAGATTAATGAACATAGATGCATTAGAACCGTGTCTGGACCATTCGGTCCCTCAAATCTCCTCCTAGTTAATAAGATCATGGGTAAGTATGGTGTATCATGGTGAGTATGTGTATATATACGCACACGGAACTTTTTTATTTCTCGTTTATAACATTGTTTACAGTGTACTGTGTTTACATATTCTGTTGAGCTGCTGCAAGCTAAAATTTCATTGGTCTATCTGGGACATTTGACAATAAAACACCCTTGACTTGACACTTGGTTAATCTGACTGTAACCTGAACTCCATATTCCCACCTAACCTTGTTACTCAAGTCCGCCAAGGCATGCTGAAGCTCTCGATTCTGAGCTCCTCTTCCATACCCGTACCAACCTTTCTATCCTGGGCCTCTTCCATTGCCAGAGTGAGGCCACGGGCAAAATGGAGGAACAGCACCTCATATTCCGCATGTGCAGCTTACAATCCAATGGTATGAGCATACAATTCTCCTATTTTAAGTATTACATTAACGCTCACTCATCTCCGCCCACTCATCCCATTCTCACCCATTTCTCTCACTATCCCACTCTTTTCCCCCCTCTCACACATTCACTTCCACCTATATCCCACCCTCTGGCTTTCCATTTCACTCCTCTTCTCTCCTCATCTTGAGTTCTGTGGTCTTCTTTTCATCACTAGCATTTGTCCACTCACCTGCCAATTGAACACCCCCTCACTCGTATCCATCTAGCACTTGCCAGGCTTTGTCCTATCCACAGCTCTCGTCCAGCATTCTCCTCCCTACTACAATCAGCCTGAGGAAGGGTCTCAACCTGAAACGTTGCCTATCCATTCCCTCCACAGATGCTGCCTGACACACTGAAATACTCCTGCACTTTTAAGGCCATAAAGTGATAGGAGTAGAATTGGGCCATTTGGCCCAACATCTACTCCGCCATTCAATCATGGCTGATCTATCTCTCCCCCCTAACCCCATTCTCCAGCCTTCTCCCCATAACATTTGACACCCGTACTAATCAAGAATCTATCTATCTCTGCCTTAAAAATTATCCACTGGCTTGGCCTCCACAGCCTTCTGTGGCAAAGAATTCCACAGAGTCACCACCCTCTGACTGAAGACATTTCTCCTCATCCCCTTCCTAAAAAAACGTCCTTTAATTCTGAGGCTGACTTCTAGTCCTAAACTCTTCCACTAGTGGAAACATCCCCTCCACATCCACTCTATCCAAGCCTTTCACTATTCTGTATCTTCCAATGAGGTCCCCCCTCATTCTTTAAAACTGCAGCGAGTACAGGCCCAGCGCGTTAATCTACTCATGCCTGGCATCATTCTAGTAAACCTCCTCTGGACCCTCTCCAGAGTCAGCACATCCTTCCTCAGATATGGTGCCCAAAATTGCTCACAATATTCCAAATGCGGCCTAACCAGTGCCTTTTTGAGCCTCAGCATTACATCCCTGTTTTTATGTACAAGCCCTCTTGAAATAAATACTAGCATTGAGTTTGCTTTTGTGTTTTGCTCAATATATGTGAAAATGGGAAGGCTGTGGCCTTGCGTTTGGAAGAAGATAGGAAAAGCAGATTGACACATTGTGGGCACAAACAAGACCTTTAGTTATCTAAGATGGGCCAAATGCAGGCACTTGAGAGTTATGTAGATGGGGCATCTTGGTGGGCATGGACAAGCGGGGCCAAAAGACCTGTTTCCGTGCTGTATGACACTATGATGGCACAAGGGTTAAGTCACAAAACTGGTAATCCAGTGGCTTGGATTAACAAACCCCACTATGGCATCCATGGAATCCACTGTGATTGATCATCAGAAGATATTCCAAAGGGCAGTTCAGTTCAGTTTAGTTTATTGTCACGTGTACCGAGGTTCAGTGACAAGCTTCTGTTGCGTGCTATCCAGCCAGCGGAAAAACAATACATGATTACAATCAAGCCATTTACAGTGTATAGATACATAGATAAGGGAATGATGCTCAGTGCAAGGTAAAGCCAGCAACATCCATAGAGATGAAGACCATAGTTAAAGTAAGACATTTTGCTGCAGGAATGGAGATTTAAGAGTGCGGAGCGATTGTAATGAGTTTGTAAATCTGCCTCTGTGGCTGGTGTGCAAATAGTCGCCTGGGTTGGGCGCCATCTTGATAGATGGGATGAGGGAGAGAGAGGGCAAGTGCATGGGATGAGTGCTAATGTTGAACAGCCGAGGTGGCAAAGTGAGAGATCGATCCTCAAATCTTAGTGGGAACAAGACTGATGTGATAGAGTATGTTTGACCGGACAAATTGAAGGGAGGCTTGAGCATTGCATTGGGTGGCTGTGTGTGAATAAACTCATTTTACCTTGCCCGCTTAGATCATTAAAGTCACTTGCCTTTCCTAAACTGGTTAATACGTCATGGGTGCTGAAACCCGAGTATTTAATTTGCCAGCTTTGCGTGCATCCCTCTGCTTGGAAGGGTCTTTACGTTGATGGGAACTGCTGGGAATAAGGCACACTTGACAAATAACAGAGGACAGCGATAGATGGCAGGGTACATACAGTACGAAGCATAATGAGTGTTACATAACGTCTATACACTTCTTCTTGGCACAATGCCATGCACTGGCCTGAGTGACCCTACTCTTTCACACCATATTAAAGAGCCACTTCTATTTTAATGTGGACCAGACAGAAGGGATAAAAGGCCTTTGTCTGCGCCGACAATAAGTCTATTGTGAGGCCTTCCTAATTCTCAGTGCCTGGGTCACACAGCACAAAACTGCCCCTGTCACAACTGAGGCGAGGTGAAGGGAGTGGAGTAGGGTGAGTGAGTGAGTGGACAGAGGTCACACTGACACAGCTAGGGGAAGTCGGGGTGGCCAGTCCTCTGTGATGTTAACGGCAGCTGCCTCACTGCCTGAAGATCTTCCGCTAAGCTTTTCATGTCCAGACCGCGACTGCTGGTGTGAGTCTGGCTGTAACGCTGCCAGATGCTTCTGATTCAGAAACTGTCTAATTAATTCACTGGACGCTTCGCCCACAGCTTTCCTAACGACACCTCTGACCTACTAGCAACACAGTTCTAGAACACAAAGTGCGTTACAGCACAGAAAGAGGCTCTTCGGCCCAACTTGCCCATGCCAACCAAATTGCCTCATCTATACATCTTCCATCTGCCTATATTTGGTCCATATCCCTCTAAACCTATCCTATCCATGTACCTGTTCAAATGCTATAGTACCTCCTTCAGACCTCCTTCACCTCCAGAGATGCTGCCTGTCCCGCTGAGTTACTCCAGCATTTTGTGTCCATCTTCAGTTTAAACCAGCATCTGCAGTTCCTTCCTATGCTTCTAGTCAATGTCACCTGCTTTCAAAATATAACATTGTGAGCCACAGGCATCATGCTGGCGAATCAATTAGCAAACTGGGGACAATGCCAACTTGACTGATTTGACTTAGTTTGCCAAGTTACTGATGAAAGACCGATGCCTATGTCTTGAGGCAGAGTCACGTGTTCACACTTGACTTCAAGGGTCAGTGTATGTCTACTAGGCTCTGCTGCCTGATCTGTCTCAGGCTCAGCATACAAAAGATCTTCTAGGTGTGGTTCTCACCATCTAGATGGTGGCGTAGCGGTAGAGTTGCTGCCTTTCAGCGCCAGAAACCCGTGTTCGATCCTGACTACGAGTGCTGTCTGTACGGAGTTTGTACGTTCTCCCCATGACCTGCGTGAGTTTTCTCCGAGATCTCCAGTTTTCTCACACACTCCAAAGACGTACGTTTGTAGGCTAATTGGCTTGGTATAAATGAAAATTGTCCCGTGTGTGTGTGGAATCGTGTTAGTGTGTGGGATCGCTGGTCGGTGTTGATCTGTGGGGTCGTAGGGGCCTGTTTCTGTGCTGTATCTCTAAACTAAACTAAACTAAACCCTGCGAGATTCTTGTGTATTGAGTGATGGTGAAATGAAACCGAGCTGTGATGCCCAGCGCTAGAGACACTGAGTGATGCCCACTGTCTTGGTTTGCAACCAGTGAGTTGGTATTTTACATGGAGACAGCAAATGCTCAGCTTACTGAGGGCCATCCACTTTGAGACAGCAAACGAGGAAAGGTTAATGGAAAATACCTAGTCAATGGTCAATGGTCTATTGGTTTCTTTATTGTCACGTGTACCAGGTACAGTGAAATATATATGTGTTGCAGACATCTCTGCAAGACTGTCCCCGTACATAGACACATCACCCCGGTCATTACAGTACGCACAGAATGACCCACATGATGCCACAATACAGAACTGTACAACTCCTCCCCCTTCCATCGTGGGGTAGACTGACACCCCACCCCCCCCCCCCCCCCCACTCCCCAATCTTTGCACAACCCAAATCCTTTCCACTCGTCACTTTAATTTCATGCTTCATGTATTTTGTGTTTTATGACTGTTGGCAGATTAATTTCCCTCCTGGGATAAATAAATTTCTATCGTATCGTATCATATCATATTGTATTGTATCGTATGCAGCCCACATGCCAGAGTCCACATGCCAGAGGTGCCACTGTGACACCATTTTATTGTCCCAGCTGCAGCTGACCACAAAGGCCCGTTGCAATCATCGTCCCCATTCCAGTCATCCCGCGATCCAATGTTCCTCTTCAGCCCCCATGGCCCCGGGGGGCACCTCCCCGCAGCCGACCTCAAGGGCGCGGAAGGTAAGACCCCCTGGTTCATCTCACCGGGCCTTTTGTCCAGCGCCTGCAGCTGTAGCCCTCTCCTTCCACCTCCTCTACGGTTCCTGATACATGGGGTGAACAGGGGCCGGGCCCGGTGACCTTCCCTCTCTCGGTGAGTCGGGCCTGCGGTTGGGATACAGCCGTGACTCACTGGGCCTCTGGGCCGAGCTCCACGCCTTTGATCTATTAAGTTACCCAGCACCTAGTGTTCTGTGCAAGATTCAGCATCTGTAGTTCTTTTTAATCAATACTGTTCTGGAATTCTGCTGCCATTTCTGTGAAGAAGTGTCTTGATCCATCCCGCAGCAAGTTGGCCACAGCAGCCCTGATGTTAAACCCAGTTGTCCATGCACAGTGGGGGAGGAGAGAGCTGGGTGAGCAGCAAGCCTCTGTCCTTAACTCCATTTTGTTCTTCATGTCATCACCTCCTTGAACTCAGTGGGAGACACCACCTCGGCGGAGAGCCAGCGTATGATTTCAGAGTCCCAACACTCAACCTGGAGATGAGGTTTGAAAATGGGAATGAGGACAGGGATGGAGCCAAAGGTCAGGGGATTTGTACTAGGATCTCACATTACAAACTGAACTAGAAATTGAAAATGTCGACAGGATGATTGAAAAGTCACATTCCCCCAGTGCAAGCATGCTGTGAAGCAGTCGCCAAATCCACGCTTGGTCTCGCTAAAGAAGGCCACATCAGGAACATGCAGCAGATTAGTTCAGCTACACGCCATGGATGAGTTTAGAAGAGATGCACATGATCTCTGTCTCACCTGGAAAGACTGACGGGATTCCTGGAGAGATGTGAAGGAGGAAGTATAGGGACAGGTGTAACATGGGTGATGCAATGGCATGGCGGTATCACTGCTGCCTTACAGCGCCAGAGACCCGGGTTTGATCCTGACTACAGATGCTTGTCTGCACGTAGTTTGTACGTTCTCCCCGTGACTGCGTGGTTTTCTCCTGTGTCCTCTGGTTTCCTCCACACTCCAAAGACTTTGTAGGTTAATTGGCTCTGTAAATTGCCCCCCTGTGTGTAGGATAGCGCTAATTATGGGGTGTTGCTGGCCGGCGCTGTATCTCTGAAGTCTAAAGTCCTTATCTCCTGTGGTTGCATGGAAAGGTCTCAGGCAGTCTGCTGGTTTTCCCAGTTTCTAACTACTTCCTCCCATCCCCAGACTGACCTTGCTATCCTGGGCCTCCTCCAGTACCAGAGTGAGGACATACGCAAACTGGAAGGACAGCACTTCATATTCCACTTGGGTAGGTTACATTGAATTCTCCAATTTGGGGTAACTAATCTGCAACCGAACCTTTTAACCCTCCCACCCCTTCTTCCCTGTGCCCCACCTGGACTCGAACCATTTTCTCCACCTTCATATTTATTCCTTTGTCTGCCTTCATAATTCATGCTCCTTCTATCCTTATCTTGCACCCTTTGTCTTTTCATCTGCCCACCAAAAGCCCCCCCCACACCTATCATGCCCCTCGCATCTTCCAGCTTTCTCCCCCTCATCCCCACCCCCACCATAATCAGCCCAAAGAAAGGTCCCGACCCAAAATGTCGCCTATCAATGCTCACCAGCGATGCTGCCTGACCCACTGAGTTACTCCAGCACTTTGTGTCTTGTTTTGTAAACCAGTTCCTTGTATCACCACAGGTAAATGATCAGCCTCAAGGTCTGTCCGTGTGTAGGAAGGAACTGCAGATACTGGTTTACACCGAAGATAGTTACAAAAATGCCAGAGTAACTCAGTGGGACAGGCAGCATCTCTGGAGAGAAGGAAAGGGTGACGTTTCGGGTCGGACCCTTCTTCAGACTGATGTCAGGGGAGAGGGAGATACATGGGTAAGAAAGTGTAAGGTGTGGAAATAGGACCAAGGGAATGCGGATCAAGGAAAATGGGAGAAGGTAGAATGGGAGCTGAGAGAAGGTAACAATAAAGATAAACTATAGTTGGAGACAGTAAGACTGGTCGGAGAACTGGGAAGGGGAGGGATGGAGAGAGAGGGAAAGCAAGGGTTACTTGAAGTTCGAGAAGTCAATGTTCATACCGCTGGGGTGTAAGCTGACCACTGACGCATAGCATGACTTTAATATAAAATGCTTAATTAACATTAACGAGCATATAATTCCAGGCGCTAGGCAATGTCTCCACCTTCCTCTCCAGTGCATCAGTTGGACAGTTTCAGCCTCTGATTATGATCTGCACTTTGCACCAAGTCTAAACTGTGTCCACAGAATCAAGCACCGGTTGTCACTGTCTCCTCTACGCCCACTACCTTCACCCCCCCCCCCCCACTCCCCCCATCCCACCCCACCCCCACAACCTGATTCTTCTTTCAAAGTATTTCAAAAGTAAACACAACACTGCAATCCACAGCTTTGCCTTTCCAAGGATATCAAGGGGGTCGGGTTAGCCTAAACAATGGGGGCTCTTTATTCTAGCAGGACTTTAGAAATGCCCTTTCTTTCCAAAGGACTGTTCATAATGACTCTATTATGTCTTTCTGGCACCCTTCAACATCCGCATTGGAGCATAGTTTCCCAATCTCATGCCAAAATTAAAAGCCCTGTCCCACTGTACGAGTTCATTCAAAGAGTTCTCCCGAGTTTGCCCTGATTCGAACTCGGAGATTTACGGTAATGGCCGCTCGTCGGTACTCGGGGCTCTCGTGGACATTTTTCAACATGTTGAAAAATCTTCACACGTCTTCCCGAGCTTACCGCGTTTCCCGAGTACCTGCCGCTAGCGTTACGAGCCGCTAAGAGACGTCCCGAGCTCCGACGTAGCTGCTACGTACATTCTACGTGCTTACCACGAGTTAGATTTTTTTTTAAAACTCGGGAGAGCTCTTGAATTACCTCGTACAGTGGGACAGGGCTTTAACTTTCGAGTTTACAGATAGACACAAAATGTTGCAGTAACTCAGCGGGACAGGCAGCATATCTGGAGAGAAGGAATGGGTGACGTTTCGGATCGAGACCCTTCTTCAGAGTAGAGTCAGGGGAGAGGAAAATGAGAGATATAGATGGTGAAGTAGAGAGATATAGAACAAATGAATTAAAGATATGCACAAAAGTAAGGATGATGAAGGAAACAGGCCATTGTTAGCTGTTTGCTAAGTGGGAACAAGAAGCTGGTGCGACTTGGGTGGGGGTGGGATGGAGAGACAGGGAATGCAGGGGTTACTTGAAGATAGAGTTTGCAGAGTTAAGTTCATCAGTGTTTTCGTTCTCCTGATGATGCAATGGCCTTATATTTATTCTCTTCATAGGTGCCCTCCATAGATCTGACCTGTCAGCATCAGGAGAGCAAGTCATCTCCCCCACAGATGCTTTGATCGAATTCGCTTTGATTGATTTTCATTCCATTTAAACTTAATTTGGCCGCATGTGAAATGATGCAGTGAATCTCCTTGGAGGCAGGCTTGTTTCTTGTTTGCTTGTTTCTATATGACAGCTGTGTGTTTAGTTACAGTTCCAGATCAGAGTAAATTGTGTCACATAGAACAAGGAACAGTATGGTCTGAAGAAGGGTCTCAACCCAAAACATCACCTATTCCTTTTGCCCAGATATGCTGCCTGACCCGCTGAGATACTCCAGCTTTCTGTGTTCACAAGTTCACAAGTTGTAGGAGTAGAATTAGGCCATTCGGCCCATCGAGTCTACTCCGCCGTTCAATCATGGCTGATCTCTGCCTCCTAATCCCATTTTCCTGCCTTCTCCCCATAACCCTTGACACCCGTTCTAATCAAGAATTTGTCTATCTCTGTGTCTGTCTTCGGTTTAAACCAGCACCTGCAGTTCCTCCCTCGACGTAGAACAGTACAGCACAAGAACAGGCCCTTCGGCCCGCAATGTCCTGGCGGAACATGATGTCAAGTTAAACTAATGACCTCTGTCTGCATGGTGAGAGAACCATGCCCTGGCTGTTTTTCTAGCAAATGGTGAGAAGTTCAGGAAGAGACACCCTAGTTTTCCGACTAGTTTCACTGTCCTCCTGATTAGTTTTACTGTTTGTATGCTCGTTGTCACCTTCCCCTCAGCCAACAATGAACCATTCTGCACTTCCTTGATCATCGTCTGCTTCGATCCGTCGTATTTACACCTTACCCTTCCATATCTACAGTCTCTCCCTCCCCTGACTCTCAGCCTGAAGAAAGGTCTCAACCCGAAACGTCACCCATTCCTTCTCTCCAGAGAATACTGCTCATAAAATACTGGAGTAACTCAGCGGGACAGGCAGCATCTCTGCAGAGAAGGAATGGGTGACCTTTCAGTCTCAACCTAAAACATCACCTATTCCTTGTCTCCAGAGATGCAGTCTGTCCCATTCTGTATCCATCTTCAGCGCAAACCACCATCTGCAATTCCTTCCTGCACATCTCCGGAGATGTTGCCCGTCCCGCTGAGTTACTCCAGCATTTTGTGTCCATCTTCGGGAAGAGTAGAGGTTGTTCCAGGAGCACAGGATACCAGCAGGCTGGGGGCAGGGTGAATCTGTCATCCGGGTGCTGAGGAACCAAAGCAAAGGAGTCATGTTGGATCTTGTCTCATGTGCTATGGTCCAGCACTCTACTGAGCATGAATAATTTAATTTCAAAAGATTTCCCTGGCTCAGTGAGAAAGGAATACAGTCAGTTGTTAGAGACCTACTTGCTCCAGACACAGTTTTCAATTTTAGATACAAAATGCTGAAGTAACTCAGCATGTCAGGCAGTATCTCTGGAGATGTGTAGGAGGGAACTGCAGATGCTGGTTTGCACCGGATATAATCTGATTGGAGCAGGGAGGAACTGAAAGCAAGAAAACTCTAATTTTAGGTTACGTATACAAACACTCCCCTCTCCCCTCCCTCCATTAAAAGTTGGTTAACCAGTTCCACAGTTAACAATGATGTACCCCTGTTGGGATCACACCATCCCTGCCTGATCTGTTGCCATCCCTGGCTTGTCCTGGTCTTTCCCTGCTTCCAATTCCTCCCCCCTACAATCAATCTGCAGAAGGATCCCAACCAGAAACATCCCCCATCCATTTCCTCCAGAGATGCTGCCTGACCCGTTGACTTACTCCAGCATTTTGTGTCCACTTTGGTATGAACCAGCATCAGCAGTTCATTTTTATTAGTTGTCAATGACTTCTCCGTTATAGTTCCAAAAATAGACCCTATTAATAAGAATCGCATATTAAACCTCTTTCTCTCTCTTCAACTTCTCTCTTGAAGACACTGCTGTGTGAGTAGCTCTGGTTCAGTACTGTTAGACACTGACCCCTAACTCTCCCCAGCTGAACATGTGGCTAGTCCAACAGGCAGATAAAGGGCCTGTCCCACTGTACGAGGTAAAAGCCCTGTCCCACGGTACGAGTTCATTCAAGAGTTCTCCCCGAGTTTGCCCTGATTCGAACTCGGAGATTTACGGTAATGGCCACTCGTAAGTACTCGGGGCTCTCGTGGACATTTTTCAACATGTTGAAAAATCTTCACGAGTCTTCCCGAGCTTACCTACCGTTAGCAAGTCTTCCCGAGTACCTGCCGCTAGCGTTACGAGCCGCCAATAGACGTCCCCGAGCTCCGATGTACCCGCTACGTTCATTCTACGTGCTTACCACGAGTTTGATTTTTTTTTAAACTTGGGAGAGCACTTGAATGACCTCATACAGTGGGACAGGGCCATTATTCAAGAGTTCTCTTGAGTTTCCCCCGATTTGAACTCGGAGAATTACGGTAATAGCCGTAGGTAGGTACTCAGGGCTCTCGTGGACATTTTTCAACTACGTACATTCTACGTACTTACCACGAGTTTGATTTTTTTTTAAACTCGGGAGAGCTCTTGGGTAAACTCGTATAGGGGGATAGGCCCTTAAAACACTGAAGGGGGAACTGTGTTCTGGGTACAGGTCTCTGAACTCCAGACCAAGTTAGCAGGAAGAGGCTCTTAACATCGAATGGATCAACCCAGCAGGCAGAGGCCAGGAATAATCCCCAACTTGAGGTAAATATATATTTGGGGGGCTCAAGAATGAGGTCCATCGTTGCAGCAGGCACTTCCTAGGAAAGGCTCAGAGAGTCTCGGAGTTCTTTCACCCAACCCTTCTTCCAACCCATAAACAAAGATGCCTGACCATACCTGATTAGGTATCTGAAGTCTGGATGAAGATCCTGAAGTCAGTGTGAAGAAGGGTCTCGACCTGGAACGTCACCTATTCCTTTTCTCCAGAGATGCTGTCTGACCCGCTGAGTTACTCCAGCTCTCTGTGTCTATCCTCTGAAGATCCTAGTAACCATGGTAGAATGGCCTAGTCACCTCCATTCACATCGAGGTGGAAATAACAGACAAATATTACTGGCACCAACAGAGACTAATCTGTCCATTTGTAGAGGGATTCTGCCAACAATGTCCACATTGGCTTCAACTAGAGATTAAGCAGTGGCTTCCTGATCGGTAAAGTCCCGGCACTGTTAGGTTTTCATTGGCCAACATTCGTCCATGAAGATCACGTGCTGAGGGCCATTGGGCAGAGGATTGAATGTCAGGGTTCATAGCCGTGTGCATTCCCTCTTTGATGAAGGGTCTCGACCCGAAACGTCACCCATTCCTTCTCTCCAGAGATGCTGCCTGTCCCGCTGAGTTACTCTAGCATTTTGCGTCTATCTTCGGTGTAAACCAGAATCTGCAGTTCCTCCCCACACCAATACCCTGTTCATTTCACGAGCGGTATCCTAGTAGATAATTTCACCACTCCATTTTAACTACCATGTCTCTTTCAGTCAAGAAGAATTACAATTGCCTTGGAATACAAGTAGTCGAATTGCTATTAAATCTGACTCTAACCTTCACCTATCTCCACTTTCAACGAAGGGTTAGGGATCAAAGATCAGATTGTACACATCCATTGACCACCATTGCCCTTGATGTGATTAGATAACTCAATACAATGTGGGAATTAAACCTCAGGCACTGGGTTTAATGGTCAGAATCCACACTGAACAAATGTGCAAACTTACCAAATGAGATCTTGGAAACGATTAAAGTCTTTAATTTTAAAACTAAATGGCAGAATATGTTCACTGGATTTATTAAATCCTGAATCACTGTTATTCGATGCATATTAAAAGGGTTGGTTAGAGATTGTAAACCACCAGTTATATATTCCCTGTATTCAAGATCCCTAAACACAAATTCTCCATTTATGAAGTTTATCAATCATAGTGTCATAGTCATACAGTGAGAAAACAGGCCCTTCAGTCCAACTTGCCCACACCGGCCATCATGTCTTAATTACACTAGTCCCACCAGACTGCATTTGGCCCATATCCCTCCAAACCTGTCCAATCGCTGTATCTGTCTAATTGTTTCTTAAACATTGGGATAGTCCCTGAAACCACTGCCTCCTCTGGCAGCTCGTTCCATTCACCCACCACCCATCATGTGAAAAAGTTACCCCTCCGATTCCTATTAAACCTTTTCCCTTTCACCTTAAACCTATGTCCTCTGGTCCTCGATTCCCCTACTCTGGGCAAGAGACTGTGCGTCTACCTGATCTATTCCTCTCATGATTTTATACACCTCATCCTCCTGCACTCCAAGGAATAGAGTCCCAACGTACTCAACCTCTCCCTATAGCTCAGACCCTTGAGTCCTGGCAACATCCTCGTAAAATTACCTTTTATTAATCATATCTTCTCAAATAACTGAATGATCCCCTATTGTAACCACCATGAGGTAGGTGAATGTTTTTGAGTTTTCAACGAAATCAGTCAGGATCCTGGTATTTGCATTGCTCAGGGGACTCCAAATGTGTTGATAGGCACAAAAAGCTGGAGTAACTCAGCAGGACCGGCAGCATCTCTGGAGAGAAGGAATGTGTGACGTTTTGGGTCGAGACCCTTCTTCAGATGCGTTGAGATGGTTTCACTCAACAGAAGCCAAGTGCAAGGTGGAGCTACGGAGAAATGTTTGCAGACATTTAAAAAATAAAATGCTGTGCTGTGATGATTGTGTGTCATTGCATGCCCAGGAGGGAGGGTGAGGGAATAACTGAGCATCAGAGGGGAGGTGGCAGCTGCTGGGCTTTGGAAAGCCCTGTTTTGTTTTCCTTTTGTGAACTCACACACAAAGTGAAATCGAGCCGTCGTGACTGGGAGATGTCGACAAAATGCGGAGGGTTTGAGTGGAACATTTCAATTACAGCTGAGACATTGCTCTTCTGTTGAATCATGAATCAGTGATGTAGCCCTGGCCCCAGACATGAAACTGTTTGGAGTCGAGCAACAATGCAGCTGCCTGAAGCTAAACGGAATGTCTTTGCCGAGGGAGACGCACTTTGACCTTACATCATTACTTTTCCTTGTGCAATCTCAGACAGTTTCATGCATGCTTTCAGTCAGTGTGTGATCAAAAATAGCGCAGTCCCTCAGGAGAAGGCACGCCTCTTCCCCAAACCCATTCTGAGGTGTGTGATAGGAAAAAAACATAGACCTCTCAGAATCGCTGTTGTATTCTTGTTTCCAGCACTATCTCGAGCGTAGCAAATTAATTAGTGGCAAAAGTCAGCCACTCAGTCCCCTGAGACTACTCTGCCTTTCAATGAGGTCTTGACTGGTCTTCCTTCAGCCCTAGTGGGCGGCACAGTGGCGCAGTGGTAGAGTTGCTGACTTACAGCACCAGAGACCCGGCTTCGATGCCGACTATGGGTGCTGTCTGTATGGAGTTTGCACGTGACCTGCGTGGATTTGCTCCGGGATCTCCGGTTTCCTCTCACACTCCAAAGATGTACAGGTTTGTAGGTTAATTGGCTTGGTAAAATTATAAATTGTCCCTAGTATGTGTAGGATAGTGTAAGTGTGCGGGGATTGCTGGTCGGTGCGGACTCAGTGGGCCAAAGGGCCTGTTTCCATACTGTATCTCTAAACTAAACTAAACTAGACACAGTGGTGGGGTGGGTATGTGAATCGACCTGCCAGGAGAAGTAGTTATTGGTGGCCAGTGGGGGGGGGGGGGGGCTTTCTGCAGTGCCAATATGGGTGTTGTGGGCTGAAGGGGTTGGTTTCCAGAGGGCTAGTATGGAGATTGTGGGCCGAATGGATTCTTGGGCTGGCAACTCTGTCACTCAGGCTTGATAAGGTGGCAGCTCAGTCACTCAGGCCTGGTGGGCTGGCAGATCAGTCACTCAGGGCTGGTGGGCTGGCAGCTCAGAAACTGCTAGAAATTCCGCCCAAAACAAGTGCGAGACTCTGTGAGAGAGAGATGAGGGAGAGGGTGGAGCATCAATTTTAGACATTTTTCATCTTTTTCTGCAGATCACAGCAATGAAGGAAGAAAGTCTATCCTGGCCTGGATCTCACAGGGAGCCAATGAAGGGATGGAGAAAAATACTGGGGTGTGGTTTAATACTTGCAGGGGGAATACTTACTGATGGGCCGAAGCGACTCCTCCTGGACTAGTACATGCCTGATGGGCCGAAGGGACAAACAAAATGAGTGAAATCTCAGTGAAAGGCACTTTTTGTGGACCTTTCCTGGCCTGGCACGGGCCTTTTGAACCAAAATGCTCCTCCTGGGCTAAGACGGGCACTTTGGGCAAAAGGAACTGGTTTCTGGGCTAATAGGGGGCTTGTGGGCCGAAATGAGTGGTTTCAAGTAGGCCAAAGGTGGGCTGGCAGTTCACTCACTCACGGTTAGAGGGCTAGCATTTCCCTGACTCACAGCTGTTGGGCTGGCAATTGACTCACGGCTGGTGGGCTGGCAGTTGCTTGACACACGCTGGTGGGCTGGCAGTTCACTCATGGCTATTCCTTGAAATAGCATTTCAAGCAGAGTGCAGGCCAGCAAATTAAATTTCACAGCATTTCAAGCAGAGTGCAGGCCAGCAAATTCAATTTCACAGCATTTCATGCAGAGTGCAGGCCAGCAAATTCAATTTCACAGCATTTCAAGCAGAGCACAGGCCAGAAAATTCAATTTCTCAGCATTTCAAGCAGAGCGCAGGGCAGCAAATTCAATTTCACAGCATTTCAAGCAGCGCAGGCCAGCAAATTCAATTTCACAGCATTTCAAGCAGAGCGCAGGCCAGCAAACTCAATTTCACAGCATTTCAAGCGGAGCGCAGACCAGCAAATTCAATTTCATAGCATTTCAAGCAGAGTGCAGGCCACCAAATTGCCAAACAACTCATTTCATTGTCATTAAAGGCTAACAAATAATTCATTGCAAGTACATTGCAGACTCACATTTCTGTTGATTCACAGCTTAGAATCACAGTTGTGGACTCTCCCTCGCGATCTTCCAGAGTGACTGACACACGTCCAGGCATCCAGGGTTTTATAGTCCTGCCCCCACCCCCCCCCCAGAATGGGCGTTAACTTAATCGTGGTGATTGATAGGCGAGAGGACCAATCAGCTGATCTCAAGATTTTTTAAACACTCATAACTTTTATATATTTCATCGATCAGAAAAATCCTCAGGGCTGCCTCAGTGGAGGAGGATTGTGAGTAAGATGGTGATAGTGATATATGATAGCGTTTTTTCAAAAATCAATATAGAGTGCAGACAGGAAGTGGTCAAGATGAGACTTTTAGTTATATATAGATGTTTACATATTCTGTTGTGCTGCTGCAAGTAAGAAATTCATTGTTCTATCTGGCATATGACAATAAAACACTCTTGCCTCTTGACTAATATAAGGCAGAGAGTAATGGTGAAGAGTTGCTTTTGTGGTCGGAAGCCAGTGACCAGTGGGCATACCTCCGAGTGGTGCTGGAACCCTTGCTGATTATTATAAACATTCACATCTTAGGTGTGAATGTAGTAGGTATGATTAGTAAGTCTGCAGATGACACAGGAATGTGGTGCTGTAAATAATGAGGAGTGTGATCTTCAGCTGCAGAATGATATTGATCAGCAGGGCAGTAAATTGGGCAGTGCATTAGCAGATTAAATTTGATCCTGATAAATGTGAGGCGATGCATTTTTGAAAGCACCAGGGAGTATTAGGAAACCAAGGGACCTTGGTGTACAAACCCAAAGATCTCTACATTGACAGCACAAGCAGGATGGTGAACACTGCAAACATGGTGCATGCCTTCATTAGACAGGGCATAGCTTTTAAGAACATCTAGGTATAACTTAATAAAACATTAAAGATCGACACAAAATGCTGGAGTAACAGACAATGATCAACGGTTCATTGTTGGCAGAGGGGAAGGTGACAACAAAGCAAAATTAATCAGGAGGACAGTGAAACTAGTCAGAGGACCAGGGTGGGGGAGGGATGGAGAGAGAGGGAAAGCAAGGGTTACTTGAAGTTGGATAAGTCAATTTTCATACTACTGGGGTGTAAGCTGCCCAAGCGAAATATGAGGTGCTGTTCCTCCAATTTGCATTGGGTCTCACAAAAGGATCAGCCATCTCAAATACAGTTGTTCAAGTACTCAACCCCAGCAAATTGCTTATGGTCTGCAGGTCAGCAAATGACTCTTCTTTCTTTGTCTTTATGAGAAATTGTCGACCTAGACTAGACACCTCATATCCTCAGAGGGATATGGACCAAACGCAGGCAGGTGGGACTAGTGTAGCTGGGACAATTCTGAAGTCATCGTCATACAGAATGGAATCAGCCCCTTCCACCTATCGAGTTGGCACTAACCATCACACACCTACTTGCACTAATCACGCATAATCCTCCCCACATTCCCTCAACTCCTCCACACCTGGGCAATTTACAGTGGCCGATTAACCCAGCAACCTGCACGTCTGCCTTTTAGGTGGTCAGGCAGAGAAATGTCAAACAGATAGCACCAAAGGTCAGGACTGAACCTGGGTTGCTGGAGCTGTGCAGCTACACCACTGTACAACCATTGTTAACTTCCTCACGGTCATCTCTGCATTATTTTAGTGAGCACCTTGTACCCTGCCATCCTACCCCCCACCCACTCCTCCCCCCCAGCTCCCAGTCCAGGGCACTACCATCTGGCATGCCACTCATAGAGTCATAGAGTGACACAGTTTGGAAACAGGCCCTTCAGCCCAACTTGCCCACACTGGCTAACAATGTCCCAGCTATACTAGTCCCACCTACCAGTGTTTGGTCCATATCCCTCCAGACCTGACCTATCCATGTACCTGTCTAACTGTTTCTTAAACATTGGGATAGTCCCTGCCTCAACTACCTCCTCTGGCAGCTCGTTCCATACACCCACCACCCTTTGTGTGAAAAAGTTACTGCTCAGATTCCAATTAAATCTTTTCCCCATAGCATTCACCACTCTGTAGGATGAATTCCAGAATCACTCACAGGTTTGCAAAATAAATCAAACCTCACGCTGCCTCGGCAAGGCCAGCAGTATAATCAAGGACGAGTCGCACCCTGGCCACTCCCTCTTCTCCCTCTCCCATCAGGCAAACACACACCACCAGATTCAGGGACAGTTTCTTCCCAGCTGTTATCAGGCAACTGAATCATCCTACCACAACCAGAGAGCAGTCATGAACTACTATCTACCTCTTTGGTGACCCTCAGACTATCCTTGATCGGACTTTGCTGGCTTTACCTTGCACTAAACGTTATTCTCTCATCATGTATCTGTACACTGTAAATGGCTCGAGTGTAATCATGTATTGTCGTTCCGCTGACTGGATAGCATGCAACAACAGCTTTTCACCATACCTCGGTACACGTGACCATAAATTAAACTGAACTGAGGTTCAATCTTGACCTGAACTGAAACCTGCATCAAGCGGAGACATCCAGGCCAGTATTTCTGTCTCCTCCACCGACGGACTCGCAGGCTGTTCACCACAGGGCCACACACTCGACGAACCCCAGCAGCTCAGCAAGGCTCCAGACCTGATGGGTGAGTTAGAGACACAGAAAACTATGGGCAGTCACTTTTCTCAGATCTCTTTAAGCACATTGGGTGACATGTTAACTTGTTATCTGTAGGAAGGAACTGCTGATGCTGGTTTAATCCGAAGATAGGCACAACAAGCTGGTAATTTCCAAAGGACAGCTGAAGGAAGATACCTGGATATCAGAGACCACATGGCCATATGCATTTTGGAGAGTTGCGGAGGTTTATGCCATTTCCCTGCCCTCTGCCAATGATCCCACAGTTTAGCTTAGTTTAGTTTAGTTTAGAGATGCAACGCAGAAACATGCCCTTCGGCCCACCGGGTCTGCACCGACCAGTGATCCCCACACACTAGCACTATCCTATGCACACTAGGGACAATTTACATTTATACCAAGCTAATTGGCGTACAAAACTGTACGTATTTTGCGTGTGGGAGGAAACCGGACATCCCGGAGGAATCCACGCGGTCATGGGGAGAACGTACAAATTCCGTACCGACTGCACCCGTAGTCAGGATCGAACCCGGGTCTCTGACGCTGTAAGGCAGCAACTCTACCGCTGTGCCACCTTGCCACCACAGTTAGTTGGGAGGCAGTCTGTCGATATGCAGGGCAACGCGGTGGCACAGCGGGTCATGGCTGCCCATAGATTCACAAAGCTGGCTTTGATCTCCACTCTGGGCTCTCTCTCTGGGCTTTCCACGCTCACATTGAGAGCTTCCTCACACTCTCCCACATTTTAAAGACGTACTGGTTGGTGGATCAATGGCCATTGTATGTGAACGTGGGAGAATTGGTAAAGTAGGGATTACACAACAGGAATAATGAAATTGGTAGGAAGGAACTGCAGATGCTGGTTTACACCAAAGATAGACACAAAATGCTGGTGTAACTCAGCGGGACAGGCAGCATCTCTGGAGAGAAGGAATGGGTGACGTTTCAGGTCAAGACCCTTCTTCAGACAGACTGTAGAGGGGTTACTCCAGCATGTTGTATCTATTAAATGAAATTGGTGTTAGGTACTTGATGGTTGATGTGGGGTGGAAGAGCCAACTTTGATGCAGCGTGACCTTCCTTAAAAATTCCCCATGAAGCTGTTTGTTCGATAGTACGCTACACATCCAGTACAGTTGTTTGCTGATCTGTTTGACACTGTGTGAAGACTGGTGTTAATGCTAAAGGTGTCCTTCCAGAAGCATTACTGTGTTTGATTAGATATAACCTGTTGCCATCGGACCTCTCAGTTACGTCTCTTTCTGTTGCTGCACACACAGAGACACTTTCGCTTGACTGCAAAAGAGGAAACGCAAGCTTATTGTGTCAGCTTGCTTCAGCAGCACTTACATTGAAACTGGAACAAGTTAGAGAAGATTAGCATGCCCTTGTGCAAGGATGATGTGCACATTCACAGTACTCCATTTTTAAAAGATGTGTGTGAAGCTTCATCTCACATGGAGCAACGCGTCCAAGCTTCAGGTTCCTTTTGCACCTGGAACACATTCCTATAAAACACTTCCATATTGTCTTTGAAGTCCAATAATTATGACCAGGCCACTGGGGATTTATTATTTAAATAAGTCACTTAAATTGCATTAGTTTCCTCCTGACTGGCTGAGCGCAAGTTGAGCTAAATGAACATTTTCAAAGTAGCTCTTGCATTCCTTCTCTCTCCATCCCTCCCCGACCCAAGTCGTACTAACTTCAAAATCGTCTTGTTGAGTCTCATTGTCTGTAACTCCTTTTCACCTAGCCCTCAGCTAGCAATGGCCTGTTTCCTTTATCATCGTTATTTTTTTGCATTTCTTTCATCCATTTCTTCTGTATCTCTCTCTCTCTATATCACCGTCCATATCTCTCGTTTCCCTTTCCCCTGACTCTCAGTCTGAAGAAGGGTCTCGACCCGAAACGCCACCTATTCCTTTTCTCCAGAGATGCTGAGTTACTCCAGCTATTCGTGTCTATCTAGAGCTTAATGAAACTGTGCTGTGGGATAGGGAGAGAGGATATTACACTTACTCCAGAGTTTCTAATGCAACAAAGCGGAAAGCCTGTGGTTTTGTAGAGTTGATTTGTGATCTCCGTGTGCAGTCTGGTAACAGTGGGAGAAAAGCACAATGGGAAGTGGCTCTGAAGCCTAGAAATTGGCTGGTATCTTTCAGGGTGTGGAAAGTCATTAGCTCACAGTGGGATGGACCATAGTCCATGTTGGCTAAGGCCCTGCAGCTGAGGAATTTAATATCACTGGTAACCCTTGGCCTTTCCTTTAAAAATGGGCGAATGTGCAAGATAACAGGTAAATCCAGGATCTGCGACAGATTGTCAACTGCATTGAGGTACAGAGGGATCTTGGGGGCCAAGTCCATAGCTCTCTGAAACTGGCAGCACAAGCAGATAGAGTGGTAAAGAAGGCACATGGAATGATCATGTGATAGGAGCAGAATTTTGCCATTTGGCCCATCAAGCCTACTCTGCCATTCAATCATGGCTGATCTATCTCTCCCTCCTAACCCCAAAAGCAGTGGCCTGTATGGGGATTGAACCCACGACCTTGGCGTTATTAGCACCACACTCTAACCAACTGAGCTAACCAGCCCATATGCTGAGGGTGACCTATGCTTGCCTTCATAGATCAGGCCATTGTCAATAAGAGTCAGGATATCATGATGCAGCTATAAAGTGACGTTGATTGGGCCACATTTGGAGTGTTGTGTGCAGTTCTGGTCACCCCATTTCAGGAAGGATGAGGAGGCTTTGGAAAGGGTGCAGAGGAAGTTTACCAGAATGATGCCTGGATTAGGGGGTATTAGCACCAGAGAGTGGTTGGACAGACTTGGATTGTTTTCTCTGGAATGCTGGAGGTTGCAGGAGACCTGATAGAAGTAAATACAATTTTACTTCGGAGTCACGTGAGTGACTACGTGAAGAAGGCCGTCAGCCCGCATGCGCGTCATTACGTCTACCGCATTGCGCAACGACTGACTGGCAGGCGCGCTGCTCCTTCCAGCGGTAAGTTTAAACCTGCAGGTAAGTTTAAAACCTATTTCTAGGTTCTGTTTTTTCTTGCAGGAAGCTCTGTTACAGAGTTTGCCTGCTGGATTCGGGGCGAAGTCGGACGGGCCGCGGGGAAACCGGTTATGGACCGTGGGGAATCCCGGTCCGGACCGCGGAAGCGCGGGTAGCCGTCGGCCGTCGGGTTCGCTACCTAAGTCGCTGACAATGGGGTCAGCGGCTCCCAGACCGCTGTAGTTCCCCAGAAAGGGGGTAAAACCAGGAGTAAGTCGGTCAGGCCTTGGGACTCGGGCGAGTCGGGCCAGAAGGTTTCCCCTCCTTCAATGGGTGCGTCTGCAGACGTCTAAACCCACATGGAGCACCTGATGGAGAGGTTGCTCCACAATGATATACTCCAAAGGAGGGAGTTATCAGCGCAGGTCTCCTCGGGGGCCCGCGGCAGTGGCACCTGTTTCAGGGCTGCACAATGTCTCCCTCTCTGAGGAGGGGAGCATTCGGAGTCAGTTTCCGTCTGACTCAGAGCAAAAATCCTGATATAGGTCCGTAGGAGGGGCCATGTCAGCGCAGGTATCCTCAGCGGCCTTCGGCAGCACCTGTTGTCAGGGCTGCCTACGAATCTCCCTCTCTGTGGAAGGGAGTGCAAGGAAATACTCGCAAGCGAAGGGGTTACTGCCGGAAGAATTGGTTCCAGCCGTTGGCAGAAAACCCGGAAGGGGCCAGAGTTCCCCTCACGCTACAAGTGCCGGCAGTGAACAGCGCTATCAGGGGTGACATTGGAGGGGGCGTGAAATCCAGGAAATGAAACCAGCCGCCGAATCTTCTCTTCAGGTAAGACTTATCCAACAGGTATACCTGGATGAGGAAGCAAAAGTTGTCGGACTGATCAAGGTACTGACGACGAACAAAGCTTCATTGTATCGGCGACGACACACCCCACGCCTCATCGGCAGTAAGCAGTTCACTGAAGCTGGTGGCAGCTTGAAAGCTGGGCAGAGGTCTTTCAGGCCAAGGTCTAAGCCGGTCTCAGGAAATATGGAATCCACATACACTACCAGTCCTACTATCCAATCAAGGACGGGAATAGAACCCACATCAGGGGCCTTTGGGCTTACCATAAGACCACCGGTAACCATGGAGGTAGGTGGGTCTGGTTCTTCCAAAACATGAGGTATGTGGACCATTTACAAGTTGGTAATATTTACACTTGCTTTTGTACAAATGACAATGATAACATGAGATTCAGATCCGTTTATAAACTAAAATGATAACATGTGATTGGTTTATTTTGCACAGTATACAAGAGTACCAAGCATGGCTTGGAATTGGGGCCAGAGTTGTCTTTCGAGGCAGGCTCAGTATTACGGCCAGGATTGCCTTCCGAGACAAGCTCGGAAATATGGCCAGAGTTGTCTTTCAAGGCAGGCTCATAATTATGGCCAGAGTAGTCTTTCAAGGCAGGCCCAGTATAATGGCCAGAGTTGTCTTTCGAGGCAGGCTCAGTATTATGGCCAGGATTACCTTTCGAGACAGGCTCGGGAATCTGGCCAGAGTTGTCGTTCGAGGCAGGCACGGAATTATGGCAGGCGTGGCCTGTTCATTGTAAAAGATGGAGGATGTTGGTTCATAATTGATTTAACTCGCATGTGCAACATAGACTTTTCAGTATATGGAACTTTGTTACTGTCTAACAACTGATTTCCTTAGGATCTTTATGGCATGCATCGATCTCAAAGATGCATACTATACACAGGGATCACCGGAGACATTTACAATTTACCTGGATGGGGCAATGATAACAGTCAATGCGTTGCAAAATAGGCTAACTTCAGCTCCCATGTCATCTACCAAATTACTAAACCGGTGCTTGGACTGCTCAAAATCACTTGTTATGGCTTAACTGGATTATATTCTAAATGCTGTGTTTTGCTAAAATCAACTGTTTCAGCCGCAACTATATTTGAGAAATTGAGGTTCCTCATCCATCCAGTTAAATTTAAGTTGATACCAACTAGAGTTATTGATTATTCGGATTTACCTTTAACTATTAATTTATCTGTGACTCCGCCCTGGGGCAAGAGATTGCAATCAATAGAAGCTTGTAACAACCTTGTTATTAAGCAGCCTTCTATTCATCAAGTGTAATTGGCAATTTAGCAGCTGTGTTTCAGCTGTGCAATTTGGCCTTTGCATTATTGGAACTTACAACATGCAAAGTAGTAACCTCTCAAGTGCCACATAGGGCATTGTTAACAGACCTATGCTATTACCAGCTGAAGCTACCAAAGTCACAATGGTGGACGAACAGTATTCAGCATTGCTGAATACTGTTTAAGTTGATACCAACTAGAGTTAGGTGGCATATGTTAGTCACATGGGTGCAATCCAGTCAAAGTATCCTGTCAAAAACATGTGGCATCACAGTGGCGAGAGATACATTCTCGCTACACGGGGCAGGAATGTTCTTTTATGTCTTTTCTCCATTTTGCCTCATCAGTCGGGTCTTGCAATAAATTGATGCTAGTGCTCAAAGATGGAAAATTACAAATGCCATCTCTAGTTTCGGAGGCGGATGGGATTTGCATGAGTTACCAATTCTTCAGTTATTGGTATCAACCACCTATAGACACTAGGTGCATACTATAGGTTAAAAGGTTATTGTGCGAATATGCTAAATCTGCATGCCCAGTTCCAAGTTGATACACTGTTGTGGTGGCATATGTTAGTCACATGGGTGCAATCCAGTCAAAGTATCCTGTCATAATTTACCCAACCTCATTTGGCGCTGGTGTATCATCACGTAAAATCAATGACAACACAGAATGGATGTTGGATCACAAAGTATTTTATGACATTGTGGCTCGATGGAACACCGAATATCGATATGCTCATTCACCAGTTGTAAGACATGTGGCATCACAGTGGCGAGAAATACATTCTCGCTACATGGGGGAGGAATGTTCTTTTATGTCTTTTCTCCATTTTGCCTCATCAGTCGGGTCTTGCAATAAATTCAGCAAGATCCCGCTTCAGGGTTTTTCGTACTGACTGGCCTATGCAGCCATGGTTCCCGCTAATGTTGGGAATAATAATAGAACCTTATTCTAAACATAAAACTTTGCTGGTTCAGCCTGGGACTCGGGGAACCAGCCTCTGCATGATTAAATCAATTCATTGCCTTGCAGACTCTGAGAAGACTGCTCCTGCGGCTCGGGTTGTCAGACCGATCCATGTTTGTGCTCACTGCAGAGTGCAGGGATAGCACCAAAAAAGCAGTACATTTCCTCTTCAGGAGATGGGAAGCGTTTTGTTTAAATGCTATGTTACATATAATACGGCACGGATACTGACGTCTTAGAGTTCATTTTCAAATGGGTCCTTGACAATAAATTAAGTTATAGTCCCATTAACTGTGCCCAACGTGCTTTCTCATCATATTTGCTGCAGCGAGCGGGACCCGCTCTGTCGGGTCTCACCCTCTGATATCCAGTTTATTAAGGATATCTTTGACACAAGTTCTCCCAGGCCCAAGTACACGGAAGTATGGGATATTGAGATTGTGTTAACACTACTTCACCAGGGGGCTCCAGCTATATCCTTATCTTTGGCTCGGCTCTCATAAGGTAGTTATCCCCATGGCACTGTTAGAGCAACGGGTCCAGTCATTACATAAATTGCGACTGGACAGGATGGTTACACCTGCTAATAATATAAAATTTCATGTTTACGATTTAGTTAAGCAGGGCAGCCTAGGGGTGTCAGGTCTCAAACTAGTTCTCATGGCATACCCCTTGGACCTTCGGTTATGTGTGGTCACACAATTACAACATTACGTGAAGGTCACCTAGAGCCTTAGAGGCTCAGATACTAGCAATGTTTGTTAGTTACAAAAAACCTCATAAGAAGGTATCAGTTCAGACGTTCTCCAGGTCGTTAAAATGGGGTTTTGGCTTATGCAGGAGTAGATACTAATTTTCTAATCTCACTCCACCAGGTCTGCTACAACATCAGCAGCAAGGGTTGTGTGCGGTCCTCTGGACCACATCCTAGCGACTGCAGGATGGTCTAACGAACGAGTTTTCCAAACATTTTATAATAACCCTTTGCCGGACCAGGGGCATTTGCCAACTCTATTTTAGGTTCTATTTTATAGATTCCCCCCGGATGAGAGGGGTTACTATTATTATTATTTGTTCATTAATCAGCATCAGCATGTTTTAAATCAATGTCATGTCTGTATGCATTATGAATGTTTCCCTTATCTGTGGTCAACTGATGCAGTCGTGCTTGTGTGGACTTGTTTTCCACGGCATGAAATCACAGAGCTTTGAAATCTTCACGTAGTCACTCACGTGACTCCGAAGTAAAATAGTAAGATTAAACGAGAACTTACCAGTTTGAAGTTTGATCTTTATTTTATGAGGATTTACGATGAGCGGTTACGTGCCCTCCGCTCCCAACCCTCGTATCATAAAGGTCATCTGGTAGTTCTAGTCCTCTCTAATCTTACTATGTTCAGTTCACCAACTGTTATCTGTGATTTCACACCGCTGCTTTGAAGATTGACGCGCATGTGTGCTGATGGCCTTCTTCACGTAATCGCTCATCGTAACTCCTCATAAAATAAAGATCAAACTTCAAACTGGTAAGCTCGTTTAATCTTACTATTATAAGAGGCACGGATAGTGTAGACAGTCAGAATCTTTTTCCCAGGATGCAAAAATCAAATAAAAGAGGGTATAGCTTTAAGGTGAGAGGGGCAAAGTTTGAACGAGATGTGTAGGGGAAATGCTTTACACTGAGGGTGGTGAGTTCCTGGAAAGTGGTTGAGGCAAATACAATAATGGCATTTAAGAGGCTTTTGGATTGTCTAAAGGGCCTGTCCCACTGTACGAGATAATTCAAGAGTTCTCCCAAGATTCCCCTGATTCGAACTCGGAGAATTACGGTAATAGCCGTTCGTAGGTAGTCGGGGCTCTCGTGGACACTCTCCGCACTGTTGAAAAATCTTCACGAGCTTACCGCGTTTCCTGAGTACCTGCCATTAGCGTTACGAGCCGCTAAGAGACGTCCCGAGCTCCGACGTACCCGCTACGTACATTCTACGTACTAACCACGAGTTTGATTTATTTTTAAACTTGGGAGAGTTCTTGGGTAAACTCGTATAGTGGTACAGGCCCTTTAAGTTTAGATTAGTTGAAGTCCCCCCTATTATCACATTTTGGTAATTAAACTCTAGTATTATATCTATAATTTTATCAAAAAATTTGGGGTTGTCAAAATTCGGAGCGTAAATATTTATCATAGTTAGTGGGGTTGCATAAATTTCTCCCGAAACTATAATATACCTTCCCTATTTATCTGATATAGTATTCTTTAATTTGAAAGGTATACCTTTTCTAATAAGAATAGCCGTACCTCTAGATTTAGAAGTAAATGACGAATAGTATGTTTGACCTATCCACTTCGCTTTTAATCTCATTTGTGTTTGTTGTTTCATGTGGGTTTCCTGTAAAAACATTATGTCGCTTTTCAAAGATTTTAGTTGAGCAAAAATTTTACCCCTCTTTATTGGTTTATTGGCACCCCTTATATTCCAACTACAGAATGTGATTCCTCCATTCTTTATTTGTCTATCGTCTTGCGTTATATATCAAAATAGTATTCCTGAATCATATGGTGCAAGCAAATACCTCAGAGTTCTTGAAAAGTACCTTAGATAAAGAAAGAAAAAATGTGATATAAAGTTGAATACAAAAAAAATAAGCAAATACAAATACAAAAGCAAAAAATAAGCAAATACAAGTCTTTATGGTGATTTTTTTTAAAAGTGATGTTAAGGTATCTAAGAAAAGATACCTTAAAAACAGGTAGCCACCTAAGGTAGCGAAAAATTTATGGACTTCCGTTGATGTTGTTTTATATTGAGCTCCAATCCCTTATAAAACCTCATAAAAAGCTACAGACCGTTTCATATCTTGTTTGTTCTTATTTAAATTTATCAAACTAGCAACAGTGAAAACCGAAAAGATTCAGAAAAAGATATAAAAAATAAAAAACCAAATATAAAACACAGTATATTTTCAATTCTATAAGTATATATGCCTTTCCAATTTATCTAGTCTAAACTTTACCATAAATGTCCACCCAAGATTCTTACGTAATAACCCATTCTTTAACTACCATACAAGCAGGTACCAAGGGGTTAAACAAAACCTCATTCCTGGATCTTTTCCAGATTTATGCTGTACCTAACTCCTTCCCACACAAGAAAAGTACGTTAGTAATGTTATAAACATTTTGGTTAGTTACTATTTATAAGCATATAGTATGTGTTTTAGATCCATACTTGGACAAATCAGTAAAACAAAGGAGGAGTAATTTAAAATCTAAGACTAGTGAACTTCTAAATACATATATTAAAAATACTAATATAACAGATGTATGGAGATCTGCTAATCCAGTAGGAAGGGAATACTCGTTTTACTCTTCGGTACATAAAACTTATTCAAGAATTGATTATTTTTTAGTGGATATGAAATTAATGCCATATACAATTAATCCAACATACCACATTAGTAGTATTTCTGATCACTCTCCGTTGACATTTTCAGTAAAATTTGAGGGAATGCCGGGTAAAAACTTTTTTGGAGGTTTAATACACATTTTTTAAATGACTTACAAGGTTATCAATACTTAAAACAACAAATGAAATTTTTTTTTGAGACAAATGACACACCAGGTACTTCGTCTTCTTTATTATGGGAAACTTTTAAGGCATTTATTAGAGGAATTATAATTTCATATCAAATTTTTCAAAATAAAAAGAATAAGACAGAACAAATGCTGTTAGAACAAGAAATTAGACAGTTAGAGATAGATAATGCCAAAGATTCCACTACAGATAAACATAATAAGATAATGTTACTGAAATTTAAACTTAACCGAATTTTATCGGCAAGAGTAATAAGACTATTCCAAATTACAAAACAGGAACATTTTGAGTTTGGTGACATCCCACATAAGCTTTTAGCTCGTCAATTGAAAAAATAAGAAAAGGAAAATACTATAACTAAAATTAAATCAGAGAAAGGTGAATTATTAATACTACCTAAAGATATTAACAATAGATTTGCACAATTTTATCAAAATTTATATACATCTAAAACTAAAATAGAAGATATTAAAATTAAAAAAAATTTAGATAACTGTAATCTTCCAAAACTTGATCTTTTGGAACAAGAGGAACTTGGAGCTCAAATTACAATTGAAGAAATAGGTGAAACAATAAAATCGCTGAAAAATGGTTTTAGTAATGAATTTTATAAAAAAATTCATAACGACTCCTTATTTATTTAATTTATATACTCATGCTTTTAAAGAAAATAAACTACCTGAAACATTAGCAGAATCAACTATTACGCTTATTCCAAAAAAAGATAAAGATTTAGACGATCCGGGCTCATATAGAGCTATATCACTTTTAAATACAGACCAGCAAATTTTAGCAAAGACTTTAGCAAGAAGATTAAGCAAATATATTAGTAAACTGATAAATCCTGATCAAACGGGGTTTATACCTAAAAGATACTCATTTAATAATTTGAGATGCCTGTTTAACATAATGTACTCACATAAAAGGGAGGAAGAAGATATATCAATTATTTCTCTGGATGCAGAGAAAGCATTTGATCAGGTAGAGTGGCAGTACTTATATAAAGTACTGCAAAAATTTAATATGGGAGAGAATTTTATTACATGGGTAAAACTATTATATGATAAACTGATGGCAAGAATATTAACTAATAATATGTTATCTCAAAAATTTCAATTATCAAGGGGCAATAGGCAGGGATGTGCGTTATCACCCCTGCCATTTGCCCTTATGATAAAGCCTTTGGCTGAAAGTATAAGAATTCATCCAAATATTCATGGCTTCAACACTAGGGACTCAAATAATAAAATGTCATTATATGCAGATGATATACTTTTATATATTACAGTCACAAACGAGTATACCAAATTTATTAAATTTAATGGAGGAATTCGGGTCATTTTCTGGATATAGAATAAACTGGAATAAAAGTGAAATTATGACGTTAAAACCTCAAGAATCCACACACTTACTGAAGTTCCACTTTAAAATTGCAATAGAAAAATTTAAATATTTGGGTATTCAAATTACGAGAAAATATAAAGCATGATTCAATGCTAATTTTATACCTTTACTAAATAAACTCAATATGTTGATTAAATTTTGGAAAACACTTTCTTTATCATTAATAGGTAGAATAAATGCTATAAAAATGAAATTTCTACCACAATTATTATACCTATTTCAATCTATACCATTATATATACCAAAATACTTCTTAAAAAAATTAGACTCTAATATTACCAATTTTATTTGGGATTATAGATCACATAGAATTAAAAAAAACATTTATGTAAATCAAAAGATGTCGGGGGACTCTCACTCCCGAATTTTTTGTATTATTATTGGGCAGTGCATATTAAGAATATAATTTATTGGTTGGACAGTTCTACCCAACAGACAGAATGGATAAGAATGGAGAAAGGGGATTGTTTCCCTTGTAATATAGGAACGATCCTCTTCTCTCTGAAAAAACTGAACAACACAATATATAAGAAGAACCCAATTATACACGATACAATAAGAATTTGGAAACAAATAAAATTATCCTTAAAATTAAGAAATTTATCATTGTTAACGCCTATAGCGAATAACCCTTTATTTAAACCATCTCTTATTGATAAAACATATAACCAATGGGAAAGTTTAGGAATTAAAAGGATCGGGGATATGTATGAAATGGGAAATCTATTATCATTCCAACAATTACAATTAAAATTTAAATTGAAAAATAACCAATATTTTAAATATCTTCAGATTTGCGATTTAATGAAGAAATACGTACAAGGATATCAAAAAGTAACTTTTGACTTATTGGAAGAAGCAATGAATATTAAAGCTGACTCACAAAGAAACTCAATTGGGCCACACCCAATTGTTTCCAGACTAATGAAAGGAATTTTTAATTCCAAACCACCGAAACCTAGGTACGTGACAATCTGGGATGTAAGTGTGGTACTGAAACTACTTCGTGAATGGTCATCAAGCTCAGTATGAAAGTATTCATGCTTATGGCATGAGTGACAGCACAACGAGTGCAAACACTTGGAAAATTACAAATAGACAGTATGGAAGTAACTGAAGACAAGGTTACATTCTATATCTATGACCTACTAAAGTAAATTAGGCCAGGTGTGACAGGATTTAAAATTATGCTAGCAGCATATCCAAATGATCCATGTCTCTGTATTAAGACATATTTATTACAATACATTGAGGTCACAAAGAATTTGAGAATACGGAAACTGGGTTGTTGATCACACACAAGAAACCACACAAGAGAGTTTCAATACAGACTATTTCCAGATGGATAAAAGAAGTCTTAACAGCTGCTGGTATTAACACTTACGTTTTTACGTCTCACTCGACTAGGGCAGCAGAAACATCGGCGGCCAGGGTAAAAGACGCCCCCGTCGACCATATCCTCGCAGCCGCCGGGTGGTCCAATGAATTGATGTTTCAACATTTTTACCATCGGCCTATTGTTCATGCGGGGTTGTTTGCAGAAACTATTTTAAGTTCTGTGTAAATTCCTCTGGTTTAAAGGGGATCTGATTCATTTCATTATTGAAATGAATTACTGCATTTGTGGTACAAATGTTATTATGAATGCATGATTGATTATTCTCGTTCCGAGTCAATCTATGCAGTGAGAAGCCGGGATTGATCCACGGCATGATATCACAAAGCTTTAAAATCTTCACGTAGTCACTCACGTGACTCCGAAGTAAAATAGTAAGATTAAACGAGAACTTACCTAAGTTTGAAGTTTGATCTTTATTTTATGAGGAGTTACGTAGGTGATTACGTGCCCACCACGACCCTACCCTCTATCATAAAGGTCAGATGGAAGTTCTTGTATTACTCATTTTATTATGAGACTATATTACTTCGGTTGTTGTTTTTTTGTGATTTCACACCGCTGCTTTGAAGATTGACGCGCAGGCGCACTGGCGGGGTTCTTCACGTAATCACCTACGTAACTCCTCATAAAATAAAGATCAAACTTCAAACTTAGGTAAGTTCTCGTTTAATCTTACTATTCCTTCTCCCCAGAGATGCTGCCTGTCCTGCTGAGTTACTCCATTTTGTGTCTATCTTCGGTGTAAAACAGCATCTGCAGTTCCTTCATACACAAGCTTTTACAGTAGTCTGCATTGACCACAAGTTCTGATGACCTTTATAGAATTTGGTTTAAATCATTCTACGCATTGTTTGACAGGAGTATTATTTCTTCAGGCTCCAGAACTCAATGTAAAAGTTTTGAAACATTCTTACACTGGAAACTAAATAGCGCCATATACCTTTTCAAAAGAGTCATGTTGCAAAATGTGTGTTCCGATTCAGAGAACATGGAGAATGAAATAGAACATAGAACAATACAGCACAGGAACAGGTCCTGCTACCCACAGTGCCAAACATGATGCCAAGATTAACTCATCCCATTTGCTTGTAAATGATTTGCATCCATCCCTCCATTCCCTGCATATCCTTATACTGACACACAAAATGCACTGAGACCTCAGACATATCCATTACTGCATGCATCTCCTTAATCTTGCAACTTTCAATGTTACCCGATTGCTTGCAAGATCAAGTCACAATTAATAATAGGGAACTGATCTAAATTGGAGGACAGCCTAGAAATGACACAATAGGGAAAGAATTTAGGATGCAGAACCCACCCATTCATGTGGTGAGCGTTTGACTGCACTGGGCCTGTACTCTCTGGACCTTAGAAGGATGAGGGGTGGGGGGTGGGGGGGGGGGGCTCACTGAAACTTACCAAATAGTGAAAGGCTTGGACAGTGCATGTGGAGAGGATGTTTCCACTAGGAAGAGTCTAGGACCAGAGGTCATAGCCTCAGAATTAAAGGACGTCCCTTTAGGAAGGAGACAAAGAGGAATTTCTTTAGTCAGAGGGAGGTGAACCTGTGGAATTCATTGCTACAGAAGGCTGTAGAGGTCGTCAATGAATCATTTTAAGGCAGAGATAGATAGATTTTTGATTTTAACGGGTGTCAGGGGTTATGGTTAAAGAGAGTAGACTTGATGGCCCAAATGGCCTAATTCTGCTCCTGTCAACTTATGACCTTATGAGACAGTGGAACAGGAGATCTCCATTAAGCTCAGTGCAGTCCTCACCAATAGGACACCGTCGAGGCTTTGAATGGGTTGCCACCTGATTAGGGCAGATTCATAACTCCAGGGGTGGCAATTACAAAGGAGCCTCTTATATGGTAAGAAGTGGCAAAATTATGTGGGCACATTATTTAATTCTACTAGCTCATTCATTCTTTATTTTTTAACAATTTACTAAACTGCCACATAAAACCTCAGACAAAATTGGTCTTTAGATTTAGACCTGTGCTTGCAGCTTATTAAAGTTGACATGCTCTTTATGTGAAGGACGTTTATAGATGTCTTGCTACACCCTGCTTATTCTTGTAAGGAGGCATATATTTCCCCTGCACTCTTAAACCAGCTAATTGCCAGCATTGCCCAGCCAGTTACTAACTCTTGGGTCAGTTGGATACCTAATCTGGTTGCATCACGGCCTGGTTCAGCAGCTTGAACACCCAGGAGTGAAGAAGACTGCAAAAAGTGGTGAACACTGCCCAGTCCATCTCAGGTTCTCACCTCCCCACCATCGAAGGGACTTACCAGAGTCAAGATTCAAGATTCAAGATTCAAGAGAGTTTATTGTCATGTGTCCCTAATAGGACAACGAAATTCTCGCTTTGCTTCAGCACAACAGAACATAGTGGGCATGAATACAGAACAGATCAGTGTGTCCATATACCATTATGAGTCGCTGTCTCATAAAGGTAGCCAGCATCATCAGAGACCCACACCCCCCTGGTCACACATTCATTTCACCCCTACCATTGGGAAGAAGGTAAATATTGGGTGAAGTGCACTGTAATAATCCAATACAGTAAATGTAATTGTACAGAGAGTGAAACGTTATTGATTTAAGTGAAAGACACATTTGTAAATTGAAGCCACATACTGCAAAGAAACAATGACAAAGATTCAGAAATGGAACACAGTTGTAACTTGAGTTGCCCAAGGTTTACCTTCCTCCCTTGCAGCCATTTCTCCATGGACATTAATGGGATCACTGACCATGTGGTCTAACTGCACACTGGTTAATTCTGTGAGCAGGTTTCCCAACTTGACTAATGTAGGAAAAGGGCGCTCTGCTTCAATGAGGGAGGTTTCAGAAAACTCCTGTCAGGAAATCAACTGAAGATAGACACAAAAAGCTGGAGTAACTCAGTGGGACGGGCAGCATCTCTGGAGAGAAGGAATGGGTGACGTTTCGGGTCGAGACCCTTCTTCAGACTGCAGGTGCCTCTCATTGTGTTTGGGAGTGCCAGCTTAGTCTTCGCTCATTAATAGAAAGGGTATAGCAGTCTCTGGGACAAATGCAGGCAAATGGGACTAGCTAATATGTTAATTTGGTTGACATGGATAGGGTGGATTGAAGGCCCTGTTTCTGTGCTGTACAGCTCTAGGAATATATGATGCCAATCTTTAATGAAAAGATAAACTATGCAATGAATGGCAGAAATATGCTCTATTAATGTTTTAAAACACGAGCTCTGTCTGGAGACCAGTCCCTACCCAAAATGTCACCTATCCATTCTCTGCACAGGTGCTGCCTGACCCACTGAGTTACTCCAGCACTTTGTGTTTTGTTCAAGTTCCAGCATCTGCAGTTCTTTGTGACTCCATGTTAATATGTGACATTGGCCACTTAATGTCTTTCCTGATCTCATCATGGAGGTTTCAATAAATGCTAATTTATCACGCTGGTCCTGATCAGGATGTCCCAAAACCAATGACAAGTAAACTGGTGAACAGCTTGTTGGCATTTTGCCAATGTGGGCGGCACGGTGGCGCAGCGGTTGAGTGGCTGCTTTACAGCGCTTGCAGCACCGGAGACCTGGGTTCGATCCCGACTACGGGTGCTGCCTGTACGGAGTTTGTACGTTCTCCCCGTTACCACGTGGGTTTTCTCCGAGATCTTCGGTTTCCTCCCACACTCCAATAGACGTACAGGTTTGTAGGTTTATTGACTTGATATAAATATAAATTGTCCCTAGTGGGTGTAGGATGGTGTTAATGTGCGGGGATCGCTGGTCAGTGCGGACTCGGTGGGTGGAAGGGCCTGTTTCCGCGCTGTATCTCTAAACTAAACTAAACTTGAAGATTAAAAAAAAGAATTTAATAAATATCTCCTATCCACATAATTCTATAACTGCCAATTTACCAATACTGCAATTATGAGATGGAGTCAATGGTCATGAAAGATAGTTTCATAATAATACATGAAAAACGTGGGCAACTTTTTTAGTAGTGAGAGATTGAAAGGAATTGATGTTTGGAGGCTTCCAGGTGTCCCTGTACACAAATTACTGCAAATGTGAAGATATACTAAGAAATTGGAAAAGCAATTGGTATGTTGTCCATTATTGCACAGGGAATTGAATACACAAGTAATGATGTATTGTGTAGGAAGAAACTGGAGATGCTGGTTTACACCAAAGATATACAAAATGCTGGAGTAACTCAGTGGGACAGGCAGCATCTCTGGAGAGAAGGAATGCATGATGTTTTGGATTGAGACCCTTCTTCAGATGTCTTACTGTCTAAGGCTCCGTTGACACTGCATTTGGACTGGTTTATACAGGACTGACCTGCCTACCAAGGAAAGGATTAATCGAGATAGAGAGAGATTGAATCTTGGGCTGCTGGGGTGTCAACAGAGGAGATATTAAGAAGATTGCATCTTCCCATTAGGTTTCGGGTAGTTATTGAGAAGTTAACGCTGGGGGCTATGGTGGTGAGAGCAAGGGCTAGTGATGATGGGACTAGGAGCCTGTGGCTGTGGGATGAGTGGTCAGTGGTAGTGGAACTAGAGGCCTGGTGTAGTGGGACTGGGGCCCTGTGGTAGTGGAACTAGAGGCCTGGTGTAGTGAGACTAGGGCCGTGTGGTAGTGGAACCAGAGGCCTGTTGTAGTGAGACTAGGGCCCTGTGGTAGTGGAACTAGAGGCCTGGTGTAGTGGGTCTAGGGCCCTGTGGTAGTGGAACTACAGGCCTGGTGTAGTGAGACTAGGGCCCTGTGGGAGTGGGACCAGGGACATGGCAGTGGGAGGAGTGTCCTGTGGTTGCGGGTTGGGGAAGGGCTGTCTCAAATGGGACTAGCGACCTGCAGTGGTGGGACAGGGAGTAGGGGGGGGGGCTGTAATGGGACAGGGGGTCCTGTGGTAGTGGAATGTGGGGGAGGGCTGTGGTAATGAGACAGGGGGGGCTGCAATGGGATAGGGGGTCCTGTGGTAGTGGAGTGTGGGGGGAGGGTTGTGGTAATGAGACAGGGGGGGTGGGGCTGGTTGTCATAGTTGCCTGTGGTAGTTGTACGAGGGGCTTGTGTTAGTGGGACAGGGCCTTGTTATGAGTGGGGATGTTAGCCTGCGGCAGCGGGAGCAGGGACCCATGCAGAGTGAATGAGTGAATATATTTAGCAGACATTTTTAGTCCATTGATTTTTCTGCATCCATGCCAATGCATACATTATGGAAACATTATGGTTCTTTTTAATGGTGGTTTGCCAAAATGCGTTTGATCTATCTGTGGATATTGGCTGTCAAACAACTAGCGACAAGAGTTATTGTCGCGTAGTCTCAGGCCTGGGAGAAGCAGCATCAGAACCACTGTTTCACTTCTCGTATCTTACTTGTAGTTTTTCAAACGTTGAATATAATTGTAACTTTAACCAGGAGTGGAGGCAGGCTGACGTTCCCCAATCTGTGTAGGAAGGAACTGCAGATGCTGGTTTAAATCGAAGATAGACACAAATTGCTGGAGTAACTCAGTGGGACAGGCAGCATCTCTGGAGAGAAGGAATGGGTGACGTTTCAGGTCGAAACATTTCAGGTCCGAAGAAGGGTCTCGACCTGAAACGTCACCTACTCCTTTTCTCCACAGATGCTGCCTGACCCGCTGAGTTACTCCAGCTTTTTGTGTCTGTCTTCGGTTCCTCCAATCTGTGACTGATGAAGATGTGGAGGGGGAGGGAGATCTAGTGCGGGTTTGTAAGGGTGGTGGAATTAAGGAGATTCCACTGATTGGCGAATGGATCAGTGCCAGTGGGATTGTGAGAACCCCCAAGGTGAGGAGTGAATGGCCAAGAGCTCAGAGGGAATGCACTGAGGCTGAAAGAAGTGGTCCTTACTTGGTCACTTACCCACAAAGCATCTTGGTAAATGTGTAGGAAGGAACTGCAGATGCTGGTTTACACTGAATGGTGAAAGGCCAGGATAGAGTTATGTGGAGAGGATGTTTCCACTTGTGGGAGAGTCTAGGAGCTGAGGTCATATCCTCAGAATTAGAGGGCGTTCCTTACATCCTCAACTGTGAGGTTATCCACTTTGGTGGCAAGGACAGGAAGGCAGATTATTATCTGAATGGTGTCAAATTAGGAAAAGGGGAAGTCCTGGGTGTCCTTGTTCATCAGTCACTGAAAGTAAGCATGCAGGTACAGCAGGCAGTGAAGAAAGCGAATGGCGTGTTGGCCTTCATAACAAGAGGAGTTGAGTATAGGAGCAAAGAGGTCACTGTGCAGTTGTACAGGGCCATAGTGAGACTACACCTGGAGTATTGTGTGCAGTTTTGGTCCCCAAATTTGAGGAAGGACATTTTTGCTATTGAGGGAGTACAGCGTAGGTTCACGAGGGTAATTCCCAGGATGGCGGGACTGTCATATGTTGATAGAATGGAGCGACTGGGCTTGTATACACTGGAATTTAGAAGGATGAGAGAGGATTTTATTGGAACATATAAGATTATTAAGGATTTGGACACGCTAGAGGCAGGAAACATGTTCCCAATGTCGGGGGAGTCCAGAACCAGGGGGCCACAGGTTAAGAATAAGGGGTAGGCCATTTAGAACGGAGATGAGGAAAAACTTTTACACCCAGAGAGTTGTGAATCTGTGGAATTCTCTGCCTCAGAAAGCAGTGCAGGCTAATTCTCTGGATGCTTTCAAGAGAGAGTTAGATAGGGCTCTTAAAGATAGCGGAGTCAGGGGATATGGGGAGAAGGCAGGAATGGGGTACTGATTGTGGATGGTCAGGAATGTTCACAGTGAATGGCGGTGCTGGCTCCAAGGGGCGAATGGCCTACTCCTGCACCTATTGTCTATTGTCCCTTACATACTTGTAGAATAGCCAGGAGGGGGGCATGTGGGGAGGACAAGGGAACTCAAGGGAAAATGTGAGTTCAAGGCTGGGAACGTGTATGTTTGGCTTTGGTGAGCTCGGGGATGGATAGGGTTCTACCTATGGCATGTGTCCTAGTGACCATCGCAGCAAGTAATGGGTGAAGTGGGCACGTACCATGATGGAAGATAGACATAATATACTTGAATAACTCAGCGGGACAGACAGCATCTCTGGAGAGAAGGAATAGGTGACATTTTGGATCGAGACCCTTCTCCAGACTCATTCCTTCTCTCCAGAGATGCTGCCTGTCCCGCTGTGTTACTCCAGTATTTGGTGTCTATCTTCATATGTTCCTAAGTGATAGGAGCCATTCGGCCCATCAAGTCTACTTTGCCATTCAATCATCGCCGATCTATCTCTCCCTCTCAACCCCATTTTCCTGCCTTTTCCCCATAACACCTGACACCCGTACTAATCAAGAATCTATCTATCTCTGCCTTAAAAATATCCACTGACTTTTAAGCACTGACTTTCTGTGGCAATAAATTCCACAGATCCACCACCCTCTGACTAAAGAAATTTCTCCTCATCTCCTTCCTGAAGGAACGCCCTTTAATTCTGAGGCCGTGACCTCTGGTCCTAGACTCTCCCACAAGTGGAAACATCCTCTCCACATACACTCTATCCTGGCCTTTCACTATTTGGTGTAAACCAACATCTGCAGTTCCTTCCGACACATTTACCAAGATTTCAGCATCCTTATTAAGGCTACATTCTACCCCCCCCCCCCCACGGTGACCAGCGGGCCCGGAAATCCCCCAGGGGGCCCGTGGACAGCACATAGTCCCTCTCCTAGTACCACCCGGGCACGGACGTAACCCCGGAAAAGGGGCAGGCAGCCGGCTTGGGCAGAGCCCTCTTCCGCCTGGCGCCGTGACTCGCGGATGGCCAGCTTGGCCAGGCCCAGGAGCAACCCAACCAGGACATCTTCGGCCCTACCCTCTCCCACTACACACAGGGTGTCCAAGGATGAGGATGGTGGGTGTGAAATGCAGCCAGAAGGCCACACAAACTGCTGGAGTAACTCCGGATCATGCAGCATCTCTGCACAACATGAATGGGGTTTCAGGTCAGGATCCATTTTCAGTGGCGTGAAGGGAGGAACTGCAGATGCTGGTTTAAACCGAAGACAGACATCGAAAGGCTGGGGTAACTCATCGGGTCAGGCAGCATCTCTGGAGAAAAGGAATAGGTGACCTGAAACGTTATCTATTCCTTTCCTTCAGTGGAGTGAAGCTTTGGAGCACTGAAATGCATTAAAGTATCAGTCGAGGTTTTCTTTGCACAATGTCCGTCGGAGGATATTATTGATCAAGTGCAAATCTCTCTTTGTCCTTAGCCGTTCCCATCTACTAATTGCCAGAACATTGGTTTGCCCACTTTTGCCAAAGTTAACATGACACCACTCAGCACCATGTCTGAAGCTGCCTTCCTGCCTCGAGTGGCTGGAAGTGCTCAATGTTGTGAATCTTGCCTTTGTAAAAATTGGCTGAAAGTTCAAAGGTTTCCTGCTTTGCCAGCAGAGACTCTGTCGAGCGAGCGCAGCCTTGTGTTTGTTGAGGTCTGCATTGTAATCGGAACTGTCTCACACTTTCTGTAGTGTCGGAAGGAACTGCAGCTGCTGTTTTACACCGAATATGGATGCAAAATGCTGGAGTAACTCAGCGGGACAGGCAGCAGCTCCGGAGAGAAGGAATGGGTGACGTTTCGGGTCAAGACCCTTCTTCAAACTGAGAGTCAGGGCTCAGGGAGACCAGAGATATGCAGGGGAAGATGTGAAAATGAAAGATCAAAGCAGACAGATCAAAACAAAATCAAGGAAATGCAGAATGGTTCATTGTTGATGCATACAGGCATAATCAGCAGGACAGTGAAACTAGTCGGAGAATCAGGGTGGGGGGGGGGGGGGGATGGAGAGAGAGGGAAAGTAAGGGTTATTTGAAATTAGTGAAATCAATAGTGATACTGCCACGTTGTAAGCTGTTCAAGCAAAATGAGGTGCTTTTCCTCCAATTTGCGCTGGACATCACTCTGACAATGGAGGCCCAGGACAGAAAGGTCAGTGTGGGAATGGGAGTTGGAGTTAAAGTGTTTAGCAACTGGGAGATCGGGAAGGCCCAGGCGGACTGAGCGGAGGTGTTCAGCGAAACACCTTTCTGTTCATCCTGTTCATTGTCTCCCACATGAGATAAACATATTTGATCCAAAACGTTGCTTATTTATGTTCACTGGAGGTGCTGCCTGATCTACTGAGTTACTCCAGCGCGTGGCCACCAGCATCTGCAATTTTTTGTGTTGAAATATATTCCCTCTTCTCAAACAAAGTCACTCCTTCCCATTTGTTTAGCATCCACATCCTCTGTATACATTTGCTGTCATTTAATAACAACGTGTTGGTTTGCATTTGCAATTGAAACTATTTGCAAAACCATTTGTCATGGAAATGAACCAAGGTGCAGCTGATTTCAACGGAGGCTCCACAAATGCTTCTGATCATTTGCAATAAAAAAAATTGTTTGAGCTATCTAATGGATACATGAATTTCATAAACTGTTGTGCTTGGGTAATTATGTACCCTTAAGGGCCTAGTCCCACTTATGCGATTTTTTCGGATACTTGCCGGCACCCGTCATAGTCGCAGCAGGTCGCCGAAAATGTTCAACATGTTGAAAACCCAGCGGCGACCAGAAAAAGGTACGACTCTTTGGGAGACTACTCACGACCATTCGGGCCCTTAATTCTCAGTAACAACTAAAAACAGTAAAGGGCCTGTCCCGCTGTGGGGACCTGATTTGCGAGTTTAGGAGAGCTTAGGAGAGTGTCATGGTCTTGTTGTGTTGCTGAAGTAGAACACCTCCTACGACCTCCTTCGACTGTGTAGAGAACCTCCTATGACCATGTAGAAGACCTCCTTCGATCTCCTTCGACTATGTTGAAGACTAGCTTAGACTATCTACGATTTACTTGCCGATGCTCTGGGGAAAATTGGACACCGAATAGTGGAGAGTGAAGACGACCAACTTCGACCTCCCTTCGACTATGATGAAGACTGTCTACGACCACCTTCGACTACCTTTGATTACCTTCGACTACCCTCGATTACCTACGAATAACATGCCGACCTACTACGACCTACTTCGACTAAACCTACGAGTAAAAAAACATGGATTTTTTCCATGCCGACTAATTTTTACTCGCGGACAATTTTCAGCATGCTAAAAAATACTCCTCGACCAAACTGAGGCCGCGAGTATGCGGGAACTTCTCTCGAGCATGAAGGAGAGTTACAGTGACATCCTAGGACCACGTGTCGATCATGCTGCGAGTTTGTGGCGAGCGCAAACTCTTCTAAACTCGCAAATTAGGTCGCCACAGTGGGACAGGCCCTTAAAGCACAGAAAAATGGGCTCTTCAGCACACAATCTTTGTACCAAACATGATGCCATGTTACACTGATCTCATCTGCTAGCACATGATCCATATCTCCATATTCTCTATTCCTGGCACTTCCATATGCCGACCTAAAATCGTCTAAAACACCACTATTATATCTGCCTCCATCACCACCAACACTGGCAATGTTCCCCACCACTCTCTATATAGAACACTTACCCCTGCACATCTCCGGTAAACATTCCCCTCTCACCTTGTACTATGTCCTCTAGTGTTGGACATTTCCACCCTGGGTAAAAGGTTCTGACTGTCTACCCCCTCTATGGTCTCATAATTTTACATACTTCTATCGTCTCCCCTCAACCTCCAAACCTCCAGAGAAAACAATCAAAGTTTATCCAACCTCTCCCTGCAGTTGAAACCCTCTAATCCAGACAGCTACTTTGGTAAACCTGCTCTGCACTCTCCCCAAAGCCTCCACATCCTTCCTGTAATGGGGGTGACCAGAACTGCAAGCAATACTCCAAATGCGGCCTATCCAAAGTCTTGTTGAACTGCATCATGACTTCCTGACTCTTATTTTCCTTCTTTAAGCCTTCTTTTTCACCCTATCTACTTGTGCTGCTGCTTTCAGTGAGCAATGAACTTGAACCCAAAATTCCTTCAGCACATCAATGCAGTTACCAGGTACATGTTTTGCCATTAACTGTACACTCTCCCCTTATATTCAACCTCCCAAAGTGCCACACCTCACCCTTGCTCGGATTAAACTTTATCTGCCATTTCTCAGTCCATTTCTGCAGCTGATCTACTGTATATCCTGTTGAATCTTCTGACAGCCTTCCTCACTGTCTGCAACTCCTACAAGTTTAGTGTCATCGGCAAATTTACTCACCAACCAAAGATAGACACAACATGCTGGAGTAACTCAGCCGGGCAGGCAGCATCTCTGGATTGAAGGAATGGGTGATGTTTCAGGTCGGGACCCTTCTACAGACCTGAAATGTCACCCATTCCTTCTCTCCAGAGATGCTGCCTGCCCCGCTGAGTTACTCCAGCATTTTGTGTTTATCTTTGGTGTAAACCAGCATCTGCAGTTCCTTCCTACACAGCAAATGCATCAGCGAGACATAGACTGGGTGATTGTTTTGCTGACCCTCGCTCAGTCTGCCTGGACCTATCTGATCTCCCAGTTGCCAAACACTCTCATTCCCCTTCCCATCCCCACACTGCCCTTTCTGCCCTGAGCCTCCTCCACTGTCAGAATGAGGCCAAATGCAAATTGGAGGAACAACACCTCATATTTCGCTTGGGCAGCTTACAACCCAGCGGTATCAATCTTGATTTATCTAGCTTCAACTAACCCTTGCATCCCCCCTCTCTCTCACTTCCTCCCCCACCCAAGTCATACTAGCTTCAGTCGTCTTGTTGAGTCTTATTGTCTGTAACTTGTTCTCACCTAGCCCACAGCTAACAATGGCCTGTTTCCTTTATCATCGTTAGTTTTTTTGCATATCTCTCATTCATTTGTTCTATATCTCCACATCACCGTCTATATCTATCATTTCACTTTCCCCTGACTCTCAGTCTGAAGAAGGGCCTCGACCCGAAACGCCACCTATTCCTTTTCTCCAGAGATGCTGCCTGTCCTGCTGAGTTACTCCAGCTTTTTGTGTTAATCTTCGGTGCGGACCAGCATCGGCAGTTCCTTCCCACACAGCAAATGCATCGCGCTGATCTCTTGAATATTTGCTCATATTTGCACATAGCTGGGGGGACCTGCATTAACTAGCTTGCTGCTTTTGGTTCTGTAATTTGCTCCTTCTTGTGTGTTCCATTGACCAGCTGGTATTGAGTTTTGAGGCTTCAGACGAAAGCTTGGTCATTATGCATTGGACTTGCAACCCCCAACCAGCCCCCCCCCCCCTCCCCACCACCACTCTCCCCAAGGCCCACTAAGCTTCAGCTATTAGTGATTAGATTTCCAGTCCTGAGAGTTGAAGCAGAAGATGCTAAATCATTGGCGTCCATTAGCAAACAGAGTGAACACAGAGCCACTTGACCGCTGAAACTTGTGTTGGATTTCTACAGAGCAATAAGCGATGCTGGATGAGCCACTTCTTCTGTCAGAACCAGAGTGTTTGGCATGAGGTTCTGCACAGTTCTGCAGCAGGATATTGTAGTGCTGTACTTTAGAGAAGTTTAACCACAGCCCACTTCCTGATTTGCAGTTCTTTTGTCAAAAATGGTTCATTAGAAACTTGGTATTTTGCTTAGATGTTGAAATTCTGGAGAGGGGAAAATTTCCCTCTCAGTTTATGCCAGAATTGCACAGATCATGCAAAATATATCCTGTAACAGCCCGCTGAGTTATTTCGCCTTTTTGACCCGTACAATTTAACCTGACTAGGATCAGCCACTATTTTACTTGCCAGCAGGAACAAAGTTTTCTAAAAACAATCCTACACGGATCCTACACTATTACACGGATGAGTAACTTTGCTGTGTTTTTGGAATGTGTTTGTATGAAGCAGTAATAACCACAAGTCGTTTAACGCCATAAAACTTCACTTTAACTCTTCATGGGCCGTCCCACTTAGGCGACTTTATAGGCGACTGCAGGAGACTATGCAGTCGCCACATGGTCGCCACATGTTCGCAGGTGGTTGCCGGGGAGTCGCCTTCATGGTCGTGAGGTGTTCCCGCATTCTGGGAACTGGTCGCGGCCTCATTATGGTTGCTGTGAATCTTTCAACATGTTGAAAAATTAGCGGCGACTAGAATGAAGCCGCCATGGAGAGTAGCGAGAATCCTCGAGCTGTAGGTGGGTCGCCAGGAGGTTCTAATAGGTTGCCAGGTGGTCGAAGGTTGTCGTAGGTTCTCGTAGGTTGTAGCCGTAGCTGACCGGTGAATTTCATTGGCTCATTGTGAAAAAAAACGTAAGTAGTAGTTTTCAGAACCAAGGATAACTGACCAGTAATGTTAAATGTCCGCCGAGCTTCACAGCCGTGTATCTCTGGCTGCTTAAAAGTTGTCTCCACTCCTTCTCCCCCCTTCTCCCCCCTCTCCCCCACCCCCCTCTTTTAAAGGACTTACCATACACTGTGCTTTAGCCGTCTTAATTACAGCGCCAACCTTCCTGTTCATCGCTGTGTGTGTCTGTATCACCTTGGCTTTGCACCATGTGAATTTTACTCAGACAGCGCTCCCCCACTTGCCCTGTCCCCCCGCCTGCATAACGGGCTGGTGAAGGAAGCGATGTGTTTGTGTGTGTGTGTGTGTGTGTGTTCCACTCTGACAGTCGCCGTTCCAGTTGCCGGTTTTACAGGCGACTGCCGGCAACTTGACAGTCGCCAGCAGTCACCTGAAAAATCGCCTAAGTGGGACAGGCCCATTTACTCTCTGCAAGTCCTCACAGTTCTGTTGAAATGGAGGCAATGTGGATGATCTTGGAACAGTACTGCAGGGTTGAAATTACCCTAGCCAGCAATAATTTTTCTTTTAATCAAAATTAACTTTACTCAGAGTAAAAATATATGTACGGAACAAGAACTGTGCAAAAACTCTTCCAACTTTCTCGGAGCTGTACATAGATGTAATTTGTGTCTTACCATAGTGTTCACAAATATTTTACCCAACACTTTTGCCACTCATGGCCCCCCCCGGGCTGGTACCCCTTAATCACACACCAGAAGAGCCATTGCCCTTTCAAAGATCCACAAAGGCCAGATGAGATAAAAAACTGCCTTTTTATGTTTCTCTGATCGGAAGGCTTGTATTTTAGTGAAGTGATTGTAAGCCTATGAATCGGGGCTAACTACAATGACGTCAGCATTCCTAGCCAGAAGTGTGTTGTACTCCCGTCATTCAAGTTCAGTTCCACCCTGCCCAAAGCCTCTAAGGCTAATCTGACTTACAAGATTTGTATACGACTGTCCTCCTCCAACAAACTGGTCTCTGCTGGGGTAGTCATGCTGCCTTTATAGGAAGATTTTGCTTTCAGTTCAGTCACAAATTCTGTTCACTCAATTCTATTTGAGTAGCTCTGCTTCCTGTTTCTATTTAAACAGGAGATGGACGTAACTCAGCAAGTCTGGAGAAAATGAATAGGTGACATTTTAGGTTGAGACCTTTCTACTGAAGAACAAACAAATCTTCTTCTGAAGGTCGCAACCCTTAACGTCACCTATTCCTTTTCTCCAGAGATGCAGCCTGACCCGCTGACTTACTCCTGCTTTCTGCGTCTATCTTCAGTTTAACCCCGCATCTGCCGTTCCTTCCTACACTATTTAAGCAAGCCCTGTTTAATAAATGAACTGTTGTTAAAGTGCGTAGGTTTGGTCTGAGTTTAGTTTAGTTTAGAGATATAGCTCGGAAACAGGCCCTTCGGCCCACCGGGTCCGCGCCAACCAGCGATCCCCGCACATTAATACCATTCTACACCCACTAGGGACAATTTTTACATTTACCAAGCCAATTAACCTACAAACCTGTACATCTTTGGAATGTGGGAGGAAACTGAAGATCTCAGAGAAAACCCACGCAGGTCACGGGGAGAAGGTACAAACTCCGTACAGACAGCACCCGTAATCGGGATCGATCCCGGGTGTCCGGTGCTGCATTCGCTGTAAGGCAGCAACTCTACCGCTGTGCCAAAAGGCATTACCTTGATATCTTTGAGAGTTACAATATATCCTCACATTAATGAAGAATGCATTTGATAGGTAAAACAAATCTTATTAGAAAGTTTCTAAACCGACCCATTGGTTTAGTTATAGGTTTAGATATTGCATGGTATCCAAACAAATCAGATTGTATGTGTAGGAAGGACCTGCAGATGCTGGTTTAAACCAAAGATAGACACAAAAAGCTGGAGTAACTCAGCGGGACAGGCAGCATCTCCCTTGAGAATGAGTTACGTTTAGGGTCGAGACCCTTCTTCAGACCTGACCCGGGTCTCAACCCGAAACATCACCCGGAGATGCTGCCTGTCCCGCTGAGTTAATCCAGCATTTTGTGTATATCTTCGGGGTTGCAGTTCTTTCCTACACAGATTGGTAAAAATAATTGGATGTTTTATGTGCAATGGCATTTTCTATTTTGCAGCTCAAATCAACTCAAATGACCTTCTCTTCATGAGCCAAATTGGTAGCACTTCAACCATAATGCCCCGGTCCCTCTAACCATACGCAAATGCTTTCCACGCCCGAATCATGTCGGATAATAATCATAACTGCGGGTGGTTTTGGTCTATCGACACAAATCAGAGGGAACTGAAGTCATTTGTGCTTCATCAACTTTTAACTGGGATGGCAGAGCTCCAGGGTGTCTTGTAGAGCATAGGGTTCTAGGAGTTCCTTGAAAGTGACATCGCAGGTAGATGGGATGGTGAAGAAGCCAGTCGGCACATTGACCTTCCACATTCAGGGTATTGAGTGTAGACGTTGGGATGTTATGTTAAGTTGTACAAGACGTTGGTGGGGCCATATTTGAAGTATTGTGTTCAGTTTGGGTTACTCTGCACAGTGTGAAAGATGGTGTTAAGCTGGAAATAGTGCAGAGAAGATATATGAGGATGTTGCCCGGACTTGAGAGCCTGAGCGATAAGAAGCGATTAATTATGCTAGGATTCTATTCGGGGCGAGTACGATTGGCAGCCCCACCAACAGTCTGTTTGTTTTTTCATCTTTTTTTAATTTTTTAGTGTGTTAAAAGTTTGTGTAAATGTTCTCCGGTTTGTTTTATGTGGAGGAGGGGGAAACTTTTTTTTCTGTTACTTACCTTACCGGAGATGCGATTCATTTTCGGATCGCATTCTCCGGTCGTTCTGCGGCCTACCATCGATGGAGCTGGAGGCCTCCTCGGACTGACCTTGGGCCCCACCGCGGCCCGTGCACTTACATCAGAGTCGATCCCTTGCATGGGATCGCTCCAACCGCGGCCTGCGGACTGTACATCAAGGGCTCGCAGTCTCGGGAAAGACCGTGGATGTCGGGAGCTCCAACGTCGCGGAAGGTTCGACCAGCCCCGACGCGGGGTTCGATTGTCCAGCGCGGGGGAGCTGACACCCCCCCGATGCAGGAGCAGATTGCCTCGACGAGGAGGGCCCACAGCCGGCTACGTGAGTCAAGATCATCCCGCCAACGGAGGGCTCGAGGCCCCAGACCTCGGGAGAGCTAAAGGAAGGGACTGAACTTTTTTTTCGCCTTCCATCACAGTGAGGAATGTGGAGGAGTCACTGTGGTGGATGTTCATGTTAAAATGTGTTTTTATGTTCCGTTGCTTTTTATTTGTATGACTGACTTGGCAAATAAAATTCCTCGTATGTTGCAAAACATACTTGGCTAATAAAGTATTATTGTTATTGTGATTGATTGTGATTTGGAGTGCAGTTGGATGAGGGGTGATCTTATAAAAGTGTTTAAGATCATGAGGAGAATAGTTGGAGTAGATGCACACAGCTTTTCATCCAGAGTAGGGGATTCATGAATCAGAGGGCATAGGTTTAAGGTGAGAGGGGAAAGGTTTAATAGGAAGTTGAGGTGCAACTTTTTCACACTGATGGTGGTAGGTATATGGAATGAGCTGCCAGAGGAGGTAGTTAAGACAGATACTGTAACAGCATTTTAAAGTCATTTGGACAGACGCATGGGACAAGAAAGATTTCGAGGGGTATAGGCCAAATGTGGTCAGGTGGGACTAGAGTAGATGGAGCAACTTGGCCAGCGTGGGCTAGTTGAGCTGGAGGGCCTGTTTCTGTGTTGTGTGACTCTATGAGTCTAACTGAGATCAAGCTATTCATTTTACTGGAGTCATCTAAGGAGGAGCCTTAATGGCCTGTACAGTAAAGTTAGATGTTGAGCCAACGGTTACCAGCAGACAAGGGCAGCACAACAAGGGCAGCACAGCGGTAGAGCTGCTGCCTTACAGCACCAGAGACCTGGGTTTGAACCTGACTCTGGATGCTGTCTGTACGGAGTTTGTATGTTCTCCCTGTGATCACGTGGATTTTCTCCGGGTGCTCCAGTTTTCTCCCACATTCCAAAGATGTGCAAGTTTGTAGGTGAATTGGCTTCTGTAAATTGTCGCTAGTCTGCAGGATAGAACTAGTGCACGGGTGATCGCTGGTCGGCGCGGACTCGGTGGGTCGAAGGGCCGGGTTTCCACGATGTATCTCTAAACTACATTGGAGCTGGGAAATGAGAGGCAGAGTGGGACTGGTTCAAGTTCCCTCATGAGCAAGAGCCATCTATCCTCATCTGAGCTAACCTTCTTGCTTCGAAGGCCTGCACACAAGTCTGTCTGACTTCCCAAGCTGTGAGACAGGAACAACCAACCTCATGATGAAAGCTGAAACTATGCCTGCAAAAATGTAACAGAATCTTGAAACTATCACCAAAAGGATGTGGACAAACAGAACCAAAACCAAAGAATTGAGAAGATAAAGTCTATAAATGAGGAAGTAAATTGGTTTCTTACACCCACCAACAGTGTTTAACCCTGGAATGTTGATTTAAATTTGTTATACTGTTTGTAACATGTGCGTAGAAACATAGAAAATAGGTGTAGGAGTAGGCCATTCGACCCTTCGGGCCAGCACCGCTGATCACGGCTGATCATCCAAAATCAGTACCCCGTTCTGGCTTTTTCCCCATATCCCTTGATTCCCTTAGCCCTATGAGTTACATCTAACTTGAAAACATCCAGTGAATTGGCCTCCACTGCCTTCCGTGGCAGAGAATTCCACAGATTCACAACTCTCTGGGTGAAAAAGATTTTCTTCATCTCAGTCCTAAATGGCTTGCCGCTTATTCTTAAACTGTGACCCCTGGTTCTGTACTCCCCACATCGGGAACATTTTTCCTGCATCTACCCTGTCAGCCATGATCATATTGAATGGCGGTGCAGGCTCAAAGGGCTGAATGGCCTACACCTGCACCTATTTTTTCCTATGTTTTCTATGTCCAATCCTCTAAGAATTTTATGTTTCTAAAAGATCCCCTCTCATCCTAAATTCCAGTGAATACAAGCCTAGTCGATCCATTCTTTCATAATATGTCAGTCCCGCCATCCTGGGAATTAACCTGGTGAACCTACACTGCACTCCCTCAATAGCAATACTGTCCTTCCTTAAATTAGGAGAAGAAAACTGCATGCAATACTCCAGGTGTGATCTAACCAGGGCCCTGTACAACTGCAGTAGGACCTCCTTGCTCCTAAACTCAAATCCTCTCGCAATGAAGGCCAACATGCCATTAGCATTCTTCACTGCCTGCTGTACCTGCATGCTTACTTTCAGTGACTGGTGTACAAGGACCCCCAGGTCTCGCTGCACCTCCCCTTCTCCTAATCTAATACCATTTAGATAATAATCTGCCTTCCTGTTCTTGCCAACAAAGTGAATAACCTCACATTTATCCACATTATACTGCATCTGCCATGCTTCTGCCCACTCACCAATGTATCCAATTCACTCTGCAGCATCATAGCGTCCTCCTCGCAGCTCACACTGCCACCCAGCTTTGTGTCATCAAACTTAATTAGGCTTTGATTGCAAAATTTGCATGTATAGTGAAAATCTAGGCCTCTTCAGTTCCCTTCATCAGTCACCATGGTGTTGGTGCAGGAAGGAACTGCAGATGCTCATTTACACCGAATATAGACACAAAATGTTGGAGTAACTCGGCGGGACAGGCAGCATCTCTATAGAGAAGTAATGGGTGATGTTTCCTGTCGAGAGTTGGATTTGTTTCAATCCATGGAGTTGGATATGTTTTAATTGCTTACGCTCAGCTGCTCTGGAGAAGGGTCTCGACCCGAAATGTCACCCATTCCTTCTCTCCAGTTACTCCAGCATTTTGTGTCTATGCTCGATTTTTAAGATATACAACGTGAAACTGGTTTTGCTTTGCGTGCAAAGATAAAGAATTTTCCTCACAAAACTACCATAGACCTCTCAAGTGTAACAACGTAATATTCACTTTGCACCTATAACCACTTGTGAAAAGCATGTTATCAGCAGCATTGTCCTGTGACAGGAAACTCTGACTTCCGCTTCTTTAGACGAGTGGAAACAGTTGCCATCTACTGCTTGCTTAGGTCTTTACTTGTACAAAGCAAGAATTAATTTAATTGTGGATTTGAATCGCATTTCATTAGTAACTTTTATTTCAACATATATATACATACATACACACACATACCTGTACGTACACATGGTTTGATAACCTGAACTACCCATTCCATCAAGGGATTTAGCCTCCCCACCATCGAAAGGATGGACAGGAAGCATGCCGTAAAATGGCAAATATTATCAAAGACCTTCACCATCCTAGCCACACTCTCATCTCATTCCTACCATTGGTAAGAGGCAGCCACAAAAAGCTGGAGTAACTCAGCAGATCAGACAGCATCCCTGTGAGCCCCTGATTCTCAGCCAGAAGAAGGGTCTCGACCCAAAACGTCACCTATTCCTCATCTCCAGAGATGCTGCCTGACCCGCTGAGTTACTCCAGCTTTTTCTGTCTATCTTCGGTTTAAACCAGCATCTGCTGTTCCTTCCTACGCATTAGGAAGAGGATACAGGAACCCGAGAACCGTAACCTCCAGGTACAAGAATAGCATCTTCCCATCACTCTTGAACCACACCGCACTACCCTATCCACAATCCTACCTCAGCAACCATCTACTATGGACTTTGTATTGGTTGCTGAGTACTTTAGTTTGCACTATTATACCCTGGTTACCAAGTATTATGGAGAGTTTATTTTATTATTGATTTCTTAGGCCCCTCTCGGTCATGGCTGACCATGGGTGGCTCCAGAGTGTTATTCCCTATATGGAGGACGCCTGTGCGTGACTTTGTTTAACGTGGGGAGACTGGTGCACAGACAGCCACCCCACGATCCTTCACAGATCTTGGTCAAGTTCCTGTGACATGCAGTCCAAGACGACCGGAGACACTTTTCTGCTGCAGCCTTCATCCGCCTTCCCAGCCGTTGTGACGCTCCACTAAGGTCATTCATCGTCCTCCGCCTGTTCCACCGTTGAGGTCTTGGTTGGATTGCTCTTTGTCAGAGACCTCCCCCTCGACCTTACCGCCATGGGTGGCCCTACCAGGAGCAGAGCTCCAGACGGCATCGCTCTCAGGATCTCAGGTCCACGCAAGCTTCTCCACCACGACAAGGTGACAATCCACGGAGAAGTGTGAATGATTAGTGTGTATTTATCTGTGGCGTTGGAGCATTAATGGGCCTGTAAAGCTGTAACAAGTAAAAATGTCATTGTTCCATTGCCAGTATATATGATAATTGTAATTGTAAATTGTAAATTGTAATTGTAAATGTAATTGTAATGTCCAAGGATCCCAATAGTCCTTTCAGTTGAGGCAGAGGTTCACTTGCATCTCCTCCAACCTCATCTACTGTATCTGCTATTCCAGGTATGGATTCCTATATATCGGCAAGACCAAGCACAGGCTCGGCGATCGTTTCGCGGAACACCTCCGCTCAGACTGCCTAAACCTACGTTATCTCCCGGTTGCAAACTGCTTTAACTCCCCCTCCCATTCCCACACTGACCTTTCTGTCCTGGGCCTCCTCCACTGTCAGAGTGAGGCGCAATGCAAATTGGAGGAACAGCGCCTCATATTCTGCTTGGGCAGCTTACAACGCACTGACCTCTCACTTCAAGTAACCCTCTCTCTCTATCCCTCCCCCAACATAGTTCTCTGACCAGTCTGTCCTCCTGATTAAATTTTATTCATGTATACCTTCCCCCAACTAACCATGGTCTATTCTACATATTCCTTGAACTTCATCCCCTTTGACCTCTCATTTTTACACCTTACCCTTCCTTATCTCTGTGTCTCCCTCTCCCCTGACTCTCAGTCTGAAGAAGGGTCTCGACCCAAAATGTCACCCATTCCTTCCATCCAGAGATGTCGCCTGTCCCGTTGAGTTACTCCAGCAATGTGTGTCCATCTTGGATGTAAACCAGCATCTGCAGTTCTCTCCAACGCATGTCTATCTGATAATTAAACACTCTTGACTCTTGTTTGTGTGGCTCCTGGATGGTAATCTCTGGTTAAATGGCACAATTGGTGTCCTCTGACCTATAAATAGTTGCTAACATAATCACGTAAATTTTAAACCTACGCCTTGATAACTAATTTCTTGGAAATAGGCTTTTTCTTCTCCGAAGTAGATTTTTGTTGAAGGGAATTTCAATCTCACTGGGACATTCCAGTATAAAACCAATGGAAGTCCCTGAGTAGTTTGGCCAAATAACACAATAGAAGTTTCATAAGTATTATAAATCATCTAATTTCCTTATTGACGGGAATTTCCAATCACGCGCTCTATCATTGTTACACTACAATTAAGAACGCATATCGCTCTGTTCCCCGGGCGGCTCTGGGACTCTTTGATCATTGTCTAGTTCACCTTATTCCGACCTACAGGCAGAAACTAAATGCTGCTAAGCATGTGGTTAGAACAATGAAGAAGTGGACAAGCGAGGGCTTAGAATACCTGCAGTCCTGCTTTAACTGCGCTGATTGGAATGTGTTCAGGGAAGCAGCCACAAGCCTCGACGAATATACCGACACTGACATCATATGTCAGCTTTTGTGAGGACAGTTGCATTCCCACGAGGAACCGGATCAGGTTCAACAACGACAAGAGATCTCAGAACAGCTCCGCCAGTCTAAAGATGAGGCCTACAGGAGCGGGGATGCCGACCTCCACAGGCAGGCCAAGTACAAGCTGAGAAGAGGAATCAGAGCTGCCAAGGAAAGGTATTCTGAGACGATGAGGAGCAAGTTCTCAGCTAATGACTCTTCATCAGTTTGGAAGGGCTTGCAAGAAATCACCAGCTACGAGGAAATCCCCCGCTCCTTGGACAATCGTCAGCTGACCAACGACCTGAACGAGTTCCACTGCAGGTTCGATAGACTGAAACATAACCCCCTCCCTCCCTCCCCCACCCCCCTCCCCAATCACCACTTCACACCCACTTACAGTCTGACTCCAGTTTGCAAAGACTGGACCCTCGTCCACCACCCACCCCCTCCTTGCTGCCCAACATCAGTCTGGCCACTTCTTCATCACTAACAACAGCAATTGAGGAGGTGGAAAAGCAATTCAGGATACAGAAAAGCCAGAAATCTCCAGGACCGGACAATGTTACCCCACTACCCTCAAGCTCTGTGCCAAACAACTGGCACCGGTCTACACAGACATTTTCAATCGGTCCCTGCAAACATGTACTGTCCCTGCCTGCTTCAAAGTCTCCACTATTGTCCCTGTACAGAAAAGGCCAAGGATTACTGGTCTTAATGACTACAGGCCTGTCGCACTGACCTCTGTAGTCATGAAGACCCTTGAAAGACTTGTGCTGGCCCACCTAAAAAATATCACAAACCCCCTGCTGGACCCCCTGCAGTTTGCATACCGGGCCAATAGACCAGTGGATGACACAGTCAACCTGGGCCCGCACTTCATCCTCTAGCACCTAGACCGCCAGGGGATCTATGCGAGGATTTTGTTTGTGGATTTCAACTCTGCATTCAACACCATTGTGCCATAGCTACTACACTCCAAACTTTCCGAGTTGACTGTGCCTGAATCCCTCTGTCAATGGATCACTAACTTCCTGACATACAAGAAGCAGCATGTGAGGCTGGGAAAGCACATCTCAGACCCGCTGACCCTCAGCATAGGAGCACTGCAAGGCTGCATACTCTCCCCTCTCCTTTACTCTCTCTACACCATCGACTGCACCTCCATTGACTCCTCTGTCAAGCTTCTCAAGTTTGCGGATGACACAACCCTGATTGGACTGATCCAGGATGGGGAGGAATCTGCCTACAGACAGGAAGTGACACAGCTGGCGTCCTGGTGCCATCGCAACAACCTGGAGCTCAATGCTCTTGGAATTGATTGTAGACTTTAGGAGAGCTCCCTCTCCCCTCCCCCCACTCACCATCGACAACACCACAGTCACATCTGTGGAGTCATTTGTTCCTTGGAACCATCATCTCCAAGGGATCTTAAATAGGAGGCCACCATCGACTCCACAGTCAAAAAGGCCCAACAGAGGATGTACTTCCTGCAGCAGTTGAGGAAACACAATCTGCCACAGGCAATGATGGTCCAATTCTACATGGCCATCGTGGAGTCTGTCCTCACCTTCTCCATCATGGTCTGGTTTGGCTCAGCCACCAAGCACGACATCTGGAGGCTGCAGCACATCGTTCGATCAGCTGAGAAGGTTATTGGCTGCAACCTTCCCCCCATCGACGAACTGTACACTGCAAGGGCCAGGAAGAGAGCGGGTAAGATCTTCTCTGACCCCTCTCACCCTGGCCATAAACTCTTTGAATCACTATAACATCTGGAAGGTGACTCCGGACTGTCAAAGCCGCCACAGCCTCACATAAAAACAACTTTTTTCCACGAGTAGTAGCTCTACTTAACAGCCAAAAGTCGGGAGTCTCCTTTTACTCTGGTATTTTAATTCATTCTTCACATGTCTACTGTATATCGTGTTGTTACTTGTGAACAGCAAGGCAAATTCCTTGTATGTATACATACTTGGCTAAGTATGTATGAGTATAAAATGTATTCAATTCAATTCAATTCACATATCTTGCTGTAAATGTTTACATCAACAGTTATAATATCAGCAAAAAGGAGTACCCAATTATTATTAGTAGTTAATAAACCATCTCCATTATAAATAATTCCAGATAAAGAAATGCAAATGGATTTATGGACTCATGAAAGGAATGGGGTGCATGCATTCTGTCTTTAAAAGTTGTAACCAACAGATTTGGTTGAGCTGTTTTAGAAGGAACTACAGATGCTGGAAAATCGAAGGTAGACAAAAGTGCTGGAGAAACTCAGCGGGTGCAGCAGCATCTATGGTTGAGCTATTGTTTGGACTTACAGAAGGCCTTTGATAAGTTGCTGCAAACTATGTGATTTGGCAAAATTACGAACATTCTAACATTAACATTAACATTTGTCACTCTCCCGCCATTTAAAGTAATGTTTCTCCAATGTTTTGTTTGCTAATGAAGGAGATGTTTTAAATGAAGGCAGCACAAACTATGACAAAATGATGGCCATTCTTTTGGGAGTAATACAATCATGTGGATTGCAGATCGGTGACTAGAGAGAACACAGAGAATAAGACAGCAGTGTATGTGTAGGAAGGAACTGCAGATGGTGGTTTACACCGAAGATAGACACAAAATGTTGGTGAAACTCAGCGGGTCAGACAACATCGCTGAAGAGAAGGGATGGGTGAAGTTTTGGGTCGAGACCCTTCTCCAGTTAAGATACCCCTGCATCCACAATTCGCTGCAATTTACAACTCTACGATGCTCTGTTATTCCATTGTACCGTGTCCTCATTCATTCACTTATTCTGCCTTTATTCCACAAATCGGCTCGCTGCCCTCCTTGCTGCTAATATAATCAGCTAATTTGGACAAAATACCCCTTATATACTCATCCAAATCATTGGCATAGAACATGAGCAGATGGGAGCCCAGCACCTGCGGCACCCCACAATTCACAATCATCAACTTGAAAACAACTTTTTTATTCTGCGTTTTCTGTCCAGTGACTAACCTGCAATCCACATGATTGTTATAGCCTGAAAAGAAAGTGCCATAATTTAGTCATAGTTTGTGCTTGCTGATGAAGGACCTTCGATAAACTTAATTTAAAAAAATCCCCTTCATTAGCAAACAAAACATTAGAGAAGGTCATAAGTGATAGGAGCGGAATTCAGCCATTCGGCCCATCAAGTTTACTCCGCCATTCAATCATGGCCGATCTATCTCTCTCTCCAAACCTCATTCTCCTGCCTTCTCCCCAAAACCACTGGCACCAGTACACCAGGACAAGAATCTATCTAGCTCTGCCTTAAAAAAATATCCATTGGCTTGGCCTCCACAGCCTTCAGTGCAATTAATTTCACAGATTCACCGCCCTCTGACAAAAGAAATTCCTCCTCATCTCCTTCCTAAAGGAACGTCCGTTAATTCTGAGGTTATGACCTCTAGTCCTAGACTATCCCAATAGTGGAAACATCCTCTCCACATCCATTCTATCCATGCTTTACAATATTCGGCATGTTTCAATGAGGTCCCCCCTCATTCTTCTAAACTCCAGTGAGTACAGGCCCAGTGCTGTCAAACGCTCATCATGTGTTAACCCACTCATTCCTGGGATCAGAAACAGAACTTTAAATGGTGAGAGAGTGAAAGATGTTCATGTTAGAATGTTTGGTGCTTCCAATGTGGCCTTCTTTACATCCTTTACAAGTGGCCATTTTTGCCAAACACATGTGCTCAGTACGACAAGGCTGCTGGATCTCTCGGTTGTTAATCATTTTAACTCCCCTTCCCATTCACGTTCCTGTACTAACTTGATGGTTCAGTCTGAAGAAGGGTCCAGACCCCAAATGCCACCCATCCATGTTCTCCAGTGCCTAACCTGCTGAGTTGCTCCAGCACTTTATGTCTTTTCCTGCATTTGCTTGTTATATTCTAATATTCTAAAACTCTGCAAACACTTTATGCACAGAAAGAAACCACAAACAGCAGTGGCCAAATGATCTCAGTACGTGATGCTGGTGAAGGAAAAATACTAGCTAGGACTCTATGAATTGAATTCCCACTTACAGATTAAACAACAGGATATTTTTTATCCAGCCAAGTGAAGAAGAATTTCATCACCTCAGCCTTTCTAACACGGGCGCCATGGTGGCGCAGCGGTAGAGTTGCTGCCTAACAGCGCCAAAGACCTGGGTTCGATCCTGACTACGGGTGCTGTCTGTACGGAGTTTGTACGTTCTCCCCGTGACCTGCGATTAGTACGGTTTTCTCCAAGATCTTCGGTTTCCTCCCACACTCCAAAGCTGTACAGGTTTGTAGGTTAATTGGCTTGGTGTCAATGTCAAAATATTGTCCCTTGTGTGTGTAGGGTTGTGTAAGTGTGCAGGGATGACTGGTCGTCGCGGACTGGATGGGCCGAAGGGCCTGTTTCCGCCCTGTGTCTCTAAACTGAACTAAATTAAACATAGTAACCCTCCTTCTGTGTTTCGCTGCAACACCAGTCCCCTTGTCTGTCACTGAAGTACCTAGATTGAACTTGAACCCCACGACATTTAAGCTAAGAGGCAAGATTATTACCAACTGAGCCACCAGTGGGAAATAATCAGAGTTCACTTATGCTTCCAAGCCTCTGCCATTACAGGTGTGGCAATGCTTATAACACTTGATCAACTTCTGCTTTCTTGTGAAAACCACTGTGAATTAATGTAGGTACCACAATTTTGCACCCTTCCCCTTCATAATTTTCAATATATCTTTCCTCCTTTGCAGACTCCTTCCCTCATGCGAAAAAACTTCACAAAGAAAAAAAAACACCCTATTTCTAGACAATTGTCTCTATACCTTTCTAATATGGCCATTTTAGAAAGGTATTGTAAGGGCCTGTCCCACTGTACGAGGTAAGTCAAGAGCTCTCCCGAGTTTAAAAAAAATCAAACTCGTTGTAAGTACGTAGAATGTACGTAGCGGTTACGTCGGAGCTCGTGGATGTCTCGTAGTGGCTCGTAATGCTAACGGCAGGTACTCGGGAAATGTGGTAACTCGTGAAGTTTTTTCAGCACTGTGAAAAATGTCCACGAGAGCCCCGAGTACCTACGAACGGCTATTACCGTAATTCTCCAAGTTCGAATCAGGGGAAACTCAGGAGAACTCTTGAATTACCTCGTACTGTGGGACAGGCCCTTTAAGAGATAAAGGTATGGAGGAAGGTAAACAATGGATTTACCATATTTAGATTTTTAGAAGAAGGGACTCGACCTGAAATGTCACCCATTCCTTCTCTCTATTTTCCATTTATATCTTCTCTCAGTTTCTTGTTAGCAGTTCTGGAAATCTAAATGTGCAGGAAGGAACTGCAGATGCTGCTTTAAACTGAAGATAGACACAAAATGCTGGAGTAACTCAGCGGGACAGGCAGGAACTCTGGAGAGAAGGAATTTGTGATGTTTCGGGTCGAGACCCTTCTTCAGACTAAAGTCAGGGGAAAGGGAAACGAGAGATATAAACAGTGATGTAGAGTGATATAGAACAAGTTCATGAAAGAATGCAAAAAAAGTAATGACGAAAAAGGAAACAGGCCATTGGTAGCTGTTTGCTAGGCGAGAACAAGTAGCTGGTGTGACTTGGGTAGGGGAGGGATGAAGAGAGAGGGATTGCAGAAGTTACTTGAAGTTATAGAAATCAATGTTCATACCATTGGATTGTAAGCTGCCCAAGCGAACTATGAGATTCCTCCAATTTGCATTTAGCCTCACTCTGACAGTGGAGGAGGCCAAGGCCAGAAAGGTCCTAGTTTTTTTTGCATATCTTGCATGCATTTGCTGGTTGCCAATGCTACATGCTGCTACATTCCTTCTCCAGTTCTCAGTGAGGAATAGTGACTGATGCTGAAGAGAGACAGCAGCTGCACCTCAACAAAAAAATATAAAAAATATATATTCATGTAATTTAAACTGTTTGTTTCCCTGTCAAAAGCAAAAAAAAACAGTGCCACTAATAAAATGCAAATATCGCTTCTTTGTAATCTTGCCTGTGTTTCCGGCATCTCAGCTGTCATTATTTGAAATTTTCTCCTGCTATTTAGGCAGGGCCCTACCAGATGGATAATTTCAACTGCATTGTGTTGTACTTTGAAGAAAGACACAAATAACTGGAGTAACTCAGCGGGACAGGCAGCATCTCTGGAGAGAAGGAATGGGTGACGTTTCGGGTCGAGACCCTTCTTCAGACTGATGGTCTTGTGTTCTACTTTGTTGTATTCCATGTTGAATAACCATGAATGTCACATATGTTCATGCTAAAAAAAAAAAGTGCCTCCATTGAAGTAAATCTAATTAAACGACCACCAAATTCAGAACTAGTCCCATTGCTTCACGTTGCTCCTCCATTCCAGTAAATAGCTCCGTTAAATTGTAAACCTCATGGGCCGATTACTCAGAATTCTTTTGGGGCTATCCCTTTAACTGTTTCCCATTAGTTTCTATGCTTCACATGATGGTGCATTTAAGCACAAACCCCTGCAAAAGCTTCATTGGAAACACTAGACTTGGCATAAATAACTGATTGGTGAAAAATCTCTTTCAGGTTCTCATATTACGTAATGTTGACTCGTGAATTTCTGGTCTAATTGATGTAGTAGCTAGAATCCTTTTACAAGCAGTCAGTCACATTCCACTCATTCCACTGTGATAACCCATGTTTCCATAGTTCTTTCCAGCTTAATGCTTGCGTTTTACAGGAAAAGGAGAAAGGAATGCGATCTAATCTTGAATCATTTACTGGCTTCAAACTAGTAATGGACACCAGCTACCATTTCAGATGGATTCACCGTCGGAAGATTTTTCACATTCTTGTCTGGGAGGTGGGGGAAGGGCCACAATGAGAATGCTCAAAGGGCAATGTATTAGCGCCACTGTTTCACAATGCACCTACAATTTCAAAGATAGACACAAAATGCTGGAGTAACTCAGCAGGATAGGCATCATCTCTTAGGGTTGCCAACTGTCCCGTATTAGCCGGGATATCCCATATATATGGGCTAAATTGGTTTGTCCCATACGGGACCGCCCTTGTCCTGTATTTGACTGCTACTACTCGGGTCGAGGGGACTGTCGGGTCGGAGTGCTGCGTCCGGCCCCGCCTCACATGTCCCGACGTAGTGCAGCCCATGGAGTGCAGCAGCAGCGCCTCGCCCGTGGCCCCATCGATCGGCAGCCCGGCCAGCTGTCCGACCTTCGGACCTTCGCTTATTGCCGACACCACCGCCCCTCCTTCTCATGGCCGATCATTGGTTCATGAGTTGGATTTGGTGCAGGACTTTACGCGCGACGATGCGAGCCCCAGGCGCTCGGGCCAAACCTCCTCAGCTGGCCCGCCGGCTGGGCTTTGTATGCAGTCCAGCACCCGGGCCAAGTCATCATTCACTCAGCCACGGCCGAGTCGGTCAACAAATTGCCGTGGGGAATTTGTCCCGTATTTTGACCTTTTGTCCCTTATTTGGGAGTGAGAAAGTTGGCAACCCTAGCTCTGGAGGACATGGGTGCCTTGTTGCAAGGAGACATCTGCAGTCCCTTGTGTTTATGTTCTCTCTATTTCCTGTTTATTTAAGTAGTCCTAATCCTTTGAAATGATAGATGCAATGTGTAGGAAGGAACTGCAGATGCTGGTTGTAACCGGAGATATACATGAGATGCTGAAGTAACTCCAGCATCTCTGGAGAGAAGGAATAGGTGACGTTTCTGGTCAGGACCTTTCTTCAATTGACTGTAGTAGAGGGGAGACAGCAGGAAGAGTGGTGGGGTCGGATAAAGCCAGGCAAGTACAAAGGATACAAAGGATATTTATTATCACATACACCAATTGGTGTAGTGAAATTTGACTTGCCATTGCAGCACACGAATAAAGATAAGACACAACATTAAAGAATTTAACATTAAACATAAAATCACCCCCCCCCCCCCCACAATGGTTCCCACTGTGAGGGAAGGCAGCAGAGTCCAGTCCTATCCCCTGTTCACCCATGGTTGGGCCTATTGAGGCCTCCGCAGTCGCCGCTACGGCAGCCCGATGCTTCAGGCCCTCTCGCCGGATGATGGAACTCCGGCGTCGGCAGAACGCTCTCAGCGGCCCGGAGTGTCTGGAACGGGTGCTTCCTCCCCGGAGACCGCGGCTCCTGAAGTCCACGGCCTCGCTGGTCGGAGCACCGACACAGGCGATCTCGGTGAGAGATCCCAGGCTCCGGGGTGTTTAAAGTTCAGTGCCGCCCCGCAGTAATAGGTAAATACAGAAGAGAGACATAAAATGCTGCAGTAACTCAACGGGACAAGCAGCATCTCTGGAGAGTAGGAATGGGCAATGTGTCATATAGATGGTAAACACAGTTGGGGGGATGGTGGGGGTGGGGGGTTAACGGTAGATGTTGGTCAGAGAGATGAAAAGACAAAAGGTTGTGAGATAAGGAGTTAAGGAAAGGAAGGGTGTGGAGTGTGAAGCCGGAAGAAGGGATACCAGTGAAAGGGACTGGGAAAGTGGAATGGGGAGGGCTGGATTGAGGCAGCAAATGGGTGCGTATCCATCGTGGGGCATGGGAAAGAGAATGGGTAAAGAAAGGGGAGGTGGTGTTTGTTGGTGCCAGCTGACTGGAGACAATCTGCTGCTGCTTTGGAACAGAGCAGGTTCGTGTGGAGCAGGTGGGGGTGCGTTTATCTAAGGTGCGTACGATTGTAAAGGTCCCAGTCAGAGTGGGCAAACATAGAGCAGTACAGGGCAGGAACGGGCCCTTCAGCTCACATAGTGTGCAGGAAGGAACTGCAGATGCTGGTTTAAACCGAAGATAGACACAAAATGCTGGAGTAACTCAGCGGGGCGGGCAGTATCTCTGGAGAGAAGGAATGGGTCTGAAGAAGGGTCTCAACCCAAAACGTCATCCATTCCTTCTCTCCAGAGATGTTGCCCTTACCGCTGTTACTTCAGCATTGTGTGTCTATCTTCAGCTCACAATGTCCATGCCTAATATGACACCAAGTTAAACTCATCCCCTGTGCCTGCGCATGATACATATCCCTGCATTCCCTACATTCACATGTGCCTCTTGAATGCCTCTCTGGTACTGATGGTAAGAAAACTGAATCCCCTTTGAAGATACGTTTTGGAGAGATAGAACAGTCCCTTCTACTCACTAAATCAGTGCTAATGATCATGCATACTGCTCCTTCCTGGATTCTACACGTAGAGACAATGTACTGCAGATAGCGGTTTTCCAAAGAAATGCATACAAGGTGCTGGAGTAAGTCTGTGGGTCAGGCAGCACCACTGGATTTAATTTAGTTTAGTTTAGAGATATAGTGTGGAAACAAGCCCTTCTGCCCACTGAGTCCACATGTGGGTAGCAATTCATCCTGTTCAGCCCCTTTAGCAAGACTGCACTGAAGCATTGTGTTGCAGAACAGGATGAATTGCCACCCACCCATGATGGGAAGGAGACAAAGTAGGAGAGATAACATCATTTGCCATTCTGTTTTATTTAAATTATATATCTGGGGCAAAAAGCCTAGGGCTGCACAGCTTTATTTTCATTCAAAAATAATTTATTCAATTACGATCCAAAATAATATTTACAAACCAAACCCGCGATAACACACCCACCACCATAATACAAAATCACCAAATTATCTCAGACACTAAAATTTCAAATAACTATAATACAATCCTTATTGAGGACACATTCCACCCTAGGGCTGCACAGTGGCGCAGCTGGTAAAGCTGCTGTCTCACAGCGCCAGACACCCGAGTTCAATCCTGACCTCGGCTGCTGTCTGTGTGGAGTATGCACATTCTCCCCGTAACCATGTCCGTTTCCCCCAGGTGCCCTGGTTTCCCACCTAATGCAAAAAAACATGTGGGTTTGTAGGTTAATTTGCCTCTGTAAATTGGCCTCTACTTTGCAGGGAACAAGATGACACAGAACCTGTGTGAACGGATGATCTATGGTCAGCGTGGACTCAGTGGGCCGAAGGGCCGGTTTCCATGCTGTATCTCTAAACTGAAAACGAAATCCTCTGATATTCTTATTCACATTGGTCATTTTGGAGCTCATCTGCACATAGCAGTATCCTACAAGTAACAATGAGATTTGCTCACTAAATCAACCCTTGTGTGTGTCCTGGTCAAGGAAATAAATATCCAGAAAGATACCAGGAAAATTCCCCTACCTGCCTTGACCTTGTCTCCTTTAGAAATGGAACACACATCATCAGTTTAGCATCTCACGCACAGGACAATGCATCACTCCCTCAGTACCACAATGTGTGCATCACTCCCTCAATACCACAATGTGTGCATCACTCCCTCAGTACCACAATGTGTGCATCACTCCCTCAGTACCACAATGTGTGCATCACTCCCTCAGTACCACAATGTGTGCATCACTCCCTCAGTACCACAATGTGTGCATCACTCCCTCAATACCACAACGGGTGCATCACACTCTCAATATCACACTGGACACTTCGCCTCTCTCGCGGTCTAACAACTTGGATTGGTGCGGCCTTTCCCGGCTTCAGCAGCGGGCGCAGCATGGACTTTTCATCGCGGAGGAGGGTGATCCCTTGCCGGGGAGAAGAGCTCCGATCGCTGGCCTGCTGCCTATAACATCCTGAGGCCTCGGTCTGCGGAGCTTCTAGCAGCAGGCATGGAGCAGACTTGACCATTGCAGCCTACTCCTGCACCTATGTTCCTATGTTTCTATGTTTCTATGAAAGATTGTTTAGAAGTCTGATAACAGAGGGGAAGAAGTAGTTCCCGAGTCTGGTAGTGTACACCTTCATGTTTCTGAATCTTCTGCCCGATTGGAAATGGGAGAAGAAAGAATGACCCTGGTGTTAAAGGTCTCTGATCATTCTATTCCATTCCATTATCTTCTATATTCTATTCTATTCTATTGTGTTCTATTCTATATTCTATTCTATTCTATCCAATCATCCTTATCCAGAAATGAGTTCCATCTCCGTTACAAACATACCACCAGGGATAATGCCTGCACCTCTTCAATTACCCTTTTGGAAATCTTACCATAAATACAGAGGCCCCTAAATGTAGGTGAATGCAGAAAACATTTTATCTTAAATATTGTATAAACATGTTTTCTGTTGCTAATCTACAGCACTGTATTTAGCTCATCATAACCATGTTCATGACCATAATTATATCGCAACTAATAGGAACCTGAGTGGTAACCTTTTCACGCAGAGGGTGGTGGGTGTATGAAACGAGCTGCCTGAGGAGGTAGTTGAGGCTGGAACTCTCCACTGGCTCCCAGTGCGGTTCAGAATCAATTTCAAGCTATACAAAAATCTTAACGGGCTTGCCCCCACCTACTAACCCACCATACCACCTCTGCTAACCCACCATACCACCTCCAGATCCCTCAGGTCGGCCGACTTTGGATTCCTGACTATCCCGCGGTCTAGGCATAAGCTCAGGGGAGACCGCGCATTTGCGGTTGCAGCCCCTAGACTATGGAACAGCATCCCTCTTCCCATCAGAACTGCCCCCTCCATCAACTCTTTTAAGTCGAGACTTAAAACTGATTTCTACTCACAAGCGTTTCTTGAGGTCCTCTGAGGGAGCGCTGTATGTATGTATTTATGTGTGTATTATTGATCTATGTACCACTGTTTGTAGCACGTTAGCACCTGCACTGATGTAAAGCACTTTGGTCAACGAGAGTTGTTTTTAAATGTGCTATAGAAATAAAATTGACTTGACTTGACTATCGCAACGTTTAAGGAACAGTTAGACAGGTACATGGATAGGACAGGTTTAGAGGGATATGGACCAAACACAGACAGGTGGGACTAGAGTAGATGGGACATGTTGGCCGGTGTGGGCAAGTTGGGCCAAAGGGCCTGTTTCCACACTCTACGACTATGACTTTATGAATCAGACAATTTACAGACAAAAGATTGATTTGAATTAGTTCAAGGTGAAATAGTGGCTGACTATTTTCACCAGCCATCCTCTAATTGGCATGTGGTGAAGATTTTTGTCTCAATTTATGCTGCAAGAGAAACAAAACAAAATGTTGCCTTTAATAATGTTCTATTAAGCCCCAAGCTCATCTGTTGAATGACCTCGAAAGTGCAATGTCCTCGTCAAAAATGTTTTGGCTTACTTTGAAACACGATAAATTTAGGCAAAAAGCCATTAGCGTTCACAGGCCATTTGCTGTTGACATCATTTGTGTTGCTATTGGCTTACCATAGTCACGTGTACAGTGAAAAACATTGTAATACAGGGGCGGCCAGGAATAATGGTCTCGACCCAAAACACCACCCATTCCTTCTATCCAGAAATGCTGCCAGGCCCGCGGAGTTACTCCACCATTTTGTGTCTATTAGCAGTTTTGCTGTTGGACAGCAAAGCAACCTGTAGCAGGATAATGGTCTAGAGGTGTGAACAGAAATACCACCGTCCCAGATTGGAAATGTAACTTTGTTGATGTGAGTTTTTAAAGAAGGAGAGAGAGGCAGAGTGGAAGAATAGTAAGATTAAACGAGAACTTACCAGTTTGAAGTTTGATCTTTATTTTATGAGGAGTTACGTTGGTGATTACGTGAAGAACCCCGTCAGGGCGCATGCGCGTCAATCTTCAAAGCAGCGGTATGAAATCACAGACAACACCATAATTGAAGTAACATATTAAGATGATCAACATGAGAACTACCATTATGACTTTTTTTCTATGAGAGAGGGTTGGGCGTGGCGGGCACGTAATCACCAACGTAACTCCTCATAAAATAAAGATCAAACTTCAAACTGGTAAGTTCTCGTTTAATCTTACTATTTTACTTCGGAGTCACGTGAGTGACTACGTGAAGATTTTAAAGCTCTGTGATTTTTATGCCGCAGATCAAAATCCCGGCTTCTCACTGCATCGATTGACTCTGAGTATCATCAATAATGCTGTAAACATGACATTGCATATCATGCAAAAACAAAACAGTTTTATTTTTGGTCATAAAACAACCAATAAACCCTCTTAATGTAGGGCAACTAACGAAACAGAATGAAACAGTATTGAAAACAGACTTTAAACAATAGCAACAGCACTCAATATTGAGTTGGCAAACAGCCCTCCATCGGCAATCGGCCGATGGTAGTATTGCTGAAACACAAGTTCATTTTTCCAACCTGCGGCTTTTAATATATGGTCGATGGGAACGTCCATCGCCCTGGCCGCGGATGTTGCTACTGCGCTAGTGGAATGAGATGTAAACACATAAATGTTAATTCCTGCCTGAACCAACTCTTGCTTTAACCACCTTGAGATAGTCTGAACTGCCACTCTTTTATGTTGGCTTCTTGTAACTGAGAAATAATCCTGTTTCTTCTTGTCTTAAAGCCCTTGCGGCTTCAATGTAATGTAACAAATGTGTCCTTACACATAAACATGGAGCTGTAGGATATGCTGAGAACACAATCTTAAAACCTGTCACACCTGGCCTGCTTTGTTTGAGCAGGTCAGAAATATATAACAGAACATTCTCTGTATTCACTTTCATTCTCTCGAACTGAAGTTTTTGGAAAGTCTGCACTCTCTGTACTGACACTAATGCCATTAGCATAGCCAATTTCATGTTAATTTTAACAAAGTTATAGACGTGACAGAGACCCAATGACGAAGTATGTTACAAACAACACTTACCTCGCAGATTACCATATACCTAGGCTTAGGCGGTTTGGAATTAAAGATTCCTTTCATCAACCTAGATATGAGAGGGTGAGAACCTATACTTTGTGTCCGTGCACCTCTTACAAGATTTGCCGACCAAGCACTTCTAGCTGTATTGATAGCAGTATAGCTAAGACCCTCATCATAATAAAGTGTAGATAAACTCTAACACATTTTCAATAACTACAGTATCATATTGAATATTCTTTTGAACACAATATTGTTCCAATTTTTTTTTTTTTTTTCCATAAGTCATATACTGTTTTTGAGTACTGTTTCTCCAGACTGCAGTGAGTATATACACCGTTGGCCTAGAAAGTCCTCGACCAATGTAAGGCATTCTTAAAACCTGCAAATTAACAGATCCATACCATCACATAATGGATGAACTTAATGCGTTACTGGATGCTCCAGCAAATTCCTACTGTTTGGAATCAGCAAAAAGAGGTTGGATCGCTATCTGTAACATCAAAGGAAACCATGGTTGAATCGGGCAATTTGGTATCAGCAAAACCCCTGAAGCGGCATCCTGCTTGATTTTCTCAAACACCGACCTATGAGGCAGAATGGTGGGAAAATGTACACAAATATATCATCCCAATTTAGTGAAAAAGCATCAATTGTCACTGCCCCTGGATCTGGTGCCTATGAAACATATTTTGGCCTTCCATATAGAAGTACTATGTCCTTGAACACATCCTGGTTCCACATCCACTCTGTGTTATGATGGAATTTTCGTGAGCTGCCATCTGGTACTACATTAAGTTTCCCTGGCAGATAGATAGCTCCAATCCAAATCTCTCTATCCCTACTCCAGGTCCAATTGTATTTGCCAACCTGTCACATGATAACGATTTGATTCCACCCATGTGATTCATATCAGCAACTGCTGTAGTGTTGTCTATTTTGCACTGCACATGCAAACTAGTTTAGTTAGTGCCATAAGCCGTGAGTCCTTAAAATACTCTTGGTTAATTCCCCATGTTTGCAGAAGCAATGTTCATCTGTCTCCACCGCTGGATCTTGTATCAGTAGCACCCTACCCAAGTGCTCTGACATCTGTCTGCAAATCATGGAAGCTTGGTCCAATAACACTTTGGAACTACTAGTGTACACATGCTGAATCCACCATTGTACATCAGCAACAGCCTCTATTGATAGAAGCATAGGTCTATTATAATGACCCCAATGTATCCTCAATGCTTGTTCCTTTGACCTTTGTAATTGTAGATAATAAAGTGGCCATATTGAACTGCTGGAAATGCTGCCAGCCATTACCACAGCAGACTTGTCATCTGGCTAATTGAAGGCTGTGTGTTAGCAATTAACTTGATATAGCTCTTAATTAGCTCTACCCTTTTTTGCCTGGGCAAGGTCACAATGATGTTGATTAAGTCCATTGTGAACCCAACTAGTCAATTTGTGTCACAGGTATAAATTTAGATTTCTCTGGATAACTTATAAAGCCCAATTAAAAAATGATTTTTACCAACTGCCACTGATGCTTCAGCTGTTTCCTTTGATTGTCCTACAATCAAGATATTATCTAGTTAAGCCATGAACACATGACCTTGACATCTCATCATGCCTAGAATAGGTTTTAACAACTTTGTAATCCCTCTAGGAGCTGAAGAGAAACCATTAGGCAGTGGATTGTATTGGCATAATTGCCCCATCCAGCTGAATTTTAAATCTTCTATCCTGCAAATGAACAGACACTGAATCCGCATCTTTAAGATCTCCTTCACAAACGTTTCCATCTTAAAATGTCTATACCGTACAAAAGGGTTAAGACTATTCAGGTCTGTATAATTCTGCATCCCCCCATCCTTTTTTGGTCTGGGAAAGATATTGGACACAAACTGATGGCTTTGGTAAACTGCCTTAGCAATTACACCTTTATTACATAAGCTTGCAAGTTCCAGCTGAACTTCCAATTGTTCAGTGATACTGAAGTCAAACTCCTTTTTTGGAACATGTTGCATGGGTAAATCAGAATTTGCATTAAGCTTTATTTGATGCCCTTGAATAACCTTCAGTATAAACATATCTGAGGTAAACATTTAATTGTATCACATTAGATCTGTCTACATGAGAACCAGACCCTCTTACCTCCTTACCACCTGGCATTCATCACCAGCCTTGAGCTGGATATCTCACCTCCGTGGCGGTGCTACAGCCGAACGCCAACTGCGCTGCATCGTAGCTGGACTCGTCCCTTGCCCGGACCAGTCTGCTCCCTTATAGGGATACTTCCGCTTTGGTGAATATGTGGCTGCCGTCTTAGCCTCCTCCTCCAGCTCCTTCACCTGCTGTGCGAAATCCTCGCCAAACAGCTGTGCCGGTTGCACTGTGCCAGGCTGGCAGAGTGAAGCATATTTAGCATTGATGGTTGGTCTAATCGCATCTTGCGGAGGCAGTTGATCTCAAAGTGGGCACTCCACAATAGCGCCTTTTGTTGTAATTTGTCATGGCCTCTCCATCTACCATCCTGGCAAAGCTCGTTATACCAGATGCCAGCAACTTTAAAAATATGCTGGAGCTTCACATGCTCCTGGGCTTTCATTAGTATGCCCATCTTGCCCCAATTCTTCCTGTTCCCAACAGGAACTTTTAACAGTCCACAGTTGATTGGGGCTTCATACTTCGTTACTGTCTCATCCATTGTCAGCTCCTGTAGCTGATGTGAGACTTGGTAATTTATGCTGGTGGCAAGTTCCTCACCCAGAGCCTCACCAGCGTCCGACGACATGGCAAACCGTGCTGCACACGGTGTCAGCTCTGGCAGCTGCCTGCCCTCCCTTTGGAAGTCGTCGGACTCAGGGTCAGAGCGTATCTGCCCTTCTGCACTCACCTCTTGCAAAGAGGGTGCTTTCAAGCAGGCCTCTACTAGGCACTGCCAGCGGAGCCGTCCCCACGGCCTCCCGCCTGCACAACTCCTCCTGGAGTATGGCTTTATGAAGCAGACCTCTCCTAGGCACTGCCAGCGGAGCCTCCCCTAAGGCTTCCCGCCTGCACAACTCCTCCTGGAGTGTGGCTTTATGAAGCAGACCTCTCCTAGGCACTGCCTGCAGAGCCTTCTCTATGGCTTCCCTCCTGCACTACTCCTCCTGGAGCGTCTCTGTGGAGCAGCCCCTGTATGAGCTGCTCCTTTTGGATAACCGCTGGGGAACGGTATCCTGTCCCCGACGGGACTCTCGTGGCCCGACTCTGCGGAGTCTATAGCCCTGACAGACCTGGCTTCTGCCGACCGCCCGACTGGCGTTGGCTGTGTACCCGGCTGGGCACTTTGCCAAGTCTTTCGCCGCACCGCTACCGGCTTGCGACTCCCCCGAGGTGACAGGCTGCCTTTCAGAAACTGCACTCCCGCAGCTCTCTCTCTCCTTGTCGGCAGCAGCCTGCACCTTTTCCTTGTTCCTGTATGTGGGGGAAAAACACACAGAACAATTTCTTTACTTTTCTGTAACTCCTCCAAAGTCTCCCCGGCTTTGGTGGAGCTGTATTTACTCACCTGCAACAGGAGGTCCGTGCTCCTGCTGCCGTTGTCGCCAATGCGTCAGACGTAATGACGCGCATGCGCCCTGACGGGGTTCTTCACGTTGTCACTCACGTGACTCCGAAGTAAAATTAAAGTTAGAAGGCAGCAGAGGGCATGACCACCAGTGATAGAGTTATTAAACTCAGGATCCTCCAGATATATGAACTGGGGAAATAGAGGACAACTGCAGGGACAGAGGAGAAAGCACAGAGAAGCAGGAGGCAAAGCAGTGGAAGTATTTGAAAACAAGAATGAAAACATTATAATGGAAAGATTATTCAATCAGGAGCCAATGATTGGAGGACTGTCAGAGTGAGGCCCAGTGCAAATTGCTAAACACTTTAACTCCTCCTCCCATTCCCACACTGACCTTTCTGTCCTGGGCCTCCTCCATTGTCAGAGCGAGGCCCTGTGCAAATAGGAGGAACAACACCTCATATTTCGCTTGGGCAGCTTACAACCCAGCGGTATGAACATTGACTTCTCTAACTTCAAGTAACCCTTGCTTTCCCTCTCTCTCCATCCCTCCCCCATCCTAGTTCTCCAACCAGTCTGACTGTCCCCCGATTAAATTTTAACTCTGTATGTTTCGTGGTCACCTTCTAGCTAACAATGATGTATTCTACATTTTCCTTAACCATCATCCCATTTGATGTCTTGGTTTCACATCTTGCACAACCTTATCTCTATCTCCCTCTCCCCTGACAGTCTGATGAAGGTTCTTGACCTGAAATGTCACCCATTCCTTCTCCCCAGAGATGCTGCCTGTCCCGCTGAGTTACTCCAGCATTTTGTGTCTCTCGCCAGTGATATTAATCTGCACAGGAGTGATGGATAAACAAAGTTGCTTCAGGAAGGGGCATGGACAACCTAGTTTTGGATGGCGTGGTGTATAAGGTGGCTAAAAAAATAAAGGCCAGTAATAATTGCTTGGAATAGTCCAGCTTAACAATAGCAAAATCATGGATATCAACAGCAGGAAAGCCTGTATGGAACTGTCTGCTTTTACAGAGATTAAAATAAGCATCAGACGGATGATTAAGAAGGAACTGCAGATGCTGGAAAATCGAAGGTAGACAAAAATGCTGGAGAAACTCGGCAGGTGAGGCAGCATCTATGGAGCGAAGGAAATAGGCAACGTTTCGGGCCGAAACTCTCTTCAAACGGATGATATTGTCTGAGTAAGCAGGTCAGATCAAAGATCTATAAAATTGCCACATTCGGTCCTGGAAAATTACTAATTTATGAACAGCCTTGGGCTAAACTGTCAAGTCGTACTACACATCAGTGCAAAGACAAGGCTGAAGTGTTTGCACACATCCTTGTCCTGAAATGTGAGGAAGATGATTCATCTCAGCCTCACATTGAGCTCCTCATCATTGGATATAATAGAGCTGAGTCAATTAGATTGACTGCACCAAGTGAAGAAACAAGTAATCGCACCAGCGTCTCGTTTTCACACAACAAACAGCTAACAATGGCCTGTTTCCTTTATTGTCTTTACTTTTTTGCATATTTTTCATTCATTGTTCTTTATCTCGCTACATCTATATTATTAAAAGTCTCATCTTGACCACTTCCTGTTTGCGCTGTTGTTTGATTTTAGAAAAAAACGCTACCATATATGGCTGTGATTTTTTGGCCATCTTACTCAGAGTCCTCCTCCGATGATCTGGCCCCGAGGATTTTTCCCATCGATGAAAAATAAAAGAGTTATTAGTGTTTAATAAACCTTGAGATTCTCAATCCTGTCAATCACCACGATGAAGGCCATGCCCCTTTCGGGGGGGTGGGACTATAAAACACAGAAGTCTGGAGGTGGCTCAGTTGCTCCAAGATGGCGAGGGCAAGGCCACGACTCTCAGTCTGAGCTGGGAGTCAACGCTGAATGTCTACTGAACTGTGTGCCCTTTATGTGCTTTATGTGGCTTTATGTGATTTTATGTGGTCTGGAAACCAGTCACTTCGGCCCACAACACCCATACTAGCACTCCAGAAAGCCCCCCCCCCCCCACTGGCCAGCAATATTGCAATTGGTGGAGAGGTGGAATATTGCTTTGGGGGACCAGCCCTCCCGTGTGAAGCTGGGACCCAACGGGTCTCACTTACTCTACTCATCATCTATATCTCTCATTTCCCTTATCCCTAACTAGTCTGAAGAAGGGTCTCCACCCGAAATGTCACCCATTCCTTCCGAGCCCATGACGACCAGCAATCTCCGCACATTAACACTATCCTACAAACACACTAGGGACAATTTACAATTTTACCGAAACCAATTCGCCTACAAACCTGGACATCTTTGGAGTGCGGGAGGAAACTGAAGCACCCGGAGAAAAGCCACGCAGGACATGGGGATGAACGTACAAACACTGAACAGGCAGCACCGGTAGTCAGGATCGAACCTGAGTCTCTGGCGCTGTAAGGCAGCAACTCTACCGCTCCTCCACCGTGCCGCCCCACTAGAGCCATAAAAAATGTTGCTGTGGTTGTTGGGCACGAATCATCTGAGATGTGGAATAACCTAGTTCAATTATCCTCAGATTCACAAATGACATCCCTCAATCCGAGTCAAAGCTGAGGATATTTGACCCATTGTTCACTGATTGCTGCATATTGTTCACTTCTATTCACCTGGTGAAGCGGTCTGTGTCAATATATAGAAAGTGAGATAAAGGGAGCTGCTGGTAGAACTCAGCGGTTCAGGTAGAATCTATGGAAGGAAATCAACAGTCGATGTTCAGATCATGACACTTCATCTGGTCTAGACAGATGAAGAGGCTCAACTTGAAAAGTTAACTGTTCATTTCCCTCCATAGATGCTGTCTGATATGCCGAGTTCTTCCTGCAGATAGACACAAAATGCTGGAGTAACTCACCGGGCCAGGCATCATCCCTGGATAGAAGGAACGGGTGATGTTTTGGGTCGAGAACCTTCTTCAGACTGCAAAAGGGTCTCAACCCGAAACGTCACCCATTCCTTCTCTCCAGAGATGCTGGCTGGCTGACTGTGTCTGTCTTCAGTGTAAACCAGCGCCTGCAATTCCTCCTGCAGCTCTTCTTTCTTTGATCCAGATTACAGCATCTAGTCTCTTGTGCCTCCTTTGTTGAGAATGGCCTGTTCACAACTAAACATTTTGCCACATAAATTCCAGATAATCCTAGATAAGCCTCCAATAAAGAGAATCCAAAGGCTTACCTTTGACATTCATTAGCAATGCCATTATCAGCTTGTTCTTCGTTACCATTGTATGAGTCACTTCTGACGGGATCATAAATGAACCAGTCATATTGGTACTGTGGCTACAAGAGGTCAAGGGTTTAATATCCTGCAGTGAGTGACTCATCTCCCAACTGTTTGATAATCACTAATAAGGCATAAGTTATGACTGCGAAGGAAGACTAAATCATTCTCCTGGATCAGTCCAATACCAGTAGCTCTCAAGAACCCTGCATGGTGCAATCCAAAGAAAGGTCTTGACCCAAAACGTCACCCATTCCTTCTCTCCAGAGACGCTGCCTGTCCCGCTGAGTTGCTCCGGCTTTTTGTGTCTATCTTTGGTGCAGGACATAGTAATATACTGATCATTTATTTCCCCTACAGCAAAGCACCATACCAGACATATTTTATCTACATGGTCTTCTTAGGGTTAGTCCAGGATCTCAGTCACTTGATTCCACTGCACTTCTGTGGGGTTCTGTGGTGACTGATGGGAACCACAGACTCCTCCACAAATGGGGCAAGTGATGCCTAACAAATGGGTAGATGCGAGGTCATGTTCTCCTTCCACCATTCATGCAGGGTTCTCAACGCCATTGCAAAAGCCTATTCTCAACTTTGAGTGGCTATTGGCTGGACATGTCTAAGCGTCAGTGGGGATGTTGCATTTTCTTAATGAGATTTTGATCATATCCTTGAATAACTTTCTTTGCATGGTAATCTCTTCCCATGACACACCTTGGAGTAGACCACTGGTATTAATTTAATTGAGATCATAAGGTCATAAGGTCATTAGCGATAGGAGTGAAATTAGGCCATTCGGCCCATCAAGTCTGCTCCGTCATGCAATCATGGCTGATCTATCTTACCCTCCAAACCCCATTCTCCTGCCTTCTCCCCATAACCCCTGACACCCGTACCAATCAAGAATCTATCTATCTCTGCTTTAAAAATGTCCACTGACTGGGCCTGTACAGCCTTCTGTGGCAAAGAATTCCACAGATTCACCACCCTCTGACTAAAGACATTTCTCCTCATCTCCTTCCTAAAAAAATGTCCTTTAATTCTGAGGCTCTGACCTCGAATCCTAGACTCTCCCACTAGTGGAAACATCCTTTCCACATCCACTCTATCCAAGCCTTTCACTAATCTGTATGTTTCAATTAGGTCCCCCCTCATTCTTCTAAACTCCAGTACAGGCCCTGTGCCAACAAACGCTCATCATAGGTTAACCTACTCATTCCAGAGATCATTCTTGTAAAGCTCCTCTGGACCCTCTCCAGGGCCAGCACATCCTTCCTTGAATATGGTGCCCATAATTGCTCACAATATTCCAAATGCAGCCTGACTAGTGTCTTAAGGGCCTGTCCCACGTGCATGCGACTCCATGCGGCAAGCGCGACCTAACCGGAAGCGGGGGCCGCGCGGAGGTCGTGATCCCCGTACAGGGCCGGTCCCACCAGCATGCGGCTGCATGCGGTAAACGCTACCAAACCGGAAGCGGGGGCCGCGCAGACGTCGAGTGACATCAAGACGGTGTGTACGGCGTCGAGGCGGTGCGCATGGCCCTTGAGGTGGTGCGCACGGCCTCGATGCGGCTGCGTACGACGTCGAGGCGGTGCGCACGGCCTCGAGGCGGCTGCGTACGGCGTCGAGGCGGCGCGCACGGCCATCGATGCGGCGCGCACGGCCTCAATGCGGCTGCGGGGAAGCAGGCCGTTGCCGCGCGGAATTTTTGAACAGTGTCAGTTTTTCGGAGCCCCGCGCGATGTCAGGACCAGCTCCGCACAACTCCATACCGCTCCGGCGATCGAAGTGGGACCGGCCCCGCGACCTCTGCGCGGCCCCCGCACGGCTCCCGCTTCCGGTTAGGTCGCGCTTGCACATGGAGTCGCATGCCCGTGGGACAGGCCCTTTATGCTCTACATGCTCTATATTCTCAGCATTACATCCCTGTTTTTGTATATAAGCCCTCTTGAAATAAATGCTAGCATTGTGTTTGCTTTCATTACTACTGATCCTTGATAAGTCATTTCAGAAGATCTTCTGCTGAAGTTGTTCCTGGCACTTTAGTGTCTTTGGCACAGCAATAGACTGAGGGCATGGGCATAGTGTATATGCAGAAACATCAAATGGTGCTAAATGCTGTATCACTTGACCAAAATCCACCTGTGCATATGGGTTGAAGCGTTGAACTGTTTTAATGTCATTTGAAGGGCATGATCCCCTCTGCAAAGCTTTAGGTGAAATAAAGCCTTTGTTTTCCTTCAGATTGATGCATTTTTTCATAGTTACTGCATATTCCCAACTCGTGTGGCAAAGTCCTCTGTATTCCTGACTAACTACCCAGACACAATTATCACCCGTCAACCTGCATCCCTCAATCATCCCTGAGAGGAGGAACGGGTGACGTTTCGGGTCAAGACCCTTCTTCAGACTGAGAGTCGGTGGAGAGGGAAACACAGAGATATGGAAGGGTGAGGTGTGAAAAGGACAGATCAAAAGGTGACACAGTTCAAGGGAAATGTAGAATGGTTCATTGTTGGCTGAGGGGAAGGTGACAACGAGGCATACAAACAGTAAAACTAATCAGGAGGACAGTGAAACTAGTCGGAGAACTAGGATGGGAGAGGGATGGAGAGAGAGGGAATACAAGGATTATTTGAAGTTAGGGAAGACAATATTCATATCGCTGGGTTATAAGCTGCCCAAGTGAAATATGAGGTGCCGTTCCTCCAATTTACGTTATGCAAAGTGAAGTCAGGCAACATGGTTGGTGGCAATGTGGCCCAACCTGATTAACTTCATGCTTCCTGTACTCGTCTTGAGCGGAAGGCCAACGGGGCAATGACATCCGTGCCATCAGACTCAAGTGTGCCTCTTCCCAGGGTCACTGTTGCAGAGGTTAGAGTGGCCATCCTGAGGGTGAACCCACGGAAAGCAACTGGCCCAGACGGAGTATCTGGCCGTGACCTTATGAACTATCAGGCAATAGGTACAGATGCGTGAAAGCACACACCTCCAGATTCAGGACAGTTTTGTCCCAGTTGTTATGAGGCAATGAACCCCATCCTATCAACAACTAGAGAGCAGTCCTGAACTACTATCCACTTCATTGAAGACCCTTGCACTATCTTTAATCAGACATTACTAGTGCGAGGTGTTGTAAAGGTGTTCACCGTGAACAGTAGGGATCTGGGGAGTGTTGTCGAGCAGAAGGATTTAGGAGTACAAGCACCTGCTTCCGTGCAAGTGGTGTCACAGGTAGACAGGGTGGTGAAGAAGGCTTTTTGGCACATTAGACTTCATTTATCAGAGAACTGAGTATAGAGTTTGGAACATAGTGTTACAGTTGTACAAGACACCAGTGAGGCCCCACTTGGAGTATTAAGTTCAATTTTGGTCACACTGTTGTAGGAAAGATGTCATTAAGCTGGAAAGGGTGCGGAGAAGATTTACAATGATGTTGCCAGGACTTGAAGTCTTGAACCATTGGGAGAGGTTGAGCAGGATTGGACTTTATTTCTTGAAGTGCTGGAGGCTGAGGGATGATCTTATAGTGGTGTGTCTGTAATAGATGGGATAAATGCACGGAATCTTTTTTCTCCAGGATAGGGGAATCAAGAACTGGAGGGCATGAATTTAAAGTGAAAGTGGAAAGAAGGGCCTGTCCCATTAGGCAATTTTTTAGGCGACTGCCAGCGACTGTCATAGTCGTAGCAGGCCACCGAAAAACCAGCGGCTGGACTAATGGGCCTGTCCCACTTAGGCGATTTTTTAGGCGACTGCCAGCAACTACGACAATGGAATTCACCGAAGTCAGCACCGGCGACAACCTATGTCACCTGGCGACAACCTACGCCATCCTGGCGACAACCTTCGCCATCCTGGCGACAACCTACGCCAACCTATGACAGCACCTACGTCA